>LR755410.1:0-11006 GCA_902729485.2 Mus minutoides | reverse complement strand
ACTGATAAATGGATATTAGCCCAGATACTTAGAACACCCAAGATACAATCTGCAAAACACATGAAAATCAAGAAGGAAGACCAATGTGTGGATACTTCATTCCTCCTTTGAATAGGAAACAAAATACCCATGAAAGGAGTTACAGAGACAAAGTTTAGAGCTAAGATGAAAGGATGGACCATACAGAGACTAACCCACCAGGGATCCATCCCATAATCAGTCATGAAACTCAGACACTATTGCATAGGACAGCAAGTGTTTACCGAAGGGACCCTAATATAGCTGACTCCCACAGAAGTGGATGCTCACAGTCATCCATAAGAAGGAGCATGGGGCCCACATTGGAGAAGCTAGAGATAGAACCCCAGGAGCTGAAGGGGTCTGCAACCCTAGAAGAGGAACAACAATATGAACTAAACAGAACCCCCAGAACTCGTGTCTCTAGCATCATATGTAACAGAAATGGCCTGGTCAGTCATCATTTGGAGGAGAAGGCCCTTGGTACTGCAATCTTTATATGCCCCAATACAGAGGAACACCAAGGCCAAGAAGTGGGAGTGGGTGGGCAGGGGAGCAGGGAGGGGACTTTCGGAATAGCATTTGAAATGTAAATTAAGAACATATCTAATAAAAAATAAAAAAAATAAAATAAAATAAAACAATGCATATATGAAATTCCTAGGCAAATGGATGGATCTGGAGGGTATCATCCTGAGTGAGGTAACCCAATCACAAAAGAACTCACATAACATGTACTCACTGATAAGTGGATATTAGCCCAGAAACCTAGAATACCCAAGATACAATTTACTAAATACACGAAACTCAAGAAGAATGAAGATCAAAATGTGGTCACTTCGCCCCTTCCTAGAATTAAGAAAAAAGCACACATTGAAGGAGTTACAGAAATCATGTGTGGAGCTGAACCAAAGGATGGACCAACCAGTGATTGCAGTAGCCGGGGATCCATCCCATAATCATCCACCAAACATAGAAACGATTCCATTTGCCAGCAAGATAGTGCTGAAATGCCTTGATATAGCTGTGGGAGGCTATACCAAAGCCTGGCAAACATGGAAGTGGATGCTCACAATCAGCTATTAGATAGAACTTAGGACTCACAAGGAAGGAGCTATAGAAAGTACCCAAGGAGCTGAAGGGGTCTTCAATCCTATACATGGAAGAATAACAGGAACTAACTAGTACCCCCAGAGCTCATGTCTCTAGCTGCATATATAGAAGATGGCCTAGTTGGCCATCATTGGGAAGAGAGGTGCCTTGGTCATGCAGACTTTATATCCCCCAGTACAGGGGAACGCCAGGGCCAAGATGTAGGAGTGGGTGTGTAGGGGAGCAGGGCAGGGGATTGGGGAGGGTATAAGGGACTTTTGGGATAACATCTGAAATGTAAATGAAGAAAATATCTAATAAAATGGGGGGAAAGATCTTTATATTACTCTGTATAAAATACCTAGGGGACAAAAGAAAAATGATCTGTCATTTCTGTACATACAAATATTAAGACTTCTTAACCCCATCTGTGAGGAGAAAGCTGGCCATGCAAGATGCTTGGGGAAAATAATCCTGGTTGACATTAAAAACAGTTAGGTTCAAGCTTCCTATAATTGCAGAGCCCCAATCTCCAATGTTTCCCTTCATCTCTACATTTAATTTAAGTACATTTACTGTTTATTAAGCAAAGGAAATCTGGAAGTCATAAGACAATGAACAAAAATTTCTTGGAAACATCTTCTCCGTGTTTTGAAGGACCCTGGAAGACACAGACTGTCAATCATTATGTATATTTAATCAGAAACATGGAAGCTCAAGGAAGGCACCAGGAGTCTCACTGCTGGCTGATAAATTCTACAGTAGAAGTTTAGTTTGTGTTCCTTCTGGCTGAGGAGAAAATTAGCTAGTTTGTGTTACTACATTGTATCTTGTTCTAACTTACAGGTGTGCCAAGGAAGCTCAGCGAAAAGTTTGAGCCCAGTTCACCCAAGACAGATGTTATCCAGCACAGTCAACTCAACAGGTAAAATGTTCCAGTGGGATCCCACATGTCCCTGCTCTCCAGTGGGAACTTGTCACTGACAGTCACTAAAATTACAGGCTGCAGAGATGCTTTAAAGGCTCCCTTCACCTAAGCCAGTGCAGGATCTCCTCAGGCTCAGATTCCACCTGCCCCACCACTTCCATCTGAGTAAGTGCCCTGAGTAAGTACAGAGTCAGAAGGTGGCTGGGACCCAGGCAGGCTGTGGGAGGAGGAGCTCTGGAGCTGCAGGGGGAGTTTCAGCCTCTGCCATGAGGAAGCTGAGTCTGAAGACCCTCAGCACAGGGTACTGTGTGCTGCACCAAGTGCATTTTCCTATTGCAGTATTCATTTCTTTAAGGTCCTAAACTTACCTAATTTTTGACTGTTAATTTTAATTTCAATTGATTTTTCTGAACTATTTACAAAATTTACTTAATCAAAGGTAAGTTGTATGGTATAATTTCTAGAGGATATTAGAAGTGATGTTTTGTATGCATCTTGATAGGTACTGATGTTTTAATTTCGAATTTAAGCAAATATTTTTCCTTTGCTTAATTTTGTACTATAAAAGGAATGGTGTTACTATACTGCCTACTATAGAGTGAATACTTAGAAGGTAAAAAAAAAAAAACTTTAAAAAGGAAATGAGTGGTATGTTAAAAACTCACATAACAGAGTGCCCCATGATGAACTTTATAGCCTGCAGTTTTCTTAAGACCCTTTACATTCCCTGTTTAACTCCATAAATTATGTCTTCCACTATCCTCGTTCTGTCTGGTATGAATGGTCACCTGAGCCACTGTGGTGATGAGGTAACAGGACATGGATTGTTACTAAATAGTGAGTGTGTTCCTAATGGACATGATATTTGTATTCATTAATCATTTCTGTGTTCCAGTCATTGAACAAATATGCTTTATAGTTTGCTGATAATACAAATGCACTGGGAAGGAGGTCACAGCTGTTTAGCAGCAAGGCCGAGCCTCTCAGGAGGCATCACTGGGTGATGAGGGAAGGAGGTTGTGCTGCAGCACTGTGCAGGAGCCATGTTGATGGCTGGAGTCTGTGCCACGCTGCCTCGCTGGGGTATCTGAACCTTCTGTTCCTGGAGGTTTATTTAGAAAGGTAGCACTCTCACTGCCTGTCTAAGGAAAAAGACACAGCAGCAAAGGCTTTAAGATTTCAAACACAATTCTTACACAGAATTTCAAAAACAGCTGCCGTTCCTCAGCCTATGGGCACTTCATGGTTTGCCCATCACATTTGCAAAGTTCATTCATTTTTGACATTTCTGGAAACAGTGTTGGCATCTGCTGGGTGATTTTCTTGCCTTCCCCGATATACCTGCCATCTCTCCCTAGTTTTGTTCTAGGTTTAAATGATGAATGTGCCAAAGGTAGACATCCTGACTGAGTAACAACACCTTCAAACTGTTGGCCCTTAAGACCTCCCAACCCCTCCTTTGCGATGATCCTATTGGTCAGCGCTGTCCATAAGTTTGGTAACTGTGTAAGGACACAAAGGCTAAAAACAGGGCCTCCTTGATATATGGAGATTTCCATTTTTCCTCTCTGAGCAGCCACAGCCTTCACAATCAACTTTAACTGAAGACTGATCAGGTTCCTCTCTGTCAGTTCTTGTTCCATACGTGATTCCTTTTGTAATCTGCCAAAATGCCTTCCTTCCTTTCCTTTCTTCCCAGTGTAGCCTCTTTTTATGGGACCTGTTTCAGAAACTGGTGACCTTTCCTGGTAATATGTACACTATGTAAAGAATTTCATGTTTCTTGAAAGAAGCCTCTTTTGTTACATTGTGCAAAATGCATTCACAGTGTATGGTGCAATAGATTGTCCAGTTCTGACACAGCTTACTCTCTCCTACCCTCTCTGATAGATCAGTGTCCTTTAATTCTGCAGATGAGAGAGTGTGGGTCTTCTGTTCTGGGCTCCTAACCCATGCTCAGCCAGGAAGGTGTGAGCTGCTGAGATTCAACTAGGAAGGGAAAAGCTAGAGATTTCCTTGTGGCTTGTATCTGAGGAGGGTTCATACTCAACAGAGTATTTTCTCTAGAAATTATCCAACTTTCTAGAATTTGCATGCCTCACTGAATCTTTTTGTTGTTTGTATTTTTCAAATCATGATTTCTCTGTGTAGCCATGGTTGTCTTAGAACCCACTCTGTAGACCAGTTAGGTCTTGAAATTAATCATCCAAAAATATCTGTCTTTGAAGTGCTAGAATTAACGAATCTGCCACCACTGCATGGCACTGAATTTTATGATATAAAATTATATAGAATGGTATGGTTAGTGAAATTTGGATGTAACAGGATGATAGACAAATGTCATCTATATTATTCCTGGTACACAGGTATTCCTGATTGCAATCAATCCATCACTATAAGTTTTCTCTTTGCTCCTGTGGAATTCCACCTCCAGAAAGATAAGGGTTTCCACTGCTTTCAAAGCCAGAATCCCTGAAGCCACAATGTTGAGAATATCACTGAAGAGTCACAGCCTCTGTACCTTCCTGAATTCCTAAGAGCTTCAGTTTTGTAGGGCTGAGGTTTCTGAAGTGACCCTGACACTAGCACTGCCTGGACCTACTCTGGAGAGCTGACAGCACACTGCCTTATCCCTCTGACACGGTGACCTATGTTTGTACATAAATATCAAGTTCATTTTCATTTTCTATTTTCATTTTTTCCTGCTTCTCCTTTCCTTTACTCTTATTTACTCTTTCATTTTCCATTTATCTCAGTGTAGTTATATAAAAATGCACATTTCCAGAAACAATGTGAGAGAAATCATTTTAGAATTCCCATACCTCTTATTCAGCAACTGCAAATGTGAACACTATGCAAGCTAATACTGTAAACCCACAAGTGTGTTTAAAACACTCAGCTGCCACTCAATGCACACAGATCACAAAATGACATACAGAGTGTGTGCTTCCTGTGTCATTTGTCCCATAAAGCAACTGCCAGTTTCCTTGATCATTTGGAAACAGGAGTATATCTTTATAGACACTACAATGTTCTGATTCTTCTAACTGGTATTCAGAAAACAGCCCCATAAGTTTTAAAAAGAACTGCACAATAAAATGGGAGTAATTAAGCACCATCCATTTTATATATATGACATATCTAGAATACATGATCCATAATTTTATAAAAGATTATCATTTCCTAAAGATGCTACATAATTTTATTTTCAGGATGACTGCTCTATTAAATGTTTTCACCAGCTACCCGCCTCAGGTCTAATGCCTTAACCAATAACCTGTACTTGTGAATATTTATCAATTTTACAGCTCCTTAATATCTTCCATTACACTATCTCAAGCTCTAAATAAGTATAGGACAATTTCACCCACACTCTTGACTTTCAGTGGTAAATTTTTACTCTATAATATGAATTTGTTTACAAAATTACATGCCCCATATGCTTGGTCACTGAGTTACATAGTTTCATGTTGACTTGACACAAGCTAGAGTTACTTTAAAAGAGGGAGCCTCAAATGGGAAAATGCAACCATTAGACTGGCATATGGACAAGCACCTAATATACATCCTTGATTGGTGATAGATTTGATATTGGAGGGCTCATCAGACTGTGGACATTTCCACACTTAAGATGGTGGTAATAGGTTCCTTGAGAATGTAGATTGAGCAAGGAATAAAGAGCAGTGCAGTCAACAACACTACTCAAAAGCATCTCCATCAGTTCCTGCCTCCAGGCCCTGATTTTGAGTTTTTAAATAGCCTCCCTGAATGAAGAACTACAAGCTGTATGATGAAATCATCCCTTTCTCCCCGACTTGCTTTTCATCATGCTATTTTATCACAGCAACAGAAGGCATAACCAAGGCAGAAATTGGGACTAGGTTATAGGGATTACTGTGACAGCCCTGACCATGTGATATTTGGAAATTGAAGTAGCATTTGGAAACTTTAAGCTGTAGGATACATAGGATGCTGATATCTTAGTGGATTATTCTGTGTGGTCTCAGACTATAATGCGGACACCATTGCAGATGATGGAGACTTGGCATAGGAAGATCAAGAGAGAAGTTTGAGAGTCTCTTAAAGATTTTATGAGAGTAATTTGTATTTTAAGAACCACTGAAGTGAATTGTTTCCCTTCCTGGAACAATTAAAAACCTTCTGAAAAGTGTTTTCTTGGGTTCAGCACAGAGACACACTGGTTCAGATATGGTTGAGGCTGCATCTCCTGCTCACACTGAAGTTGGTAGCTTAACAGTCTCTCAGCTTCTGTTTCCAGGATCTGTCCATTGGTAAAAGACAGGTGGTGAAGTCTCCCACAATCATTGTGTGAGGTGAAATGTGTGCACTGAGCTATACTAAAATTTCTTTAATGAATGTGACTGCCCTTTCATTTGGAGAATAGATATTTAGAACTGAGCATTCCTCTTCATAGATTTTACCTTTGATGAGTATGAAGTGCTCCCTAGTTTTCTGGAAGGCAGACTTCCACTAGCAGCCTTTGGATGAAGACATATAACTCTGAGCTCTGCCTGCGCCATGCCTACCTGGATACTGCCATGCTCCCACGTTGATGATAATGGACTTAAACTCTGAACTTGTAATCCAGCCCCAATTAAATGTCATTTTTATTAGGGAACAAAAAGAGTCTCTCAGGTTGTACTGGTTCTGAAAGCAAGGATGAATCAGGAAGTGACGCTGCATCTTGTCACCTCTGGCTGGGATAGAGTACCTATAGAGAGTCAAGAAGAGTGTTTGCTTCGGCAGCACATATACTAAAATTGGAACGAGAGTCAAGAAGAGATTATTGATGAAGCCTCAGCACACTTGAAATACAGATTTAAGGAATCTGAGATTTCAGCTTCACAAGGCATCGATTAGGAAGAGCAGTAGCTGTTTGGGCTTAGGCCAATTATTTGAGTCTGCCAAACAAGATGTGTGTGATATGGACAGTTTTCCCACCACTGTGGAGGAGCCCAGGAGATTGCTACTTAGTCAAGAAAATGGACACTGTTGGACTTTGTTGAATTTGATTATGACTGAGCCCTGGTTCTTCTTTTGGGGAACAAGAAAATATTTAAGGTATGATTTATGACACAGGGGCCTAGAATTAAGAGACACAGACCTTTTAAATGGATAGATTTTGGAGTTTTACCGAGAGTTTGGAGTTCTACAGAGTCTATAAGTATTTTATAGAAATTTTGATAATATAAGAGAGCTGAATATTTTAGAGATTGAAAATTATGGAGAGGCTTTGCATGTTGATCAAGATTTGAAGATTTCGGTGGACATACTGAACTTTTAAAGTAATCAAATTTTTATATTAAAATGTTGATATTAGGATGATATCTTGGGAACAAAAAAAGACAAGGTTAACAGTGGAACAGTGATGTTTTTATGTCACACTGACAAGGGGTCAACTGGGCCAGCTATTTTGGTTTGTTTGTTTCTTTGTTTCTTTTGACACAGAGTAAATAATTTAGAGTGGGAGAAGTTAATGTCAGGTTAGATAATTCCCCCATCTGATTGAGATGGGGGCATATATGTGGTGAATTTTCATGATTTGTGATCTTTATGAGAAGTCCCACCTCAGTGTGAGTATAGGCCCTGGCTGGTAGATACTTAAGAATACAGACAAGGAAAGTCATGAAGCCAAACCAGTAAATAACACACCTCCATGACTGTGCTTCAGTTCCTGCCCATAGGTCTCTGCCTTAAGGTCTTTCCCTAGCTACCCTGGATAATATATTATTAGCAGTGACATGCAATAAAAGCTTTCCTACCAAATGGGTGTGATCATGGTGATTTATTCAGTCAATGTCTAATCAAGTAACTATAACAATTCTACAGCACATACAGCACATTGACAAATATAAAGTTGTAGTTTGGCTGTCAGGATCCTGGAAAAGTATCAGACCTCATTTACGGAAAGAGCATGTGTAGACTCCTATAAAGTTGGTGTTTCAAGGCTGAGTTGTACAATTTTCCTTTAATTCTCTAATAAGCAATAAAGCACACTTCTTTCCTTTTTTTTAGTTTTTGTTTTTCTTTTATTGCTTATTTTCTTTTTTTCCAAATTTTATTATATATTTTCTTTATTTACATTTCAAATGTTATCCCAAAAGTCCCCCATCCCCCGATCTGAACCCCTACCCACCAACTCCCATATCTTGGCCCTGGCTTTCCCCTGTACTGGGGCATATAAAGTTCTTTATTTACATTTCAAATGCTATCCCGAAAGTTCCCTATAACCCTACCTGGCCCTGCTCCCCTACAAGCCCACTCCCAATTCTTGGCCCTGGCATTGCCCTGTACGGGCACATATAAAGAATGCAAGACCAAGGGGCTTCTCTTCCCAATGATGGGTAACTAGGCTATCTTCTGCTACATATGCAGCTAGAGACACAAGCTCTGGGGGTACTGGTTAGTTCATAGTGTTGTTCCACATATAGGGTTGTAGACACCTTCAGCTCCTTGGGTACTTTCTCTAGCTCCACCTTTAGGGGCTCTGTTTTCCATCCAATAGTTGAATATCAGCTTCCACTTCTGTAATTGCCAGGCACTGCATAGCCTCACAAGAGAGAGCAATATCAGGGTCCTGTCAGCAAAATCTTTATGGCATATAGAATAATTTCTGGGCTTGGTGGTTGTATATGGGATGAATCCCCGGGTGGGGCAGTCTCTGGATTGTATTTCCTTCTGTCTTAGTTCTGAACTTTGTCTCTGCTACACCTTCCATGGGTATTTTGTTCCTCATTCTAAGGAAGGACAAGTATCTATATTTGGGTCTTCTTTTTTCTTGAGTTATATGTATTTGCGAATTGTATCTTGGATATTCTAAGTTTCTAGGCCAATATCCATTGATCAGTGAGTGCATACCATGTGTGTTCTTTTGTGATTGGGTTAACTCACACAGGATGATATCCTCCAGATGCATCCATTTGCGCAAGAATTTCATGAATTCATTGTTTTTAATTACTGAATAGTACTCCAGTGTGTAAATGTACCACATTTTCTGTATCTACTCCTCTGTTGAGGGACATCTGGGTTCTTTCCAGCTTCTGGCTACTAAAAATAAGGCTGCTATGAACATAGTGGAGCACGTGTCTTTATTACCAGTTGGAACATTTTCTGGGTATATGCCCAGGACAGGAATTTTTTCATCTTTTGGCAGTACTATGTCCAATTTTCTGAGGAACCACCAGACTGATTTCCAGAGTGGTTGTACCAGTTTGCAATCCTACCAAGAATGGAGGAGTGTTCCTCTTTCTCTATATCCTTGCTAGCATCTGCTGTCACCTGAATTTTTGATCCTGGCCATTCTGAATGTTGTGAGGAGGAATCACAGGGTTGTTTTGATTTGCATTTCCCTGATGATCAAGGATGTTAAACTTTTTTTATCAGGTGCTTCTCAGACCTTAGGTGTTCCTGACTCTAGAATTCTTTGTTTATCTGTACCCCATTTTTCATATGATAATTTGAATTTCTGGAGTCCATCATATATATATATATATATATATATATATATATATATATATATATATATACACATATATGTGTAGATAGATAGATAGATAGATAGATAGATAGATAGATAGATAGATAGATATTGGATATTAGTTTCCTATCTGATTAAGATTGGTAAAGACACTTTATCAATCTGTTGGTGGCCTTTTTGTCTTATTGACAGTGTCTTTTGCCTTAAAGAAGCTTTGCATTTTATGCAGTCCCATTTGACAGTTCTCTATCTTACAGCACAAGCCATTGCTGTTATATTCTGGAATTTTTCCCCTGTGCTTATATCTTCAAGGCTTTTCCCCACTTTCTCCTCTATAAGATTCAGTGTCTCTGGTTTTATATGGAGTTCCTTGATCCACTTAGACTTCAGCTTTGTACAAGGAGATAAGAATGGATCAATTCACATTCTTCTACATGATAAACTCCAGTTGTGCCAGCACAATTTGTTGAACATGCTGTCTTCTTTCCACTGGATGGTTTTAGCTCCCTTGTCAAAGATCAAGTGACCATAAGTGTGTGGGTTCATTTTTGAGTCTCCAATTCTATTACATTGGTCTACCTGTCTGTCTCTGTACCTGTACCATGCAGTTCTTATCACAATTATTCTGTAGTACAGCTTTAGGTCAGGCATAGTGCTTCCACCAGATTCTTTTATCATTGAGAAGAGTTTTAATGCAAACCCTTTTATCTGTATTTCTATTTCCCCCAGACTTGACATCCTGAAGGAAGACATGGAGTAAGCTCCTGCAGACATTTGCCCAATTTGCTCTTCTCTTGGAGGCAGTTCTAGATAGAGATTAGAAACATGCAAGATGAAGATACAGAGCATCATTCAAAGACGGAAATGTCAACCTGAGTTCTCTGGAAAGGACTTCACTCCAATGTTCTGCTATTAATAATTTATTTATATTTCATGTTCTGTTTAAAGAAGGGCTTGAGCTGACCAATTACTATATCTCCCAGATGACAAACATAAGGCACTGCATGCGAGAACAAGCAGGTGAAATCTCCACAGAGACCATGTTGTGCTAGAACACTGCCAGGTTGGTGTGTAAACAGCATGCTCTTTTATACCTAGTGCCTACTTGCACACAGGCACATGGCTGTTTATGTGTTCATGAGGCGGTGACTGGAGCTCATCCTCAGAGTATTCTAGGTCATGATTGGTTAAAATGGGAGACTGTGGAATGAAGAAGAAATGTCTGGAATCACAGATTATAATTCTTAACATTTGATATATAAATATATTAAGAAATTTGGTTTTAGAGTATTTTTTAGTCCAATTGACCTCTTTCATTGGGAAGGACTGATTATTTTCACGAAATCCTCCTCATTCAAACTCAACAAAAATAGTAAAACTCTGTAATGTTGCTGGAAGTGAAGATGTTCTTGATAAAAATCAAGTAAGATACAGTTCCTTCTCCAAGAAAACCTACACATGTTAAATAAG
>LR755415.1:0-11926 GCA_902729485.2 Mus minutoides | reverse complement strand
TGCTTGTTAAGTTCGTTATGTAACAAATAAATTTTCATGCGCTTAAGATTACATAAAAACAATGGTTAAAATGCTGAACTTTTTATCATTTTTAATTACACTGCCATATTCTACTATTGGCTCTTCCCTGGACATTATTCCCATTGTCTTTTGCATGCTAAATATCATAAAACACATTCTGTGCATCAGTTTTCAATTCTGTACTCAATGATAAACTTTTGGCACCTTGAACAACCCTGCTGCATTTGAACTATGAAAACTAGAAAACACTGAAAAGTGTGGGTTGATTTACTGTTTTGATTTAAAGTAGTGGGTAATAGTAATAATGAAGATTAAATGTAAAAGTGGGTCATGTCTCTAGCTGTTTGCACGAAAATGAGAAGGTATCCTTTTGGTATTCAAAAACTATTATTCAATTGAACAAAGAAATTGATTGTGTGATGGCAGAATAGAATTATAACAAATGTCCCCATTGCTTCACTCTCTCACACTCATTAAAGTAAATGAAAATATAAATCAGAACTCACATTGTGTCTGCAGTCATCTATCCACATCACAAACGGCTCCCTTGTCAAATCTGAAAGTAACCTAGCATTCATTGTAGACTGATTTAGTCCTATCACTGTTGAAATGCAAACCATAGATTGGCTACAGAAAGAATGGTTTGGCAAAGTGAACAAAAGCATACTTCAAGAATGAATTGGTTTGGAGGGATTTATATAAAAAGTATTGTTTGTGAATTTTGTTACATGAAATTTAAATCATTACTGCTTCAATGCACAAATACACAAACACCCATATACACCTACATGCATATATTGCCAATGCCCACATATAAAAGTACACTCTAAAAGTTTAGCCTGGCTTGCTTGCTATTTTAAGAACACAGTGTATTTGCCCATCATAAGATATGTTATTATGCTACAAATTATTGCTTCTCTTGGTAACTTGAAATTTTTAACTGTTAAATTATGGATTTGATGGATTCATAATGTCTTTCTTATATTTTTCCTTTTAAAATCTTCTATCCATACCAGCATCCCCTCTCAGTTCATCAAGCCAACATGAAGATCTTTGATAAGATTGATTAGACTTCTGTCTGATAATTTCTGGTAATGATGAAATTGTTAAATACTGGCATCCACTTGAATAAACTGTTTTCCATGCTCGTCCTCTGTTGTTTTTAAGAGATGAAGTCTAGAAAGCCACTGTGCCTATGTGGCAAGCCTCAGAACAGGAGGAAAGTTCTATTTTCAGAACCAAGGACTGAAATGGCATCTGAATAAAAGAGTACAAGTCCAAGAAGGCATAGGACTATACTGGAAGTGGGAAAAGAAAATAAAAATTATGAGCCACAAAAGGAAAGAAAGAAAGCCCAGTCTCCAGTACCTGCAAATCATCATATTATTAATAGTGTTCAAAACTGAAGTACACTCATAAGTAAATGGCTATAAATGTGGGATTCTTTTATTCTTTAACTAATGAATTCCTATCTCATATCATAGACTGTGACAGGCACAAGAGATATACTACTGAGCAACACAGATTTAGTGCCTGCTTTCTTAGAGCCTACACTTTCAAGATGGGGGCTATATAAAATGTTTGAATGTGTGTGTGTGTGTGTGTGTGTGTGTGTGTGTGTGTATGCGTGTGATATCCTCCAAGCATGGAATAGACAAACAAAACTGTAATTCTGGTTAAGTTTAAACTTTCTTGACCATCATTTTTGAGTATTCAATAACATCATTTTTATATTAATACTATCTACTATTACATAGAAATTACTATTCAATCATTTAGCTATTATCTCATATTTTAAGTAGATATTCAAAATTATAAAAAAATTTCAAGTAGTTGCCGTGATTACTGTTTTATAACAAAGTTTTATTATTATTATTATTATTATTATTATTATTATTATTACTTTTAGTTTTTACAATCTAGCCATTGTGCTCCCTCTCAGTCCCCCCTGCCACAGTTCTTCATCCCATTTCTCCTCCCCCCTGTCTCCAAGAGGATGCACCCTGTCCATACTCCCCACTCCCTGGGACCTCAAGTTTCTTGAGGGTTAGATGCATCTTCTCTTACTGAGGCCAGACCAGCCAGTCCTCTGCTGTTTGTGTGTAGGGGGCCTCAGACAAGCTACTGTATGCTGCCTGGTTGGTGGTTCAGTGTCTGAGAGATCTCAGAGATCCAGGTTAGTGGAGGCTATGGGGTCACCCTCCTCCTCAGCTTGTTCCAGCCTTTGCCCTATTCAACCACAGGGGTCCCCAACTTCATTCCAATGGTTAGATGTAAGTGTTTGCTTCTGTCTCAATGAAATACTTGTTGGGCCTCTCAGAAGACAGCCATGATAGGCTCCTGACTGTATACACAACATAGAATCAGTAATAGTGTCAGGCCTTGGAGCCTCACCTTGAGATGAATTCCAAGTTGGGCCAGTCACTAGACCTCTTGTCCCTCAGTCTCTTCTCCATTTTTCTCCGTACAGCTCTTTCAGGCAGGAACAATCTTGGGTCAGAATTTTTGACTGAAATGGCAAGCCCATTCCTCTATGTGTTGCCCTAATTGAAAGAAATTCTATGACTTGTGCAAGCAAGTATTGCTCACAATTGAAATAAGTGGATGGAAATTTAGATATTCCTCTAGTACCTGCAATGCTGATTATTCCTAAAATAGAAATTACTTAAAGTCAATGGATATTGATATGAGTTCTCCAAATTACACTACCTGGCCAGATAGAATAACAGTTATATTTGACCAACTCATGTTATAGAGGGAGCAGAATTTTCACTTAACAAAACCTATCTCAAATGCAGTAATTTAGTTTATTCTTATTTTTATCTGATCTAGAGAAAGACTTGGCTTTTATTTTAGCCTAGTCTTTATTTCCCCACCCATATTTGTTTGCTGTTACAAACAATATTGAAACTCTTATGAACTAATTAAAACTGTGAACTACACATCTACCCACAAGACCCTTCATACTTCTTGGATCTTACTATTTGTAGTTTCTCAGATTAGTTGGTAATTGAGAGACTGCTTCTGATTCTAGCAGCAGCAATGAGTGCTGAGTTAATAAGTAGTAAGTAAATATTCATTGATTGTACTGTAACAAGCTTACATAATTTTGAAAGCATGTTGCTTCACACACTTTCATAAAATAACTGGATAATGGATATAAAAAGAAGTAAGTTTCTATAAAGAGCTCATTAAAATTTTTGTTTAATGTATAAAGCCTCCAGAAAAAGTATGTAGCTTAGATAACAGTGATCAGCATGTGTAAAAAACTTTATGGTAGCTAGTGGTTTGTTTTCCTAAGGGCAGCCAAAAGTATATATACATACACACACACACACACACACACACATATATACACAAATATAAATATGTGTGTGTATGTATGCATAAATACATACATATGAATACACACATACATTATATATATATATATATATATATATATATATATATATATATATATATATATGAATGAGAGTATTTTCTATTGATTTTTATTGTGGAAAAATCAGACACTTTAAAAATAAGAAACTATTCATTTGTCCTCTCCTGATGTGGTTGTGGTTTGAATATGCTTGTCCTAGGATGTGACACAATTACAAGGTGTGGCCTTGTCAGAGGAATTGTTACTGTGTGGTTGGGCAATGAGACCCTCCTCCTAATCACATTGGAGCCAGTCTTCTCCTAGCAGCCTCCAGATGAAGACATAGAACTCTCAACTCCTCCTGTACCATGCTTACCTGGACACTGTTGTGCTCCTGTCCTGTGGATAATGGACTGAACCTTTGATCCTATAAGCCATACCCAATTTAAATGTAGTTCTTCTAAGCACTGCTTTGGACATGGTGTCTGTTCATAGCTGTACAACCCTAAGATACTTGGAAAGAAACAATCTCAAGAAAATTGATGCTATGAATGATTACCCTGCCCTCTAAGATGAAATAGAACTCAGATTCCAGCAGACAATTTTCACTAAATCATATTGATGCCAAACAACAGGAGCTTATGTTTCCTTAGGAAGAAAAGATGAGAATTGCTATATCATATAACCAAGACTCTAGGAATCAGCAGCATTTGATTCCTGGTATACTGTCTCATTAATATAGTCTGCTTTTAAGAATTCATTTGCTAGAACAGTATACTGGAGAGTGAGCCTTTAATATTTTAGTAATGCTGACTTTAGATGATGGACATAGTTTGAAATGTATCCCCTAGATAATATCATGAGGTTTTATCTCACAATATCTGTCTAGGAATCTAACTTGATTTAGAAATGGTCTCATGGAAGATGCAGGCAAGTTATTATCAGGCCATGTGAATGAGCTCTAATCTAACAATATTTATGTACTTAGGAGAAGAGGATGTAGAGATAAGAATAATCAACCAGTCAGGGAATCCCAAGCACAGATTTGTCACTACAAGTAACTATGAAGAGGTAAGGAAGGATGCTCTTCCAGTTTTCAAAGGGATTATGTCCTGGACAATATGTTCACACTGGAATTCTTGCCTCAGAGAATATTATTGCATTTCTAATTCTCTTAGGTATCAAGTTTGTGGTAATTTGCTATAGGACCCTGATGAGACTGATTTTTTTCTTTTTCATTTATTTGCTTGCTTACTTTACATCCTTATCACTGTCCTCCCTCCTCCTAGTCCTCCCCTCACAGTTCATCTCCTAACCACCCCCTCCCCTTCATCTCTCAGAGGGTAGAAGCCCCGTATAAGTATCTCCCTAACCTTCCACATCAAGTCTCTGCTAGACTAAGCCTATCCTCTTCCACTGAGGTCAAAAAAGGCAGCCCTATAATGGGAATAGGATCCACAAACAGGTAACAGCTTTAGGGACAGCCTCCATTCTGTTTGTTGGGGGATGCTCATGAAGATAGAGCTGCACATCTCTACGTATGTGCTGAGGCCCAATCCATGTATGTTCTTTGGTTGATGGCTCAGTCTCTGAGAGTTCTGAAAGGTCCAAGTTAGATAACTATGTTAGAGTTCCTATGGAGTCCCTATCCCCTCCAAGACCCTTGATCCTTCCTCCAACTCTTCAAGATTCCCCACGCTCCAACCAGAGTTTGGTTGTGGGTCTCTGTATCTACTTCAGTCAGCTGCTGCGCAGAGCCTCTCAGTGGACAGCTGTGCTAGGCGGCTATCTATAAGCATAACAGAGTATTTATACTGTCATGGACTGTTGCTTGCTCTTTGGATGGATCTCAAGTTGGAACAGTTATTGGTTGACCCTTCCCTCAGTCTCTGATCCACCTTTGTACCTGTATTTCTTGTAGAGAGGACGAAATTTGGGTCCTACCAAAAAAAAGTTTTGTAGATGGGCTGGTGTCCTTATCCCTCTACTGAGCATACTGCCTGGCTATAGGAAGTGGTCATTTCAGGCTCCATATCCCCACTACGAAGAATCTCAGATAAACAAAGCCAGAGCCACACATTACCTCCAATATCGTGTGTCCTCCATGTCAGTCACAACAGCAGATCAACTGTAAGCTGACAACCCTCGCTCCTATGATGCGGGTCAGAGAGGGGTCCTGAGTTTTCCAAACAGGAGTTAGTAGACATTTTCTATGAGGGGTTAAGAAATAAATAGTCCATGTTTTACAGGCAAAAAAACCCCAAAATCTCAGATAAAGTCTCCCCCAAAGACTCCTAGGAACCTCCATCATCCCAGGCCTCTGGCACAACCTAGATTTGCATTCCTGCCCCTCCATCAAGTGCAGGGAAAGTTCAATACATGAAAAGCCATCTATGTAATCCACCATAGAAGTAAATAGGAAAAATATGATCATCTCACTAGACATTGAAAAAGCATTTGACTAAGATCAAATACCCCTTCAAGTTAAAATTCTTGGAGAGATCATGGATAAAAGACAAATACCTAAACACAATAAAGGCTATATACAGCAAATCAATAGCTAAGGCAAGGCACTCACTGATAAGCGGATATTAGTCAGGAAACTTGGAATGCCCAAGATACAATTTGCAAAACACATGAAACTCAAGAAGAAGGAAGACTAAAATGTGGATACTTCATTCCTCCTTAGAATAGGGAACAAAATACCTATGGAAGGAGTTACAGAGACAAAGTTTGGAGCTGAGACAAAAGGATGGATCATCCAGAGACTACGCTACCTGGGGATCCATCCCATAATCAGCCACCAAACCCAGACACTATTGCATATGCTAGCAAGATTTCGCTGAAAGGACCCTGATATAGTTGTCTCTTGTGAGGCTATACCTGGAAAATACAGAAGTGGGTGCTCACAGTCATCTATAGGATGGAACACAGGGCTCCCAATGGAGGAGCTAGAGAAAGTACCCAAGGAGCTGAAGGGGTCTGCAATGCTATAGGTGGAACAACAATATGAACTAACCAGTAACCCCAGAGCTCGTGTCTCTAGCTGCATATGTATCGGAAGATGACCTATTCAGCCATCATTGGGAAGAGAGACCCCTTGGTCTTGCAAACTTTATATGTCCCAGTACAGGGGAACGCCAGGGCCAAGAAGTGGAAGTGGGAGTGGGTGGGTAGGGGACAAGAGCGGGGGTAGGGTACAGGGAACTTTCAGGATAGCATTTGAAATGTAAATAAAGAAAATATCTAATTAAAAAAAAAAGATTCAGTCCCAGTAATGTCCCATCTTTTTTTTCAGCATTTTTTTATTAGATATTTTCTTAATTTACATTTCAACTGCTATCCTGAAAATCCCTTCCCCCCTCCCCCCTCCCTGCTCCCCTGCCCACCCACTCCTACTTCTTTTTATTTTCATCACCTCCATCATAGTCAACATGTTAAAGATGCAATCTTCTCAAGCTCCGAAGGTACAATTCACAGACCACATGGAGCTCAAGAAGAAGGAAGACCAAAGTGTGGATACTTCATTACTTCTTGGAAGGAGAAACAAAATAACCATGGGAGGAGATACAGAGACAAAGTGTGGAGCAGAGACTGAAGGAAAGGCCATCCAGAGACCTCTCTTCGTGGGGATCCATTCCATATAAAGACACCAAACACAGACACTATTGTAGATGTCAACAAGTGCTTGCTGACAGAAATCCTGATACAGCTGTCTCCTGAGAGGCTCTGCCAGTGCCTGACAAATACAGACATGGATGCTCACAGCCAACCATTGGACTTAACACAGGGTCCCCAGTAGAGGAGCTAGAGAAAGGACCCAAGGAGTTGAAGGGATTTGCAGCCCCATAGGAAGAAGAACAATATGAACTAACCAGTACCCCAAGAGCTCCCAGGAACTAAACCACCAAACAAAGAAAACACATGGAGGGACCCATGCCTCCAGTCTCATATGTAGCAGAGGATGGCCTTGTTGATCATCAATGGGAAGAGAGGCCCTAGGTCCTGTGAGGGCTCGATGCCCCAGTATACGGGACTGCCAGGACCAGGAAGCTGGCGTGGGTGGGGATTTTCTGAGGGGAAACCAGGAAAGGGGATAACATTTGAAATGTAAATAAAGAAAATACCTAATTAAAAAAAGAAACAGTCTTCTGTCTCTTTTTTAATAAATGGTTTTAAATGTTCAAACATTTACAAAGCATATATTGCTCATACTCATTTTCCACTGACTCCTCCAATTATAGACAATGTCCCAGATCTTATACTAACCCAAGTTTGAATTCTCATTTTTATCATTATTAATAATGAGCTGAGTTCAATTATTGCTTTACATGGGTACATATGTATGGATCCACACCCAGGGCATGAACCTACCAGCAGCCATGTTCCCAACAATGCATGCTGGAATCTTCACTTGCTTAGTCTTGTATATGTCTTATGCAGATAACCAGTTCCTTCATGAATTGACAAGGGGAACAACCACATAATGTGCAAAGGACAGTATTTCAGATCCCTCCTTGATAAGAATGAACCAAATACAGCTGAACACTTAGTATTTTTTTCATACTTGACACTTTGATGGGTTATATACATCTTTGCATTAAGCACTAGCAACTGGTGGGGGGGGGACTCTGAAGTTGAAATAAACACAAATGTATGGGTATAGAAAAAATATTTAGTAGGGAACTTGCTAAGATGACCATTTAGCAAACCAAAAGTAGGTTTCCACCAGGGTCTGGTTACCTTTCAGGTCATGAGGTTTTGACCAGGTTTACAGTACTCTACATGAAATCTCTCCCGTGAAAGGGGCCCTACAGTCAAGAACAAAGTTGTCAGTTATCCAATAACATTCGTGCTACTACTGCAGCAACATGGACATCTTGCCTGCCAGGTTGGTATTGTAGCATGAGGACATAGTGCTCTGTAAGACCCCAACCTGAAAAGCACCTCTGACAACATGTAAGCTACTCAGCTGAGAGAGGTTCTGCTGGTTAATTTGATATAGACTTTTTTATATATTCCATCCAGAATGAATGGTGACTTAAACAATGGAGTCTTACCATCTAACTTATTTACTGGCAACAATTCATATTATTTTGGATGAGTCTGGGGACTCCCTGACCAATAATCTATAGATCTATCTAGCGCTGGCACTGCTATTTTCAGCTAATAACCCCCTTTTTATAGGAGCAGCTTGTCTACCCATGCAGAATACTTCTGTTCAAACACTTTTAAAAAATGTAATAAACTTAGTCTTTTAATTTCCAGTGTGCCCCCACTCATTTTCACTATCCACTCTGGCAGGGGTTTTACTTGGATTGAAAAACTATAGGTTTCCATATAACTTTTCTTTTTCTAATTGGATATTTTATTTATTTACATTTCAAATATTATCCCCTTTCTCAGTCCCCCCAAAAACCTCCTCTCCCACCTCTCCTCCTGCTTCTATGAGGATGTATCCCCAACCACCCACCAACTCCTGCATCCTCACCATCTAATTCCCCTATACTGGGGCATAAAGCCTTCAGTGGACCAATGGGTCTTCTCCCATTGATGCCTGACAAGGCCACCCTATGCTACATATACCACTGGAGGCATAGGTTCCTCCATGTATACTCCTTAATTGGTGGTTTAGTCCCTGGGAACTCTAGTTGGCTTATATTGTTGCACTTCTTATGAGGTTGCAAACCTCTTCATCTCCTTCAGTCCTTTCTCTAATTCCTCAATTTTTTACCCTGGGATTAGTTCAATGGTTTGCTTCGAGTATCCACCTCTGTATATATCATGCTTTGGCAGAACCTCTCAGGAGACAGCTCCGGTCAGCATGCACTTCTTGGCATCCATGATAGTGCCTGGATTTGGTGACTATATGTGGGATGGATCCCAGGGTGGGGAAGTCTCTGGATGGCCTTTCTTTCAGTTTCTGCACCATACTTTGTCTCTGTATTTGCTTCCGTGACTATTTTCTTACCCCTGATATAGCTATCTCGAGAGAGGCTATGCAAGTGCCTGGCAAATACAGAAGGGTGCTCACAGTCATCTATAGGATGGAACACAGAGCCTCCAATGAAGGAGCTAAAGAAAGTACCCAAGGAGCTGAAGGTGTCTGCATCCCTATAAGTGGAACAACAATATGAACTAATCAGTACCCCCAGAGCTTGTATCTCTAGCTGCATGTGTAGCAGAAGATGGCCTAGTCGGCCATCATTGAGAATAGAGGCCCCTTGGTCTTGCAACCTTTATATGTCCCAGTATATGGGAACACCAGGGCCAAGAATTGGGAGTGGGTGGGTAGGGGAGTAGGGCAGGGGAAGGGTATAGGGTACTTTCGGGATGGCATTTGTAATGTAAATAAAGAAAATATAAAAAGAAGAAGGAGAAGGAGAAGGAGGAGGAGGAGGAGGATGAGGAGGAGGAGGAGGAGGACTGAAGTGCTCATACTTTGGTCTTCCTTTTTCTTGAGCTTCATGTGGTCTGTGAATTGTATCTTGGGTATTCTGAGCTTTTGGGCTAATATCCACTTATCAGTGAGTACATGCCATGTATGTTCTCTGAGGTTAACTCACTGAGGATGATATTTTATAGTTCTATCCATTTGCCTAAGAGGTTCATGAATTCATTGTTTTTTTATAGCTGAGTAATACTCGATTGTGTAAATGTACCACATTTTCTGTATCCACTCATCTGTTGAAGGACATCTTGGTTCTTTCCAGCTTCTGGCTATTATAAGATTGCTTTGAACATAGTGGAGCATGTGTCCTTGTTATATGTTGGAGCATTTTTTAGGTATATGGCCAGGGGTGGTATAGATGGGTCCTCAGGTAATACTATGTTTAATTTTCTGGGAAACTGCTAGAATGATTTCCAGAGTATTTGTATCAGATGGCAATCCCACCAACAATGTAGGAGTGTTCCTCATTCTCTATCTGCTGTCTCCTGAGTTTTTTTTATCTTAGCCATTCTGACTGGTGTAAAGTGGAATCTCAGGTTTGAACATTTCTTTAGGTGCTTCTCAACCATTTGAGTTTCCTCAGTGGAGAATTCTTAGGTTTGATCTGGACCCCATTTTAATAGGGTTATTTGATTGTCTGGAGTCTACTTTTTTGAGTTCTTTGTATATATTGGTTATTAGCCCTCTATCAGATATACTCAATAAATTCTCACATCCAAGAACACATCAAGGTGATCATCCATCATGATCAAGTAGGCTTTATCTCAGGGATTCTGGGATGGTTCAACATATGGAAATTTATCAAAGTAATCCACTATATATATATATATAAAAAAAAAAAAAACTCAAAGAAAAAAACACATGATCATCTCATTAGATGCTGAGAAAGCATTTGGCAAAATTCAACACCCCTTCATGGTAAAAGTCTTGGAAAGGACAGTAATTCAAGGCCCATGTGTAAACATAGTGAAATCAATATACAGCAAACCTGTATCCAACATCAAACAAAATGGAGAGAAACTTGAAGCAATCCCACTAAAATCAGGAACTAGACGAGGCTGGCTACTCTCTCCCTACTGGTTCAATATAGTACTTGAAGTCCTAGCCAGAGCAATTAGATAACAAAAAGAGATCAAAGGAAAACAAATTGAAAAGGAAGAAGTCAAAAAATATCATTATTTGCAGATGATATGATAGTATACTTAAGTGACCCCAAAATTTCCACCATAGAACTCCTAAATCTGATAAACAATTTTCAGCAAAGTGGCTGGATATAAAATTAACTCAAATAAATTAGTGGCCTTTCTCTACACAAAGGATAAACAGGCTGAGAAAGAAATTAGGGAAACAACACCCTTCACAATAGTCACAAAAAATATAAAATACCTTGGTGTGACTCTAACCAAGCAAGTGAAAGATCTGTATGACAAGAACTTCAAGTCTCTAAAGAAAGAAATCAAAGAAAATCTCAGAAGCTGAAAAGATCTCCCATGTTCATGGATTGGTAGGATTAATATAGTAAAAGTGGCCATCTTGCTGTTTCAATGTAATCTCCATCAAATTTCCAACTCAATTCTTCATAGAGTTAAAAAGAGCAATTTGAAAATTCATCTGGAATAACAAGGTCCAGGATAGCAAAACCTATTCTCAACAATAAAAGAACCTCTGGTGGAATCACCATCCCTGACCTCAAGCTGTACTACAGAGCAATAGTAGTAAAAACTGCATGGTATTGGTACAGTGGCAGGCAGGTAGATCAATGGAATAGAACTAAAGACCCAGAAATAAACCCACATACCTATGGTCACTTGATCTTTGACAAAGAAGCTAAAACTATCCAGTGGAAAAAAAATAGTATTTTCAACAAATGGTGCTGGTTCAATGGAGGGTCAGTGTATTAGTTAGGGTTCTCTAGAGTCACAGAACTTAAGGAGTAAAGGAATTTATTGATGACTTACAGTCTGCAGTCCAATTCCCAACAATGGTTCAGTAGTAGCTGTGAATGGAAGTCCAAGGATCTAGCAGTTACTCAGTCCCACACGGTGAACAGGCGAAGGAGCGAGTGCCAGTCTCCCTTCTTCCAGTGTCCT
>LR754894.1:0-16645 GCA_902729485.2 Mus minutoides | reverse complement strand
ACACACACATATATATTTATATTCACACACACACATAAATCCAGTCTTATATGAGATAGTTGAAGAAAACCTCCAAACCAAGGAGCTTAACTCCAACCAAGAAAATACAGGAAATAAATAACCTCACACCAGCAAAACACAAAGTAACAACAACAAAAAAAAAAAGAAAAAGAAAAAGAAAAAGAAAGAAAAAGAAGGGAAACACACACTACCATCAGCAACATTGAAATAACAGAAATTAATAATCATTGGTAATTAATATCTCTCAACATTGCTAAGCTCAACCTCCCCTGCCCCCCAAAAGACACAGGCTAACAGAATGGATATATCTGCTAAAAGGGGATCCATCATTCTGGTGCATACAAGAAACATACTTCAGCAAGAAAGATACATATATTACCTCAAAGTAACAGGCTTTAATGAGAATCTCCAAAGGATTGAAGGAGCTGAAGAGGATGACAATCCCATAGGAAGAAAAACAGTGTCAATTAACGTGGACCTCTGGGAGCTACCAGAGACTAAGTCAGCAAACAAAGAGCATACACAGGCTGAGAAGAGACCCCTGGCACATATGTAGCAGAGGGCTGACTTGTCTGGTCTCAGTGGAAAAAGTTGTGTCTAAATTTGTAGAGACTTGATGGCCCAGGAAAGTAGCTATTCTAAAATCTAATATTAATATCTAATCAAATAAACTTTCAACCAAAATTAATTAAAAGATATGGAGAAAGATACTTTATATTTATCAAAATATAAATCCATCAAAATGGCCTAGTCGGCCATCATTGGGAAGAGAGGCCCCTTGGTATTGCAAACTTTATATGCCCCAATACAGGGGAACACCAGGGCCAAGAAGGGAAGTGGATGGGTAGGGGAGCAGGGCAGGGGGAGGGTAGATGGAATGTTCAGGATAGCATTTGAAATGTAAATTAAGAAAATATCTAATAAAAAAATAAAAATAAAAAGTCATCAAAATGAAGTCTCAATTGTGAACATCTATACCAAAAATTCAAGGGTACCCACATTCCTATATGAAACTTTACTAATGCTCAATTCACACATTGAACTCCACACATTATTAGTGGGAGAACTTAACACACCACTCTCACCAATAGACAAGTCATCATGACAGAACCTAAATAGAAATAATAATACTAACAGATGGTATGAATTAAATGATTTAAGATATCTACAGAACCTTGCACCCAAACCCTAAAGAAGTTTCACCCAAACATTCTTCTATTGGTCTACTGAGGAGCAATCCAGATGTCCCTCAAATGAAGAATAGATAATGAATATGTTGTACATTTACACACTGAAATACTACTCAGCTATGAAAAACAAGGACATCATGAAATTTGCAGACAAATGCATAGAACTAGAAAACATTATCCTGAGTGACGTAACCCACACCCAGAATGACATAAATGGTATGTACTCACTTATAAATAGATATTAGCCATAAAGCACAGGATGATGATGCTACTGTCCACAGACCCAAAGAAAGTAAATAACAAGGAGGTCCTAAAGGATGCTTAAATCTCACCCAGAAGGGGAAATAATATCGACATTTGAAGAAGATGGAAAAAAATGATGTGGGTAGGAGAAGGAATGGGGAGGGAAAGAGTTTGAGAATGGATCAAGTATAGGGAAAGCAGAGATGGGGGATAAGAGGGCTGGGAAAGAGAAGGGACATTGATGTGATGGCATCTCTGGGAAAAGCAAGAGAGAGTTGGAACAGGAAAGGCTCCTGAAATGGCAAGAGGATGACCATAACTGAGAGTGCTGGCTACAAGGGATATGGATCCTGAAGCGACCACCCTCTGTATCCAGGGAGGACTTCCAGTGGAGTGAGAAGGACAGCAGCTCACCCACAAAATCTTTGACCAAAATTTGCCCCAACTACAAGATATGCAGGGATAAAAACAGAGCAGGAATTGAGAGAATGATCAGATTGACCCAGCTTTAGTCACATCTCAAGGGAGAGATCAACTCCTGACACTATTAATGATACTCTGCATTGCTTGCACACGAAAGCCTAGTATAACTGTCATCTGGGAGGCATCATCCAATAGCTGATGGAAACAGATGCAGAGACCCATAGCTAAATGTAAGAAGGGGCCCTTCGCAGTCTTGTAGAAGAGGGAAGGATATAATTGAGCAAGCAAAATGGGATAGAGAATCCACCAGAAGAACAACAGTGTCAACTAATTGGTACAAATCCTTTCCAATCTATTGGTGGCCTTTTTGTCTTATTGACAGTGTCTTTTGCCTTACAGAAGCTTTGCAATTTCATGAGGTCCCATTTGTCAATTCTTGATCTTACAGCACAAGCCATTGCTTTTCTGTTTAGGAATTTTTCCCCAGTGCCCATATCTTCAAGGCTTTTCCCCATTTTCTCTTCTATAAATTTCAGTGTCTCTGGTTTTATGTGGAGTTCCTTGATCCACTTAGACTTGACCTTAGTACAAGGAGATAAGAATGGATCAATTCCCATTCTTCTACATGATAACCACCAGCTGTGTCAGCACCCTTTGTTGAAAATGCTGTCTTTTTTCCACTGGATGTTTTTTAGCTTCCTTGTCAGAGATCAAGTGACCATAGGTTTGTCTTCATTTTTGGGTCGTCAATTCTATTCCACTGGTCTACCTGTCTTTTGCTGTACCAGTACCATGTGCTTTTATCAAAATTGCTCTGTAGTACAGTTTGAGGTCAGGCATGGTGATTCCACCAGAGTTTCTTTTATCATTGAAAATAGTTTTTGCTATCCTAGATTTTTTTGTTATTCCAGAAGAATTTGCAAATTGTCCTTTCTAACTCAGTGAAAAATTGAGTTGGAATTTTGATGGGGATTGCATTGAATCTGTAGATTGCTTTCAGCAAGATAGCCATTTTTACTATATTGATCCTGCCAATGCATGAGCATGGGAGATCTTTCCATCTTCTGAGATCTTTGAATTTTTTCTTCAGAGACTTGAAGTTCTTATCATACAGATCTTTCACTTCCTTAGTTAGAGTCACACCAAGGTATTTTATATTATTTGTGACTATTGTGAAGGGTGTTATTTCCCTAATTTCTTTCCCAGCCTGTTTATCCTTTGTGTAGAAAAAGGCCACTGATTTGTTTGAGTTAATTTTATATCCACCTACTTTTCTGAAGATGTTCATCAGGTTTAGGAGTTCTCTGGTGGAACTTTTGGGGTCACTTAAATATACTATCATATCATCTGTAAATAGTGATATTTTGACTTCTTCCTTTCCAATTTGTATTCCTTTGATCTTCTTTTGTTGTCTAATTGTTCTGGCTAGGACTTCAAGTACTATATTGAATAAGTAGGGAGATAGTGGGCAACTTTTTCTAGTCTCTGGTTTTAGTGGGATTGCTTCCAGTTTCTCACCATTCAGTTTGATGTTGGCTACTGGTTTGCTGTATATTGCTTTTATTATGTTTAGGTATGGGCCATGATTTCCTGATCTTTCTAAGACGTTTATCATGAATGGGTGTTGGACTTTGTCAAATGCTTTCTCAATATCTAATGAGATGTTCATGTGGTTTTTGTCTTTGAATTTGTTTATATAATGGATTATGTTGATGAATTGAGGTGACAGCAGATGTGGGTAAGGATGTAGATAAATACATCCTTGTGACATTCCTCCATTGTTGGTGGGATTGTAATCTGGTACAACCATTCTGGAAATCAGTCTGGCTGTTCCTCAGAAAATTGAACAGTACTACCAGAATATCCAACAATTCCTCTCCTGGGCATATACCCAGAAGATATTGCAACTTGTAATAAGGACACATGCTCCACTATGTTCATAGAAGCCTTATTTATAATAGCCATAAGCTGGGAAAACTCCAGATATCCCTCAACAGAAAAATGGATACAGAAAATGTGGTACATTTACACAATGGAGTACTACTCAAAAATTAAAAACAATGAATTCATGAAATTCTTAGGCAAATGGATGCATCTGGAGGAAATCATCCTGAGTCAGTTAAACCAACCATAAAAGAACACACATGATATGTACTCACTGATAAGTGAATATTAGCCCAGAAACTTAGAATATCCAAAATACAATTTGCAAAACACATGAAACTCAAGAAGACCAAAGTGTGGATACTTTGCTCCTTCTTAGAATGGGGAACAAAATACCCATGGAAGGAGTTACAGGGACAAATTTCAGAGCTGAGATAGAAGGAAGGACCAACCAAAGACTGCCCCACTCAGGGATCCATCCCATATACAACCGCCAAACCCAGACACTATTGCATATGCCAGCAAGATTTTGCTGAAAGGACCCTGATATAGCTGTCTCTTGTAAGGCTATGACGTGCCTTGCAAATACAGAAGTAAATGCCCACAATCATCTATTTGATGGAACACATTGCCCCTAATGGAGGAGCTAGAGAAAGTACCCAAGGAGCTAAAGGGGTCTACAACCCTATAGGAGGAACAACAGTATGAACTAATCAGAGCTGTGTCTCTAGTTGCATATGTAGCAGAGGAAGGCCTAGTGGGAGGAGACAGCCTTGGTATTGCAAAGATCATATGTGCCAGTACAGGGGAATGACAGAACCACAAAGAAGGAGTGGGTGGGTTGTGGAGCAGCACAGGGGGAAGGTATAGGGAGCTTTGGAGATAGCATTTGAAATGTAAATGAAGAAAATATCTAATAAAAAGCAAACAATAACACTATTTTTAGTATTAAGTTGAAAGTAGGTTATATGCTAAAGGTCAATGCATTCAATCATCTGGGTCACATTCTAGACATGCTATTTCCAAGTTTTTTGAACTCCAAGACAATTATTTAATATCTATATGATCAGTTATCACTTTTAAGTTATAAGAGTTATTATAATAACTACTGGAGATATACCTAGATTTAAATTTCTCAAACCTACCAAGTACTCTAGATGTTATAATTTACATGTGCTTTTTCTTTAAAGACAATATTTATGTTTTTTTCAATAGATGGTACCTAATTTATAGTGCTGATGAGTTTAAGGCTTAGTTTTTTGTTTCCTTAATTGTTGAACTCCAGCAAATAGTCACTATCTCTTGATATCTGTGTGATTTAGGACATCTATAATCTATAGGCAATTGATGTAAATAATTGTGCATTCTGGAACCGTTCTGAAATCATTTTGCCTAACAATTGGTTTAGCTGCTAAAGTTTAAATTTTATATTTTCTAAGAATATTTGTCCTTTTACAATTGTTTTTTAAATGTTCAGAAAATACTCTAAAGGGAAAAATTTGGTGATGTGGAAAGTATTTGCTTGCATGGAAAGATAGAAATAAACTATTAAAACTTAAGAAATGAGCAATGTTTTAAAGATGGTAAAGTAATCTACACTTCATTAAAGTCACTGAAATAAATATCAAGAACCTGAGTTTTATGCCAGCTTAACCTCTTTCCTGGTACCTAATTTATTTAATGCCAGGACTCTTTCCACTAAATACCTCGGCAGTGTTTAGTGAGTTTGCCATCAGTCATTCCTGACCAGTGTGTGTTTGGAGATCAGGAGTGGGTTACAGTGGCATTCTGGCTGCTTTCTGGTCCATTTTACCTATACTAAGAGGACTAATACGTCATTCTTTAGCATTTCACCATGTCACATGATGCTTCCATATGATGCTTTACTGGGTTTTGTCTTAAATACAGATTTCCTGGTTATTGGGCAAGGACTTCTATGGCCTACCCCGTTCCACTTTCATTCAACCTTATTTGATTTTTGTGAGTTTTGTCTACTTATAGAAATTCAAGATATAGATAGATAGATAGTATGATTTATCAATTTTCTCAATTTGAATGTCTTAACTTGTTTTAATTTTCAGTAAAATAAGTGGCTTTATTTGAATTAGAACAATATAACTTTGATCTAATTTCATGTAAAAGTGTGTGATGTAAATTATTTTAAAATAAATTAAACTGTCAATTATAACACTTTTAGATACCAAGAATAAAGTGATGATTCAGTGTTGTAGATCAAACCTAGGTCTCTCTCAAGGGATTCATGTGTCTTTATCTGAATATGTGATGAGTTCATCACCTGCAAGAATCTCATAAGAAATATTTTAAATGTAACTCATGCTCAGTGTACTTTCTCCTTTTTTGGCCCCAATTTGTTTTCAGGTAGAGGCATCACCTACTAATTAAGTCAACTAAGAAGAAGTAAAATGCGGAGGAGGAAGAAGATAAAGAGAAAGAATAGGAGAAAGAAGAGAAAGGAACCCAGTTATTATTTCTTTTTATTTACTTTCCTCACCAATTATATTCAAATAAATCAAACTCAATAGGTACACACACACACACACACACACACACAAGCTTTCTTATAATCATCCTTTCTTTTTGCTTCATTCAATATGATTCTTTAAATGTATTTCAAAAGACAAAAAATGTTAAAGGAGCTTAGAAAGAAAAGCAAAGTCCATCAACCAGAGTCAGTTGTAGGTATTTGAACCATAATTCATGATCAAGGTTCAAGATATAATTAATGGAAGCTTTAATATGAAAAAGAAAAGTAAATTCTCAACTTTCTCATTGAAATATGAGATGTTAGCCAAGTAGTAGTAAACAAACTCTAGAGAAAACAGAAGTAATTGATATTTGCCAATCACTTTGTGTCAAGGATTTTAAACATATAACCCTATTTGTCAATATAATAAAGCATTTAGCTGTATTTTCCAAAATCAACTGATGAGACTTTGTCCATTTGATAGTAGTATAGTAATGAGATTCTAATACACTGGGGAACAATGTGAGCTTCCAACGATGTTAAATTAATTAGTATTGATAATAAAAAAATAGATAGGTTAAATAACATGCCTGCCTTTTTCAGCAATTGAATATTGGAGAATGACAATTTGTTTTGCTTCAAAGGCTTGTTACCACCCGCAGTATGTACCTCCTTCAGAATAGAATCCTTTCTTAGTCCAAAAGGGTCCAGAATTTCTTATATTTCTGTAATGGATATACTATAAATAACAAGAAAACTCACCACCAGTTGACTAGAGAACAAAAAGGCCTAAGCTGTTAAATAATTCTTAACTACTGAAGCAGGAAGATGGATGTCAAATTTTTGAATATATATATATATATATATATATATATATATATATATATATTTAACATGCAGATTGTACAATAATAACTGAGCATGAACATGAATATGTGACCATCAATGAAAAGAATATCTAAACTTAAAACAATGTCATTGGAGATAAAGATAACCATTTGATCATCACAGGAGTGATTGCATTTCCTTGACAGAGAGAGTAGAAGCATGGTATCTAGGCATAATATTTTTGAAATACAACTGCCCAGATAGCCATGGAAGAAAACATGAAGCCAATAGAAAAGACCAGATCATAGAAATAGATGTTTCTCAGTCATATTGGAAGTCTTAGTGGTAGGAGGTTGGTCAGTGATTCCCCAAGGCATAGATCTAGCAAGTTAGATTCATTTATCTCAGTGAATGCTCAAGAGAGATGAGAATGAGATGTTTATAATTTTCATATGGAATACAGGCAAATAGAACTCTCAAGGGCATGCTATAATACCTGCCAAAAAGAATCCCTAAGCTATCTGTTCCCCTGACCCGCGGTAAAGCGGCTGGCTAGCTCGGTAGATACAGGTTTTCAAGCCCGCCGGGAAAGGTGGCCACGCCTGCAGTCGTTTCAAGCCCACCTGTAGAGGTGGCCAAGAAAAAAGGAAACAATAGGCAATTTACATTCTTGCCTGGCTCACAGAGCTCTCAAGGAGCTTCTAAGAACCAAGGGAATAGAGCTAAGGATTTGAAAAAAAAAGCAGATCAGAACATTCTCAGGAGGGTGAGGTAAAGGACAATAAATTGGAGAATTCTCAGGAGAGTGAGTTGTAAGAGCAGAAAATGGTAGAGCTTAGGAAGGATAATTTGAGAACTTTAAATGATTTCCAGATATTATTAGGTGACATTAATTGGGTTCGATGTTACCTAAAGATGCCAAATTATGAATTAAGGCCTTTATACAATATTCTAATAGGTGATTCAGCTATTGATTCCCCTCGTCAACTAACTCGAGAGGGAAGAACAAGATTCAAAGATAGAGAAGCTCGAGGAAGAAATGGAGGCTAAGTTACAGGTGATTTTGATAATAAACAACCAGAAGCCATAATTACTAAAGACAAATGGGTGGTGATGTGCACAGGTGATTTTGATAATAATTACCGTTCTATCACCTGGATTCAGTTTGTTTTCTCCCACTTCCAGTATGCTATGTTTTTTTCCTATCTTTGCAATTGCCATCCACAGTCAGGGAAAAGGAAAATCAGCACCTCCTCCACCTGGACAGCTCAATGCAGAGCTGAAAGAGAGTGGCCTTGGTTACAAAGGCCTCATTTAGCTCCCAATTAAAAGGAGGTCTAATGATTGTCAATCAGAGAACAAGAGCAGCTAGATACCATACTCTGACAATTGTTGCAACTGGGATGTGAATGGAAATGTGTGACCTCAGTGCAATATCAAAATTATACCCTTAATTGGATAATCTGTCTCCACAGTTATCTCAGTATCTTACAGGATCTCATGGATCAACTGAGATTTTCCATCGCTACTGTCTATGCGGGTTAATGCAGGACCTGCCTCCAGACTGTCATCGTGCATCACCACCACCATGAAGAATGGGCGGCCATAGGAGCTTTAGCCTTAGGCCTGGTCCTGGTCTTCGTCGGTTGCCTGTGGTGTCTTTGTGAAATGACCCAGGTTCATAGAAAAGGAGATCTTACTATGCTGACTGATGCCACTATTGCCATGGAGGTTAGCCAGTCCCCCCACGTTTGGCTTGCTGCAATTAAGCAGTGATGTTTGCCTTGTGAGTGTGCTTTCTCCTATCAGCTATGATTGCTAAGGTCCCAACGGCTAAGGCTCAGGCAGGCTATCGCCTAAAACAGGGGCCACGCCAACAGGGGATGCCAGCTTACCCTGGGCCTTAGTAGGCTTGTGCTGCATAAGTACTCAGTGACAGGCTTGATGACCTGGCCTAGAAATGATCTGACCTAAAGCATAATGATTGGGAGAGCTGGTTGCCACTCGTTCATATAAAATAAAAAGGGGGGAGCTGTAGGGAGCCATTCAACCGCTCCTTAAAGATGGCACAGACTGCCTCAACTGTACTGGCATAAACAACTCTTAATTGGCATTAGGCAGTGTCAGCTGTTGTTTGATCTTACACCTGAGACCACCTGGTGTATGAGCAAGAACCACTGGGCAGTTTGGTGATTGGCCAGGACAGAGTTTAAATTGGCTGCTCCCAGTGAGGTTCGGGGCCATTCCACCATTTTACTACTTTACGTTTTCCTGAGTAAACCATCCTGAGAAGAAATCTGGTTGTCCTGCGTCTTGTTCCCTGCTGGGCGGGGATGGCATGCAACAATATATTAAGAGATTCATGTGAAGATAAGCAGTTTGGTCCTGTCTACCAGTCACACCTGCCTTAGTCATCAGAGAGAAGTACCAGAGAGAGACAAAATTAAACTCCAAAAATTACCCATTTTCAGGACCCAAGAATCAGAGATTCTAAAACATAAAAGAACAGTGCAATCCCTTGTGATAGTTGTTTAAAAAATATATTGCCAGGCCTTAATGTCATAGGTAGCAAGTCAACTCGTCTACACATTGGCTCTGTATTTCTCAAAAGCTCAGAGCATTTTGAAACTGGATAGTCCTTTAAACATTTATAAAACAAAGGAAAACAATCGCCACCACCACCACCATCATCACTGTCACAACAATAAATATGTTCTAAGAAAATCTTGAACTGGCTTTGAGAAGATTGTTAACCAGAGCTGGGTTGACTACATGATGTTGTGCAAACTAGCAGTTTGGGAGAGTAGGTCTACGTTTCTGATTTCCAGAACTGTAATAGTCCAAAACAAGTCAATTCTAGGAAAAACAATGCCACCATGGCCAGCCAATCTGGAAGCTGCCCCACCACCTACCCTGAGCCAGCTTCACAGGCAGCCAATCAGGAACTGTAGAAACTGGCCCACCACTTAGTTTGAGACAAGTATATTTAATCAGCAAAAGTCCCCAAAATCTCCCAGAGCCTTAACCAATCACAAAGGTCATACACACCCCTGGAGATAGAGCCAACCAATTAAGGGGAAATTGCAAAAGTTACCTGTTTCTACCCTATCAGGCTTTCAATTGACCCTGCAAAGTCTACAGCTCTGTCTTGCAACCATATGTATGGTGGACCCCTGCATGTATATTCTCTACAGAATGGACACTCTTTACTCTTCCATACTATTTGAGTCACGGTTACCATTCTCCAGGAATCATGGACCCTCACATCTTGAAATGTTACCAAGTAGACATAATCTTCATGAGTATGATAAACAACAGTTTATCATCATAATGCTATCTTATCACATTCCTAAAAATGATTACAATATGAAATGGTAACTTTGCATCACATAATTTAATAATATCCAATACACTATTGTTTCCTGTCCTAGAAAAAAAATGGCCAGAATTAATCAAATCTTGAGGGCATCATAAATCATGACCTAAACACTTTCTCAGTGACACTTTGATAGATTACGAAAGGGAGCAAGTTTAAGAAGCAAGGGCTCTCCATTGAGAATATCATGCTTTGAATTTGGATCTAAAATTAGGTAAGATTCCAGCCAGCTGCAAAAGATGTGACATGAGGTATGGGATGAATTACCTTCAAAAATAATTAGGCCCCAACAAATTCAGACTGTTATAAATAATAAACTAAATGTTGAATTGAAGCAAGAAATGGAACTGATGTTCACTTGAAAGTACAGGTGTTTTGTCTTTGGTAAGCTCTGCCTCACCCTTGAGGCGAGCAGACACATTCAATACAAACTAATGACTCTTCTGGGAAGGCCTCAAATAGATAACTTTAGGAGCATCCAGTGCAGAAAACATCAAAGGTAGACAAACTAGTGTAATGCATTGCTCAGAAAGAAGATACAGACTCAAATATTATTGACTGGAGAGCAAGCTAATTCACTCATGCACTACAAGCTGATAGATCCATTCAGATCTTTTACTTAGACTTTTTCAAAGCAAAATAGATGAGTGCTGAGCAGTCATGTTTTTTATGTTTCTTATATGTTTGTTGTTTTCATTTTAAGAACAGATGGACTTTTAAGGTAAAATCTAATTTATTGTAAAAAGCCTTTTAGTAAAATCACTCTGTAAAGAGTAGACACCTATTCTTGTATCCCTGTTATGAATAAAAAGAGAAAATCTTAGAATACATCGAAGTGAAGTAACGTTCTCTAGTTTTCAAAGCAAAAAGTAAAAACAGATGCTCAAATGACTCAACCACAGTAGCCTTCAGTCAAAATCATATTACTATTCTGCTTCTTGCTATGTTTTGTGGCTAAAAGAGGAAGTCTATCAATGGGAGGAGAAGCCTTTGGTCTTGTGAAGATCATATGCTCCAGTACAGGGGAATGCCAGGGCCAGAAAGTGGGAGTGGGTGGGTTAGGTATAGGGGGCTTTGGGGATAGCATTTGAAATGTAAAGGAAGAAAATATCTAATAAAAAAAATAAAATAAAAAACGAGGAAATATAGAGCCTTGAAGTAAATTCAGTAAACTGGATTTTTGTAGAACATCTACACCAAGAGAAATTAGAAATATCCATAAAAATAATTAGATTTTAAAGACAAGGCTGAGGGGCCAAAGTTTGTGAAACAACTGTGGAGACTGCATTGTTTCCCACCTTTAACATCTTTGTTTAGATATAATTATGTGCTTTTGAATCTGAGTTTGCCGAACAGTAAAATGAAAAGTTAATATTAATAGTGGCGTTCCTATGATATTAGTAGGAAAATGTTACTTTATGAAGAATGAAAATGATACCTTACAGAAGACAAAATATCAAACAAATCCTGCTATAACATGGTTAGGTGCAGATGCATATTAACTTAAAATGAAATACCTTCTCATTGTAACTGCTTTGCTTAGATAATCCTAAGGGCTCTTTGTCGTATTAGACTCTGTACTTTACAAACATACTGAATTTGCTTGAGACATTTGTGGTTCCTTAAAGTTCTTTAACCTTATTTATTTTTATTCACATAAAAGTCCTCTTCTTAATTCAACAAAGATAAGAGTGCTTTTTAACTGAAACATTGAAAAACATACAAGAATTGGGCCATGGATCTTTGATATTAATGATTAACGATATTAAAAAAATAAATACCACAAGATTGTTCCAGTGATGCTATCAACACATGCTTAACAAAACCAAATAATGCTTAAAAATGTAGCCAAATAGCCTTGGGCATGAACTCTATCCATTATAAGGTCATCACTGCAGGTCTCTGGGTATTCTAGAGAGCTGCTAATGGAAGTTACAAATTTAGAGACATTTAAAGGCAGAGGAACTTATTTTCAGTAGAATTTCAAATATAAGACATTAGTTGAACTGAAGAGAAACTGTCCATTATCTAATATCACTATCCAATCAAACTTTGCCAACTTCATGACAGGAACTCAGTCTCATGACAAGAATATTCTAAATTTAATAATCACAAACACCTTTATGCATTTGTTTCTTAATTTAAAATGTGAAAGCATAGCTGAGCTTTAGTTTCATGAGTGCATGGACATTGCTCTTTAATATTAACAGAACGACCAAGAGGATGCTCAAATCTCAATGGGGCCTATCACATTGTTAAAAAGCTTCATAGTTTTGCAATAAACATACTAAATTAACTCTTGTTACTACATGTTTCTTAGCATCACAATACTTGACGCATAAGAAGAGGAGCCTTCAGTCATCCATGTGCATTGAGTCTATCCTCCAAATTTATTAGATAAAGCTTGTGGACTTTATTTCTAATAATTATTGTGTCAATAATAAGTAGAAGTATTGTATATTTTTGAGGCCAGTTTTTGAAATGTTAGGTTTTTTTTTTTTTTTCGTTTTCAAATCATGATCTTATACAAGTCAAAAATTCAATTCTTCTAAGTGAAAGATCATGGAGAAGTAGTTGCATGCAAAGAAAAGAAAAAGCTATATCTGATTATTCATGTATCTGACTCTCCTGTGGCCAAAATCATGCCATTTCTCAGACAAATCCTCTTATGGGCAAAGGCACCAAGGACTAACTCCAAACTGCTGCAAACTTCTATGCTTCCCAAGAAAGGCAAGGTAGAATTCCCCCATAATGAGTTTGGTACATAATGTGATGCTTTCTGAATCTCTAAGAATCTCAGAAGCTCATATGCGGGCATACAGTGGTAACTTCCATGTAAAAAACTGCATTTCATTCATTACCTATACCCTTGACTCAATTTTCCTTTTGACACTTAAGACTCTATTCTTATACTTTTGGTTGTGAGTTTAGCCTGTAAGGACTGTGCCATCTCTCCAGCCCAACTCTATTGAACTCATATATAATCAACATCTTCCCACAAACTGGGATGAGGTTATAAGTCTGTTCTAGTAGCATTGGGACTAGTTTAAGACCAGCTTCTGCTACCTGTTGACCTCAAAGTCAGCTTGAATTACTGAAAGCCTATCTTTAAAAAGAAAATCAAACAAAACAACAAAACTACCACTCCAAACTGGCTTATTTTGCTACGCCCACTCCAGTGAAGTCTGCTTGACAGGCTGAGAGGCCTGGAAGCACTCATGAGGCAAAGAATTTCAAGGAAACTATGCCTCCTGGAGCCTTGGTATCCCCATAGCCCATATACTCAAACCCTATCTCCATGTTAGTCTGGTGTATGTATCCACGTGCCCTCTTTCAGTATTGTTTTATTATAAATGTCTTTAAGATTTGATTTCTTGACATAGCTAACTTAAAAGTCCTACAGTCTTTACATACTAAAATCCTCTTAAAAAATCCAGTATCTTTTAAAATTCAAAGTCTCTTAACTGTGGGCTTCATTTAAAAACTTCCTTCAAGAGGGAAAAATATCAGGACACAGTCACAATCAAAAGCAAAATCAATCTCCAACCTTCCAATGTCTGTGATCCAACTTACGATCTTCTGGGCTCCTCCAAGGGCTTGGGTCACTTCTCCAGCAATGCCCTTTGTAGCACACACGTTGTCCTCTAGGCTCCAGATGCCTGTACTCCATTGTTGCTGCTGTTCTTGGTGGTCATCTCATGGTACTGGCATCTCCAAAATGCTTCTGTAACTAGGCTTCAACACTAGCCTCTCATAGGCTCTCTTCATGGTGCCGAGCCTCAACTCCTTTACATGACCCCTTCAGTCCTGGGCCATCAATTACAACCGAGGCTGCACCTTCACCAATGGCCTTCCATGGCCTCTCACAGTGCTTCCATGGCCTCAGCTGCTCTGCATGACTCCTTCATGCCTCTAAATCCAGTACCACCTAGGTAACTCTTGCATATTACCAAGTCCAGTCACAGCACAAGGTACAACCATGGATATCTCTGGAACACAGCCTCCGTGCTCTCAGAAAACACTTCCCAGAATATGTCACCTCAATGATGCTGGTCTCTTCTTAATCACTGCTAATTTCTTAGCTCCAGCTAACCAGCATCAATAGTACCAGTAATTCAAAGTTTTTGCTTTAGTAGTTCTGGTATCTTGTTAATCACAGCTGACTCTTCAGCCCCAGCTAACCAGAACCACAGAATCTTCACAATTAAACTAATGATGGCCCTGAAAAAAGTCTTTAATCTTCCCTCTGAAATTTCACAAGCCAGGCCTCCATCTTCTGCACTGTTCTCAACATTATCTTCCAAGCTCCTACACAACATCTCACAGAGTTCTTAACACCGAATAGATCTTCTAACCCAAAGTTCCAAAGTCCTTCCAGAGTCCTCCCCAAAACATGGTCAAGTTGTCACAGGAATACCCCACTATGCTGGTACCAATTTGTCTTAGTTAGAGTTTCTATTCCTGCACAAACATCATGACCAAAAAGCAAGTTGGGGAGGAAAGGGTTTATTTGGCTTACACTTCCATACAATTGTTCATCACCAAAGGAAGTCAGGACTGGAACTCAAGCAAATCAGGAAGCAGGAGCTGATGCAGAGGCCATGGAGAGATGTTCTTTACTGGCTTGCTTCCCCTGGCTTGCTCAGCCTGCTCTCTTATAGAACCCAAGACTGCCAGCCCAGAGATGGTCCCACCCTCAAGGGGCCTTTCCCCCTTGATCACTAATTGAGAAAATGCCTCACAGCTAGATCTCATGGAGGCATTTCCCCAACTGAAGCTCCTTTCTCTGTGATAACCCAGCTGTGTCAAGTTGACACAAACCTAGCCTGTACACCCATGGTTTCTTGTTACTCTTCTGTATAAAAAGTTTGATGGTCAATTTGACAAATTACACTCAGATTCAACACACTCTCTAATGTAGTGTCTGTCACCTCACCCGCCGACTCTATGCCCATCTGTCTGAGACTCTGATTCACAGGGATTTAGGAGGGCCCATTGAGCCTGGTATGTGTCATTATTCTTCTCTAAATTATAGAATTACTTATGTGTGATACAGCTCATATTAATTGTATAATTTACTGATAATTTTATTAAAAGTATATGCATTTAATAAGTTGTTCCTTTTATATTATTTGATTCAAATTATATTGCATAATGAATTGTTCAGAATTAAGCCATACCATTGGCTTAATTTCTACTATTTCATTGGAGAAATTGAATTCTTTGCTCTTATTAGTCACTAGCCAGTGCTGAGAATTAATGAAGATAATTTTTTTAAAGGTATAAATTTTCATTATCATGATGAACCATTAAATTAGAACCCATAAGTTGATGTAGGTAACCTTATAGTGTATAAATTTTTGAAATTCTTAAATTCTAGCAAAATATCATGCTAAATATGCTGTATTGAACATGAAACATGTCACCTATGACTAAGTCTCAACCATTGGTAGGCAGAAGCTTCTGAGAATATAAAATGCTTTGTAACAAAGGTGGCACAATTGAGCTAGTTATAAAGTTAGACAGACAAAGCTAGAACAAAGCACAGAATAAAAGATTTGATGTTAAGGGTAAATAATATCACAAGTCGAAGTGGGTCAACAGGTAAAGAAATGTAGAGGCACAAAGCCCATATGGAGAAAAGATAGAGCTGATTTGTCAAATTTTCCTTTAATCTATACATACCTGCAATTGCAAATGAGTGTACACACACATAAACAAATATATACACATACACATAAACACACACACACACTAAACATGTATATAATATATACTTACCAGTACCCCAATCACCAAGGTGAGCTCTAAGCTCCTTTCCAAGGGAGGCACAGCACCAATTCTCCACTTCCAGTAGTAATAGGTTAATAGGTTATATAAATTTTATCAAATAGGCTCAGGAAGAAATGGACTTGAAATATTATTACAAAAACATTGCTTCCTGTGCATGTGTGTGTGTGTGTGTGTGTGTGTGTGTGTGTGTGTGTCTGTGTGTCTGTGTGTCTGTGTGTCTCTATGTATACATTTTCAGGGAAGATCATTTGATATTGAATCACCAGTTAATGAGCTCTTCCTCATGGAATACTATTTTTCCCAATCTCAGCATTACTCAGTTTCCAGTGATTCTTTGTATAAGGTTGAGGCCTCATGGTCATTCAACTTTGGAATGTCTATATTGTTGTGTCTATACTGTTC
>LR754895.1:0-10628 GCA_902729485.2 Mus minutoides | reverse complement strand
TAGGTGGAAGAATAACATGAACTAACTAGTTCCCCCTGCGCTCATGTCTCTAGCTGCATATATGGAAGAAGATGGCCTAGTTGGCCATCATTGGGAGGAGAGGCCCCTTGGTCATACAGACTCTATATGCCCCAGTACAGGGGAATGCCAGGGCCATTACGTGGGAGGGGGTGGGTAGGGGAGCAGGGCGGGGATGCGGTAGGGTAGGGGAAAATTTCTGGATAACATGTGAAATGTAAATGAAGAAAATATCTAATAAAGAGAAAAAAAGAGAAAATATCTAATTAAAAAATTTCAATTAAAAAAAAAAGAAGTTTTACAGCCATTGTTGTATCACACCTTGTGAGTATCATGTCTTTCAGGGTGCATTAATGGCACCTAAAACCTCAACTGTCTCAGAGGAGAGAGCTCTTGGGAATGGAGGAAGGTTTTTTCAACCCTTTTTAGAAAATCAAAGAGAGGCTGTAGGATACTGGGGGCGGGGCAGGGAGGGAGAGCAATATTCAAAGCCAATTAAGTTTTCCCTAAAAGCTTTGGATGGAGGTGAGACTTAAGATTGGAGGGAAGGAAACGTGGATTTAAGAGAGTGTATTGAAAATTGTCCATTTCATCCAGATTTTCAAATATAGTTGAGTATAAACATTTGTAGTAGAATCTGATGATTTTTTGAATTTCCATGGTATCCATTGTTACATCTCCCTTTTCATTTCTGATTTTATTAATTTGGATAGTGTCTCTGCACCCTCTGGTTAGTCTAGCTAAGGGTTTATCTATCTTGTTGATTTTCTCAAAGAACCAGCTCCTAGTTTTGTTGATTCTTTGTATAGTTCTTTTTGTTTCTATTTTGTTGATTTCAATCCTGAGTTTGATTATTTCCTGTCATCTACTCCTCTTGGATGTATTTGCTTCTTTTTGTTCTAGAGCTTTCAGTTGTGCTGTCAAGCTCGTAGTGTAAGCTCTCTTTAGTTTCTTTTTAGATGCACTCAGAGCTATGAGTTTCCCTCTTAGCAGTGCTTTCATTGTGTCCCATAAGTTTTGGTATAGTGTATCTTCATTTTCATTAAATTCGAAAAAGCCTTTAATTTCTTTATTTCTTCTTTGGCCAAATTATCACTGAGTAGAGCATTGTTCAGCTTCCATGTATATGTGGGCTTTCTGTTGTTTTTATTGGTATTTTAGACCAGCTTTAGTCTGAGGTGATCTGATAGGGTACATGGGATTATGTCAATCTTCTTGTATCTGTCGAGGCCTGTTTTGTGACCAATCATATGGTGAATTTTGGAGAACGTACTGTGAAGTGCTGAAAAGAAGGTACATTGTTTTGCATTAGGATGATATGTTCTATAAATATCTGTTAGATCCATTTGGTTCATAACTTGTGTTAGTTTCACTGTCTCTCTTTAGTTTGTGTTTCCAGGATCTGTCCATTGCTGTGTGGGGTGTTGAAGTCTCCCACTATTACTGTATGGGGTGCCATGTGTGCTTTGAGCTTTAGTAAATTTTCTTTTATGAATGTGGTTGCCCTTGCATTTGGAGCATAGATGTTCAGAAGTGAGAGTTAATCTTGGTAGAATTTTACTTGGTTAAAAGTAAATTTTACTTGGTAGAATTTGATCCGTATGAAGTGTCCTTCCTTATCTTTTTTGGTAACTTTTGGTTGAAGGTTGATTTTATTCAATATTAGATTTGCTACTCCAGCTTGTTTCTTGGGACCGTTTGCTTAGAAAAGTGTTTTCCAGCCTTTTACTCTGAGTTAGTGTCTGGTCATTGACACTGAGGTGTGTTTCTTGTATGCAGCAAAATTCTGGGTCCTGTTTACATACCAGTCGGTTAGTCTATGTCTTTTTATTGGGGGAATTGAGTTCATAGATGTTAAGAGATATTAAGGAAAAGTGATTGTTATTTCCTGTTATTTTTGTTGTTAGAGGTAGAATTATGCTTTTGTGGTTATCTTTTTTTAGGTGTGTTGAAAGATTACTTTCTTGCTTTTGCTAGGGTGTAGTTTCCCTCCTTGCACTGATGTTTTCCATCTATTATCTTTTGTAGGGCTGGATTTATGTTGTAATTCTGATAGGTCTGCCTTTATGTGTTACTTGACTTTTTCCCCTTACTGTTTTTATCTATCTATCTATCTATCTATCTATCTATCTATCTATCTATCTATCTATCTATCTATCTATCTATCTATTTATTTTTGGTTTAGTTTTTTTCTTCTAATTGAAGTTTAATTTATTATTTTTTTCAATTTTATTAGATATTTTCTTCATTTACATTTCAAATGTTATCCCGAAAGTCCCCTAAACCCTCCCCCATCCCCCGCCCTGCTCCCCTACCCACCCACTCCCACATCTGGGCCCTGGTGTTCCCCTGTACTGGGGCATATAAAGTTTGCATGACCAAGTGGCCTCTTTTCCCAATGATGGCCAACTAGGCCATCTTCTGCTATATATGGAGCTAGAGACATGAGCTCTGGGGGTACTAGTTAGTTTATATTGTTCTTCCACCTATAAGGTTGGAGACCTCTTCAGCTCCGTGGGTACTTTCTCTAGTTACTTCCTTGGGAACCCAGTGTTCCATCTAATAGCTGACTAGGTTCAGTTTTTTGAGACAGGGTTTCTCTGTATAGCCCTGGCTGTCCTGGAACTCACTTTGTAGACCAGGCTAGCCTCGAACTCAGAAATCCACCTGCCTCTGCCTCCCAAGTGCTGGGATTAAAGGCAGGCACCACCACCGCTTGGCTTTAATATTCTTTCCTTGTTTAGTTCATTTGGTGTTTTGATTATTTTGTGACAGGAGGAATTTCTTTTCTGGCCCAGTCTATTTGGAGTTCTGTAGGATTTTTGTATGGTCATGGGCATCTCTTTCTTTAGGTTAGGGAAGTTTTCTTTTATATGTTGTTGAAGATGTTTTCTGACCCTTTAAGTTGGGAATCTCAATTCTCTTCTATACCTATTATCTGTAGGGTTGGTCTTCTCATTGTGTCTCATAGTGTCCTGAATTTCATGTACATTTTGTGTTAGGAGTTTTTTGCTTTTTGCATTTTCTTTGACTATTTTGTCAATGTTTTCTATGGTATCTTCTGCACCTGAGATTCTATCTCCTATATTTTCTATATTTCTAACTCCTGATTTCTTTCCTAGGTTTTCTACCTCCAGGGTTGTCTCACTTTGTTATTTCTTTATTGTTTCTAGTTTTATTTTCAGATGTTGGATGGTTTTGTTCAATTCCAAAACCTGTTTGATTATGTTTTCCTGTACTTCTTTGAGGGATTTATGTGTTTCCTCTTTAAGGGCTTCTAGCTATTTACCTGTGTTCTCCTGTATTTCTTTAAGGGAGTTATTTATGTCCTTAAATTCCTCTATCATCATCATGAGATGTGATTTTAAACCAGAGGTTTGCTTTTTTTGTATGTTGGGGTATCCAGGGCCTGCTATGGTGGGAGAACTGGTTTCTAACAATTCCAAGTAGCCTTGGTTTCTGTTGCTTATGTTATTGCCCTTGCTTCTAGCTATCTTGTTATCTTTTGTTTTAGCTGTTCTTGCTGTCTCTGACTGTGACAAGCTTGTGTGTCAGTCTCCTGGGAGACCAGTTCTCTCTGGGAGAAATTTGGGTATGGAGAGCTGTGGCACAGGGTCAGCTCTGGGGTCTCCTGTATTTCTTTAACATAGTTATTTATATCATCTACATGAGATGGGAATTTAGATCAAAATCTTGCTTTTCAGGTGTGTTAGAACTGGTGGGAGAACTGGGTTCTGATGTTGTTAAGTGACACTGGCTTCTGTTGCTTATGTTCTTTTGATTGCCTCTCACCCTCTGGTTATCTCTGGTGTTAACTGGCCTTGCTGTCTCTGGAGCCTGTTCCTCCTGTGAGCATGGTTATGTTGTGCCTCCTTGGGTCAGGGTGTCTCTGGGTGTGGGAGGGGTCCTGGAGCACCTGATCTGTGATCTTGACTGTGGCAGACCTCCTTGGAGTCAAGCTGACTCTGGGTGTGGGCAGGTTGGGGGGATGCTAGATTACAGAATCTGGTCCTGGGGACAGTTGAGAACCAGAAGGAAGGTGTGTCTCTGGCAAGGCAGGAGGTTCTGAGTCATTGGGCCCTGAGAATTCCCAGTTAGGCCAGGTATTGGGAATTCACCTGTGATTTGGGAGATGTCACAACTCCTGGGGGTCAAGTTGTCTCTGGGTTTGGGTGGGATGTTGTGGGGTGAAGAACTTGCCTTTCTGAACTTCAAATTGTTCCCTAAGATTTTCTACATCAGAGCCAGTACCAAAACTTCTTAACCTAGTTTGACTAACAATTTTATTTTTCCAAATGCTTTCTAAGAGTGGTGGTCACAGCTGACAATTTACATGTCTAAGTTCTGAATCATTAATCTGCTCCAGCAGCAATGCCTGAAAGAGACTAAGCACTATTATTGTGAATTGTGATACTGCCCAGTGAGGGGCTAAGATGCCTGAGAGTTTTTATGCAATTATTAGATCAAGAGGGATGAGGAGAGCAAGCAGTGCAGAACGCCATAATAGCATGAAGTCCTCAGAACACTTAGTCTTTGGGGCCATGCCTCAACCAAGGCATACCTGTCTTGATTGTGCTAAACAGTGAGCTGGATTCCATGAGTCCTAAAGGCATTTGTCCTTACTCCTGCATTGCCCTTGGTATTCATGATCATAAGATATATACACATGACAAGTTATTTCATTGTATACCTTAAGAATATACCATTATACATTCATTTCAAAAGGTGTAAAAACAGGAAAGAAAATACAGCTGGTAGTAAAGCAGACTTGTTCATTAGAGCAGAACATGAAGGAAGAAGACCAAAAAAGCATGGTATTAGGGGATGAGAAAGGAGTACTTACATGAAATATGAAGGAGGATATGAAGATAATTTCTCTTCTGGGCTTAATTCTGCCATAGTTGCCGGGGACTGGAATCAGTTGGTCCTTCAACCCTTGGGTACTCAGGTGGGCAAGGAGTCTGTGAAAATGACAGACAGACACAGACACCAGAGAGAGTGATGTATGTGAATGTAATTTCTCAAAGCGAGCATCAGACTTATAATACAGAAGAAAGACAAGGAGGCTAGGCAATACATCAGCCAAGGTATGTTGAGATGCATAATGGCTCTTTACACAAAACAGAAAATGCATACATAAAAGCTAGCAGGAACCAGGCAGTGTTTACAACTGTGATAAGATCAGCCCTATCTAAAATCAGCTCACAAGAGCCAGGAGAAAGGGCTAATACACCCAGGTGCAATACTAGTCTGTTGGTAAGGGACACGAGGGGTCCCTTAGTAAATACCTAATTATGCTATTCCTCTGGGCCTAGTGAAAAGCATGCACCAGGGAAGTTCTATTCTGCTAACCTTTTCATGAACAATACAATACTCTAGTTCCTCCTTAAACCACAACCCTCCTTCTTCTTATGCCATTGTAAATTCCTGCATATTGGAGTGACTCAGCTGTTATTCTAAGTTTACCTTGTTGAACTAGCCCTGAGATTTTTAGCTCTTACTCAGTAAAATACTGCAAAAAAGCATGCAGGACACTCCACACTATCGCAGGGACAAATCTGGTTATGGGATACCAGAGACTCTCCAGGAGACTAAGTTTCCATGAACCGTTTTGCCTCATGACTGCATCCAAGCTTTTGGACTTGCCGCACAGACTTCACTGGAGTAGGTGTGGCAATAGGGTCTTAGCTAGCTTTTCTATTGCTGTGATAAAACACCATGACCAGAAACAACCCAGGGAGGAAATGGTTTGTTTCATTTCCACTTCCATATCTCAGGCAATCATCAAAGGAAATTAGGACAAGAATTCAAACAGGGCAAGAATCTGGAGGTAGGAGCTGACACAGAGGCCAAGGAGTGGTGTTGTTTAATGGATTGCTCCTCATGGCTTGCTCAGCCTGCTCTCCTGTAGAACTCAGGACTACAATCCCAGGAATGGCTTCATCTACACTGGGGTGGGAACTCTGACATCAACCATCAAACAAGGAAACGCATCACAGGCCAAAATAATGGGGCATTTTCTCAATCAAGTTTTCCTCTTCAAAAATGACTCTGGGTTGTATGAAATTGACATGAAACTAGCCAACACAATAATTTCTGGATATTTTGATAAAATGTATTTAATACTAAAAGTATAAGATTTAATGTGATGCTTCACAGATTCCCTTTTGGATCCTGATTCTGATTGTATGTAAGTTCATTATGTTGTGTAGACCTTGTAAATGGATAATTTAGCTGTGTGGTATTACTTTTAATTTGGTTTTTTTAAAAATATAATACAAGTTTATTTGTAAAAAAAAATCAAATCTCTAATCGCAATTCAATATTATAATGTTGAAATATTCCATTCAGCCAGGGAATTGTAAGGGGTCTGATGGGCTATTATTCCTTTTTGGCACTACTTTTGAGTGACAGTTATCCCATTCCAAAAATGAATCAGATTGTATTTCCTGTGATCTCCTGGTTAATGACCTGGAGACTGTCCCTTCTGATCTCTTGCAATGGTCCTGCTAGAACACTGTAGTCCTCAGACAAGTGCCCAATTTTCCCTCCTACATTTATGTTTTACAGATTTGTGAGCAGATCACTGGGGCACTTCATTTTTTTGGATCCATAGAGCTTGGTTTGAAGGAACACTAAAGTTCTGCAAAAGTCTAGTAGTTTCAAGAAGTTTGCTACTTTGGAATATTTGCAATACTTTCAGATATTTGCTACATGTAGAATAAATGTTCTTTTAACCTTAGGCAAGGCTGCTAAGTGCAAAGATATTGCACCTATTTCGTGAGACTAGACCTCAAACTTCATTGCATTGGTACAAATGTAAAGGAAGAACCTTCTGGATGATTTTATTTGTTGGCCCTCCAGGAGGCCATCCTGGACTCAACTGCTTGCTGATCTCAAACACAAAGTAGCCCCTTTAAACAAAAGGGTTTCTGAAAAGGTACACATAAACACTTTTAGAACTTATATCACCATATATCCCCCAAAATCTTTTGGCACTTAGAATGGATACCTCCACATTGAGGTTGTTCCAGCCTCATTACTGCCAGGAAAACCCTGTTTTACATCTGTTGTACATCAGTGATTGAGCTAACTGATGATCTACAAGTCCAGTTTTCTGGGACAAGCATCGGGCATAAATTCCAAAATAGTCTTCCACCACATAGCTATTCTAGCTTCCCCAGACTTTCTCAGTTATACCATCTCTCTACATAACGAACTCGACCTCAGTAGTCCATGTGCCACCTAGGGTCCATTGGATCTTTCATTATGTGCAACACTTTCTGGCCTTAATTTTTAGATCTTCAAATCTCATGCATTTCTATGGATGCATTCAAATTCAAACAGGGATGCCTTTTGCACCACCAGTGATAAAGGCCATGTAAGATTCTTCAGCAACACCCGTTATGGGTTAGATGTGATTCTCATCCCTACCCCTCGCACTGCTCTTGTACTGAGAATTGGGTCCCAAGTTGATGCTATGTGAAGAGCTTCTGAAAACTTTGGGAGAGATTTAGTTGAAAGAAATAGCTTGTGAGGGTAAGTAATTGGAGCGAATTTATCCTTGGGCCCCTTTCTCTCATGTTGTTGCTACTTTCTGTTTGCCATGAGGTGTTGTTGCTCTGCCTCATAATCCTGCTTTACCATGGACCCATAAGTACAGACATGTCTGTGATCAAATGAACCTTCTGAAACTGTGAGGCTTCCTTCCTCTGCTAAGATGCGCCTGTAAGGTAGTTGGTAATTGCAATGCAAAAGTTATAGACTACTCTGATATACTCCATCACCACTAATATTCTGTCACATTTTGCAATGACCATAAGGCCCCGAGAGTGACTATTTATAACATCTAGTGTTGATTTCCTAACTCAAAAAGGAAGCTATGGTAAATAAAAATCCACTGCTAAATATTGGGCAAGCCAAATGAACTTGAGTGGGATATTTCACATTTGCAAAATCTGAACCTTCAATAGAAATATTTTGGGCCTCCATGCTCTGGCATCTCTCTTGTGCACCACCATACTATAATTCCCCTACTGGAGCTTGTATTCTGTCTCAATCCTAGTCTAATCCAGAAAGGCATGACACTTGTACCAGTGTATATAGGACACTGGGGCCACCTCCCCATAGATGGATCAAGAAACACCTGGCAGTAAATCTCGAGGAAGTAAGTGCTACTATCAACACATAAACATCACTGAAGCTGATTCTCCTAATGTCAGACCTCCCACCTGCTCTTAGGATCAAGTCACCTTCTTCGCTGTTGTGAGTATGTCAGGCACACATGGGTTGTTTGGTTTCTCCTGTTTACAGAATATTCCCTTTTCCCCACACATGAAAGGAATCCTAGCAATAGAATATTTGAGCAGGAACAGGCTCCTATCCCCCAACCTCCACCACAGAAACCTCAGGCCTGGTGTCCTACCTCTCTAAACTCTCTCTTAGCAACCCCACCCACAATCAGCTAACATGGCAGATTTTCCCCTCCATTTTCCCAGACTCCAGTGATCTGAAAGAAATAGATACTTCCTTCAGCACTATTGAAAATTCTCAGAGGTTTTCCTGTCTCGAATGTTGCCAAGCACTCTCCAGCGTCTTTCCCCTTTAGGGACTCCCCTCACATTGAATAATGAGCCCGAGTGAACAGTAAATATTGGTATTGTTTAGCTTAGTGCTAGGTCTGGTCTGGGAGTCGTCATGACTGTGATACACATCTCCTGAGAACAGGGAGGCACAGACCTGGCAGCTGGTCACAACAGCCCATCTTCAGTGGGGGTGGGGTAGATTCATCGACACATGGGACACCAGTCAGAAATAGGGAAGGTGATGTGGATGAATCCTAAAGTCATCATACTAAGAAAAGAAGTCAGGTAAAAGAATATCTGATGGTTCAGTAAGTAAACAGGCACAGAATGGGCAAAACAAGTCTAAGCTGATACAAAGAATAAAGGTAGTTGTACCTGAGCAAAGCAGTGGGCACTGATTAGAGAGGAACACAGGGGACTTCCTGGGAGCGATTGACATTATCTGTATTCTGATCTGTGCTTTCCTACAAGGTCCAGTGCATTTTGCAATAATCAGCTCTCTCAAGACTTAACAGCTGGATTTGTGCATTTTAGAGTATGTAACTGACACTTCAATTTGAATCACCTCAGTACAAAGTTACCTTCACACAAATCTATACTCCAGCTATAATTTTCTTTTTGTATTTCCTCTCAATCCTCAATCTCTCTCTCTTTCTGTTTTTGACTTTTCTTCCCCAATTGGGTGTTTGTTTGTTTGTTTTCAATGGTGTTCGTTGAACCTGGGACTTTGCACTTGGTAACCATATGTTGCTAAAAGCCAATCAAGGAGACTCTTTTCATTGCTGAATTCAGCAGACTTAGCATTCTGTTTACAGTAGTTATTTTCAGTGAGGGCTCAATCGTGCCATACCATGCTATCACCTTTCGACAACACCTTGTCTTAGATACTTGGACTTTCCCTGGAGAGAAGGTGGAGAACTCATGGATTGAACATTTTCTTGTAGACATGAAAAAACACACATAAACCTGTTGTTATATCATTGTGGAAGAGAAAGATTAGGAGGAAACTGACATTCATATAAACAATGTAAATATGCACCAGTAGAGGCCATGCTCTCTGCATGTGTCTGCAGCCCCGGAGTTGGGAAGCAGCTGTCTGATAATTATGATAAGTGGAGATCAGCCTTATCTACACAGTGAGTACCAGGTGTCAAACCCAGTCCCATTTGCCAAAAACAGAATACCTAGACTAGGACTGTCTGTGTGGCATCAGGTAATATATATCAACAGGTTTCAGAAATTGTAGACATATAATTTGGCAAGTTTCGGTAATATTGGCATTAAGATCTACTTGTAGTCATGGATATTCAAAAAATAGTGCATGCTTCAGACTCCTAAGTCAAAGGTGTCACTAAAAATGCTCACTGAATCAGGGCACTAGGTGTCCCTTTAGACCACCTACTTGTATGCACTTATACTGATGTACTGTCATGCACAACCGTGTACTATTTGCTTTCTGCTTTAATTTACTCAGTGATATAAAATTTGAAATATTCCTCCAGGACATTTAGTTTGAGACAGTTACCAGTAGTGTAGGCCTGTCTAGAAATCACTATGTAAAAGCTTATGGCTTTGAACTACCCCTCATATTTGTTGGAATGCCAGTTACCTGCTACCATGATCAGCTTTCAATTCTGTAATCAAAGATCCCGTGTGTGTGTGTGTGTGTGTGTGTGTATGTGTGTGTGTGTATTTATGTATGTATATGCCTAGTATGCCTGACTATTCCTCGGGGAGTAGGGCTCCAGACTGCAAAGACAGTAATAGGGCACCTAGCTAACTCTGTTTTCACCTAAATAATAATTATTCATGATTTTGAAGTTCCCTTCTGTACTGGCTAGGTTTGTGTCAACTTGACACAGCTGGGGTTATCACAGAGAAAGGAGCTTCAGTTGGGAAAATGCCTCCATGAGATCTAGCTGTGAGGCATTTTCTCAATTAGTGATCAAGGGCCCCTTGGGGGTGGGACCATCTCTGGGCTGGCAGTCTTGGGTTCTATAAGAGAGCAGGCTGAGCAAGCCAGGG
>LR750463.1:471591-488942 GCA_902729485.2 Mus minutoides | reverse complement strand
GGAATTAGAAGGCCATCCACAGGAAGGACAGAAGAGGACCTCTATCTGGACTCTCTCAGAGGCAGCTACCGTTGGCTGCACAGCTTCTCCAGTCAACTTCTGCTGGGTGTGTGCTATGTGTGCTGTGCTGTGCTGAGCTGTGCTGTGCTGTCCTGTGCTGTTCTGAGCAGTGTGTGCTGTGCTGTGCTGTGCTGTGCTGTGTGTGCTGTGCTGAGCTGTGTGTGTTGTGCTGTGTGTGCTGTGCTGTGTGTGCTGTGCTGAGCTGTGTGTGCTGTGCTGTGCTGAGCTGTGTGTGCTGTGCTATGTGTGCTGTGCTGAGCTGTGTGTGCTGTGTTGTGTGTGCTGTATGTGCTGTGTGTGCTGTGCTGAGCTGTGTGTGCTGTGTGTGCCGTGCTGTGTGTGCTGTGCTGTGCTGTGTGTGCTGTGTGTGCCGTGCTGTGTGTGCTGTGCTCAGGGTTCTCGATCAGGAATTCACACTGGCTGCTTCAGGAGGCCTCCCCTGTCAATCTCTGCTGAATGTCTGTGACTCCAGATTGATGATGGGACCTTTTGCTCATGTTCTCAACTGAAGTACTCCAGTCATCTCTGAATGTTTTCATACATAAGATTTTATTATGTCTTAATGTATATTTGCTGCCCACTGTTCATTCTTTTATCTTTTGCTTGCTTATTTAATAAACTCACTCATTCTGCTACAGCTACTTCTTTAAATCTTATTTCCTTGACATCTGGTGCATCTAATAGTATCTGGGATCTAGTAAACATTCAAAATCTATGACATGAATTGATGAACATATTCTCATATGTATTATCTTCCTCTTTGTTACTGAAGTCTTTTATTTTGAAGGACAAGACTGGGAATCTTACCATGCTGGACAAGTACTCTACCCACTGAGCTATATAGAAGCCCAACTTATTAAACCTGTGTAACATTTTCTCATGTATAAAACTGAACAGGGTTCAGTAGGCTGGCAAGAATAGTGCAGAAGAATAAGTAGATGACAACATCCTGGTAGAAGATATAATCACTCTTTTCTAAACAGCTAAAAGGGTAAGAACACGGCTTCCACAGCAACTCAATAAACACAATGCATTGAGAGGAACTGCAGCCTTTAAGCAGGGCATAGTGATCTCTACTGAATTGCCATCATTACCTTGTAAGAGTAGGATTATCAATGGCTTCATAATCTGTTTCCCAGAAACCCAAAACCAAGGCAGAAAAAGTTACAAGTTAGATGTCTTCTCTGGTTTTAATTCACTAACTCATTCTTGTATTGAAAAATATTTTCTAAATAATTACTTTTAATTTATGTATATGTGTGTGTGCTACCTAACCTGGGTTCTGAGATCCAAATTTTAGTCCTTTGCAAAAGCAACAAGTGCTTTTAACTGCTAAGTAATCTCATCAGCACCTCCTAAACTATTTTTAAAATAAAAATGTAATACTATAAATATATACAATGTGTATGGTACGGCACTCCTGCCATCTCAGCACTCTGGAAATGAAGCAAACGAGTCAGCTTAAGTTTAAGGTCAATCTGGGCTACAGAATGAATTCAAGACCATTCCTGCAAGCATTCTCTGTACAACTCCCACTTTACTGTGTTGTGTTTAAGTATGTACTAAACAAAATCCCAGCACTCGGGAGGCAGAGGCAGGTGCATTTCTGAGTTCAAGGCCAGCCTGGTCTACAAAGTGAGTTCCAGGACAGCCAGGGCTATACAGAGAAACCCTGTCTCAAAAAACCAAAAAAAGTATGTACTAAACAACTATTACTGCACAGCTAATGCTTGAAATAAAAAGCCACTGCCTTTACTCCAGTTCCCAAAAGAGGGCGCTGCTGCTCTAGGAAAACTGGTAGAGAATCTGGTCAGTGCTGAAACCTATCTCTTCACTTCCCTACCCATACTGAAAGTTGCAAACTCACATTGCTTCAAAGAACTATTGTTATTAAAAGGCCAGACAATACCTGTAGACATTCGCACTCTCAGGAGGGGCAGCATCCAAACTGACAGGGCTGTTGCTGTTCCTCTCACTGCTCTCATAGCCGGATTCCATCCGCTGGATTAGGCGAGGATGCTGCTCTAAAAGATGAGAGCCTGGCCGGGCTATTCCCCAGAGTTTATGCTGTGAGCTTGATCTGCCATCTTTAATGTCCTTAGCAGATGGCTTGCTTACTTCATCCGGTGTAAATTCTTTAGCTACCCCAATCAGAAGACAAGTGTAGAAAATGAAGTAGATTTAGTGTTTGCCTAAATTAAAATCTAACTAAACCCTCCCTATAGATATTACTCATTGGAGTTATATCTTCAAAAAACAAGACATCAGAGTAAAAATGTTCCTTGCCAGCTATACTAAAAAACACAAGATTTTTAAGCACATAAGTCAATTGTATTTGAAAGCCTGCTTGTTCAATTATTCTATGCTTACCTGCATCTTCAGGAAAGGTCCTAAGCTGGGTGTAGCCACAATGCTTCCTTCTGTCCTTACTAAAAATGCTGTCAATATTTAGAGATTCTCGTTTAGGTCTCCATGTTGGGCGGTACTTGCTGGAAGAACTGGATTTTGCCTCACTATTGGTACTCTCCGTTTCCCAGCCCCGAGCGTGTAAAGGGAAGTTCCTTGGTGGTATCTTGTCTAGCTGGTCTCCTGCCCTGCCTACACAGGGAGATCCTGCACTGGTCTGAGAAGCCAGGGAAGGCCTGCTGTGGATCATGTTGCTGACTGTCTCTTTGAAATCCTTTAGCCTGCTGCTGCTGCTGGATTTAGAGGCATTCCTAGGAGCCTGCTTCTCTTTCAGTGTTTCTCCTAAAAATCAGAGAGAATAAAAGAAATGAAGATGTTTAAAATAATTACAAATGTCCTCATCCTAGAGAAAGTAAGAAAAATCCGCTTGGCAAGAAAACCACAAATTGAATAGAGGAAATCGGAGTGCAGATGGCTTGCCTTCGCTGTGGTACCCTGAGGCCTGTGGCTCATCGCCTTTTCTCCGAACACGGCCACTGCTCCTCCTGCGCTCCACCAGGGACCCTTTCTTCGATGTGTGTTTCTGATTACATTCACTATCAGTCAGGTGTCCTGAAAGAACAAGGAAATGGAAGTAAGCTGCTTTCTGCAACTAACCCCTACCCTCCAGTCTCCCTTTGGGACTTATAATAGTGCCACAAACTTATTATATACATGGATCAAAAAATGTAGGGGTCAGAACCATCCAACTTAAGTGTAAGACTCCCAGGGAGTTAGTGGAGCCTTCCAAATCTATACCATATCCTGAATAGTCATCAGACTCAAACCATACTCAGCCTATTTCCCAACTGACCTATGCACTAAAGCAGCTGGTTAATAACTTCTCTGTGTTTCTGTGGTGCTGAGGAACCAATCCCTTGCAAAAACAAGTAGGCACTGAGCTCCATCTCCAGAGGTTGGTTATTTTTAAAGGCAAAAAAACTTTTAAAAATTAATCTAAAATTGTCATAAACCCATATTTTTCATTCTTTCATTCATTTTTAAAATCTGAGGTGGGTGAGTTTTATTTTATTTTACTGAAGCAGAGTTTTGTTAGGGTTATGTTTTTATTTTATATTGTCCATGCTGGCCCCAACTCACAGTAATTTTCCTGCCTCTGTCTCTTGAGTACTGAGATTACAGGTAAAGCATTACAACTACCTCTCACTCTCATAAACTGAAAACAAAATTTGCTTCTACTTATTTGGCAACAGTTCTCACTATGATGACAGCTTTAGAACACAGTTCTAAATCCTCTTCAAATGTGAATTTTACATTACATTTCTATGTTCATTAATTCTCCTCTCCAACCTATGCTGCATCAAATCTGACTTTACTCAAATACTGTAATTCATAATTCTTTATCAGTAATCACTGAGAAACCCCAAGGGAGCTTTGTATTTTGTGTAACTTTCCCACCATCCTGACCACAGTATGCAAATGTATAAGCTTAAGTTATACTAAAAGGAAAGGTCAGACTGTAAAAAATATAATCAGCCAAGCAGCTGGAATCTAGAAGGTGAATTAAGTTTGAAAACAAGCTGATAGAAACTGCACAGATTCTCAAATGCATGAGAGTTAACAAATTTATTTTCACATGTTGGTATACACAGACCCTTTTAGGCACCCAGGTTGTCAGTAATGGAATGTGATGGATGCTATTCAACCAATTGCCCCATGCAATCTTTTTTTTTTTTTAATATTTATTTATTATATCTAAGTACACTGTAGCTGTCTTCAGATGCACCAGAAGAGGGCGTCAGATCTCATTACAGATGGTTGTGAGCCACTATGTGGTTCCTGGGATTTGAACTCAGGACCTTCGGAAGAGCAGTCGGTGCTCTTAACCACTGAGCCATCTCTCCAGCCCCCCCACCCCACCCCCGCCATGCAATCTTTTAATGCTTTTATCCATTTTGTTTATTTGAACTCAAAAGGAAGATTTACAGAAATAAAAAATCAACTGCAGCAACTAAATGATACCAAGGTTAAATCACGAGGGATTCTCCTCACTGCAAACATAACATATGCACATCACTCCCTCCCACAAGTGGCCTCTCTCTGGCCCGCAATTCCAGAAAGATGGCCTCTGAAAATCAATTGCACCAAACACCATCTAGACAGCAATTTTCAAGAGAAACCCAGTGAGTCCAGTCAAACTCCGAGATCCATAAACTTGGCATCATCCATAGGAGATGCTCTGTCTCAGGGCATTAAAACTATTCTCCACTGGGCAGTGGGGGACACCGTTAACATGACTTTAGTCCTGACATTCAGTAATGTCTGGCCTACTAGCTCTGTAGACTAGGCTGGCCTCAAATTCAGAGATTTCTGACAAGCAGAAATCTCTGAATTTGAGGCCAGCCTAGTCTACAGAGCTAGTACCAAGATAGTCGGGGCTACAAAGAGAAACCCTCTTTCAAAACAAAACAAAAACAAAAACCAGGATGGAAGAAAATGCTCAATTACCAAAAAAAAAAAAATGATGTCAGCAAAATTCAGAACCTGAGAAATACACAAATTACCTAGTTTTAAACCATAAATTGCACAGAAAAGTGGAAGCAAAAAAAAACCTATTTATTAAAAGTACCCTCTGTGCAGTGGCATGTACCTGTAGTCTACCAATGGAGACCCTGGGGAAGGAGGCCCACATAAGCTCAAGAGTCTCAGAACTACCTAGGCCAACATACCAAGACCCTATCTCAAAATCTTAAAAAATAGACAAATCAATAAAGTACAGTACACCTGTAATGCCAACACATGGGAGACTGCAGCAAGGGCATCTTGAATATGAGTCCCACCTACACTACAGAACAAGGCCTTGTCAAGAAATGCAAGAATCAAAATAAATAAGTAAAATTTAGAAGCAACCTAAAATGGCTTACAACCATTTGTAACTCCAGTTCCAGGGGACTTGATACCCTTTTCTGACCAATAAGAGCACCAGGAACATACATGGTGCACATACATTCATGTAGGAAAAACACTCATACACATAAAATAATAATTTAAAATTTTTATTTATTTTTATTTTGTATGCATTGGTTTTTTGCCGCATATTTATCTGTATGAGGATGTAAGATATCCTAAAACTGGAGTTATAGATAATTGTGAGCTGCTCTGTGCAGGCTGGAAATTGAATCTGGGTCCTCTGTAAGAGCAGCCAATGCTCTTAACCACGGAGCCATCTCCTCAGCCCAATAAAATAAATCTTTAAAGAAAATTATGAAATAACAGAAAAGACTCATCAAAATGTATAGACCTCTTTTGATTTTGGGAAAAACATACAAACCAGTAAAGACAGCACTTGCACTGTCACTCACTGGTTTAGCAACTGTAAGCAGAATTACTTTCCTTTTGTTCCCATGCAGGAGTCAAACACAGAGACTCACACATATTAGGGAAACACTGAACTACATCCCCCACCTTCATTACTATTTTTAAATGTTTACAAATAATTTCTATTTTTGTAGTATATATAAGAATATCTATGAAAGAAATAATATAATGTCTTGGATTTGCTTCAAAATAACTGAGAAGTAAGACATCAGTAAAAGTATAGGTAATTACTTTTGGGTTACAGTTATTGAAACTAGGTGATTAATACATGGACAGGCATTCTGACTCCTTAGAAATGTTTGAAATTCTGTTATTAACAAGGGAACGGAAAGAATAGCCAGTGGTTAATAGTACTGATTACTCTTCCAGAGAACTTGGATTCAATTCCTAGTAACCACATGGCAGCTCACAACTGTCTGTAACTCCAGCTCCAGGGGAACCAATGACCTCTTTTAATCTCTGTGGGTACTAGGCACACACATGGTGCACTGATACACACACAGGCAAAACACCCATCCATGTAAAAATATTTAAAAACAAAAACAAAAACACAAAGAGTATAAAGCCTGATCGGAAGCCATGAGCTTCACTCATCCTCAAAGCCCTTAGGCAAGCAGACATAGTCCATGCCTTAGCTGTGCTATTTCTCAAAACTTTTCATTTCAGTAGTTACTCAACATCTCTCTTCTGTGCCCTGTAATGGCTTCTTCCAGTGATATTTAAGCACAGACTTAAAAACAATTTAAGAATTGTTATGTAAGTAATGTACAGTAATAAGACGGCCGTTTTTTCGTTATTTGCACCTCTGTCCTTCAAAAACCTTGCGTTAGGGTAAGTAGGTATTCACCATCCATAAATATACCTTCTCTTGAAGCCCTTCATTCAAAACCATGGAATGAAACATGACCAGGTAGAAGACAAGGCAAGCGGTGTTTAATGAGATATTATGGAATCAAAAGGCTATCAGGACAAAGGTAGACTTAAGAAAAATTACACTGACAATCATATCATATGCTCCTTACTGAGGCACTGCTGTGTGCAATGGAGCATCGTATCTCAGAACGATCTTGTTTCTTTGTATCCTTCTTAATTACTCAAATTCTGGACTTTTCTGCCTTGCATATCATTTACTACCCACCCTGGTTTCTTTTTCTTGGGAGACTTTCTATGTAGGAATTGAATCGGACCAGCAGAGTTCTATGTGTAAGTCCCTACCTGTGTCCCGACTGCTCTGAGACACGGAATCATTCTCCACATTATAGATGACTGTCCCCTGAGAATCTGAAGAGAAGTGACTGACCACAGACTCATGGTGAAAATGTTTGTAGGGATAGCTCTCCGTTGAGGAATCTGTTCGAGTGTCACTTGAGATGGAAGGCTCCCTCCCTGAAGGAAGGAGGAGATACATATGCAAAAGTAAGAAAATTGAAAACAGCGACAGCCCTGAGGAAAAGAGATAGATGCAACAAAGACCCATAAGCAAGAACTTCCTAGAAGGAAGGGTGAGAAGAATACACCACAGAGCCATTCTTCCCAACACCCGTCTTCCAGGTAATCCAGACACACATACAATTCCTCCCACCCCTGTCCCTACCTTGCTGAAGCCCTCACTTTGCCTGCCACTGTGAAAAACTGTGGGGTTTTTAGAAAACCTATGGGGGAAAGTGGAAGAAATGAAAAAGTTGTGAGACATAAGCTCTACATAGATGAAAGCCCCAGGCCAACCTGCCACACATGCCAGCTGGTCACCTATCTTAGAAGCTCTCTCCTACACTGTCACACATATTGCTTTAAAAACTTGACATGCACATTTTTAGTATCTTTGAAAAGTTATGGGGCAGTTAGTCACTCTTTACTGTGAATATGCCCAACAGAAGGCTTTTTCCCAGACCCTCAGCTAAAATAAACACAACAGACAAACGAGAACTTGACTGAAGGAAGAAATAAGGCAGGCCTGGGTGAGGTACAAAGCAGGAAGAGCAGTTGGACCTGATATAAGCACAGAGTTCAAGAAGCTGAGGCAGAAGGATCACCATGAAATAGAGGCCAACCTGCTACACAGTGAGTTCCAGGCTGGTCTGTGCTACACAGTGAGTTCCAGGCTGGTCTGTGCTACACAGTGAGGCTCTGTCTCCAAGAACAAACCAAAGCAAATTAAAACAGCAGGAAGAAACACAGCAGACCAGACAGGAAGGAGATGCAAAGGAAGAGGAAAGATTATGGGGCAAGTACCTTCTCTTTCAAAACTATACTAAGTGTCACTTGAGATGGAAGGCTCCCTCCATCTCAAATCCTATTTCTTTATAGAAATCAAACTCAAACTATGGGGGCTATAATTCAAATATTATCAGCCTCTGTGGGCTATCCTGGGATAGTTTTACTTCTATAAGAAGGCATTATGTAGTTCCAGACAGTGGATCACACTGGAACAAGTGATTCGTACACAGAGAATCTTCGTCTCTGTATCTGGAATTTAAACTTTTTCACCTCTAAGAATGAGTATTGTAGTGATATAATGTTTCTTAACAAATCACTTAAGCTGGGGACTGATGAGATGACTCAGTGGTTAAGAGCACTTTCTGCTCTTGCAGAGAACTTGGGGTTCAGGTTCCAACACCCACATGGTAGATCATAACCATCCATAATTCCAGTTCCAGAGGATTCAACGAGCTTTTCTGGATTCTGTAGGCACCGGGCATAAACACAGTGCAACATACACACAGGCAAAACACTCACACACATAAAATAAAATAAATATATATCTTTTTCAGAATTGCCTCAAGCCACTGTAACACTGCTAATAAGAATCAATAGCCTTTAAGAATGTTCCAGGCTACCGAGGCATCCCTTATAACTGTATTTTAGTATCTCAATGCAAACAAACATAGTGTTCCAGGCTACCAAGGCATCCCTTATAACTGTATTTTAGTATCTCAATGCAAACAATCATAGTAGCCTTCTCCCTTTTGATTTGGGCCAGCTGATTTGAGCAATATACTCTTGAAAGCTCAAGAAAACAAAGCTGGATGCTAATCAGCTTGTGCACAAGTTGGCATTTCTTTCTTACTGTAATAGATCCTCTTTCTCCTAGCTACGAGCTAACCCTGTGTATGAAACCCAACCATCTGACTATAAGGGGTGGTGGGAGAGGTAGGCTGCTCACCTGAGTCTTCACTATCGTAGCATGTCTTGGTGTATGACAGGAACTGAGCGTGGGGAGGCAGGTCCTGGGCAGACACTGGAGTACCCTGGGGATCTGCATAGAGCAGCAGCAAGGGCTGATAATGCCCTTTAATGCATTTGGTGACCACATCCTTCCACTTCGGACCAATCTGAACCACAAACACCAGAAGAACATGACAATTAACTTCATATCCACAATTCAAAACACAACTTCTTTTCTAATGTAGTTCTCTTACAATTAGAATTAGGTAGAAAAAAAAATAAACAAAAGATCTGAAATCTAAACTTAATGACTTTTGATTAACCCTTTAAAAAATTTAAAAGAGTATCAGAGCAAAGAACAATGAATGTAGGGCTGGAGAGATGGCTCAGTGATTAAGAGCACTGACTGATCTTCCAAAGGTCCTGAGTTCAATTCCCAGCAACCACATGGTGGCTTACAACCATCTGCAATGAGATCCAATGCCCTCTTTCTGGTGTGTCTGAAGACAGCTACAGTGTACTTGTATAAATAAAAAATAAAATAAAATAAATAGAATTATGTATTAAAAAATGAATGTAAATAGTTTTACCTCTGTGAAACATCAATTCAGTTTGGAAATATACATAAAACCTCACAAAGGTGGATGTGCTATATGCAGTCAAAGTTGCTTTGCTGATCAACTTCTTTTCACAGACATTAGATTTAAGAGCTCAGTTCCAATTTTCATCTCCACAATTTTCTCCTAAATATTAAAATCACCTTAACAAAGTAGAAAGGCAAAATAGGAACTGTCTTGCAGAGGGCCTTAGAAGAAACAATATTGAATTTCAGAGTTCAAACCTGGCAGCACATAGAATGTCAAAGAGTCTAGGACAGACAGTTTGAGCTTCTCACTTAGACTTGTGATGGATTCAGCTCAGCTATCGCAGAAGAAGGGTAATAGAAGAGCCATAGAAACAACAGTTTATCAAGCCCCTAGACTTACCCCTTCTTAAGTTTGAACCAGACACATAAGAAGGATAAGCTATGGCTTCCCAGTTAGACAGCTAGTATGACAGTTTACTCATAACAGACATTTAGTAAACTTAAAGTGAGCTGCCATTATTTTAATTGAAGCATAATTTATGTTTTCACATATCAATCTTATTTAATATTTTGTAAGAATACTTTTCAGGTTAAAAAAAACTAATGCTGGGCTGGTGAAATGGCTCAGCGGGTAAGAGCACCCGATTGCTCTTCCAAAGGTCTTAAGTTCAAATCCCAGCAACCACATGGTGGCTCACAACCATCCGTAACCAGATCTGGCTCCCTCTTCTGGAGTGTCTGAAGACAGCTACAGTGTACTTACATATAATAAATAAAATAAATCTTTAAAAAAAAAAAAAACTAATGCTCAAATAATTTGTTACTCCCTAAAAAAGGAAAATATGGGAAATCGACAAAAAGCTTTGTTACTAGATTTTACTTGAAATCTACAGATTGATATGGTCAACAGTCTTCATAGCTGCTGATTTTATAACTAGCAGCTTCCTAATTGATTCAGACACATTTTATCAATATAGTCTGCTTTCGACAAGAAGTTTCTTGCTTTAAGTATCACTGTAACCCCATGTTTCATATCTACCCAAAAACATGTTAATGTCTAATGAGCCATTATAGGGAGATGAGACTTAAAAGATAAATCTTTTTTATTTGTTTGTTTTTTGAGACAGGGTCTCTCTGTGTAGCCCTGGCTGTGTTGGAACTTGCTTTGTAGATAAGGCTGGCCTAGAATTCACAGAGATACACCTGCCTCTATTTCTGCCTCCTGAGTGCTGGGATTAAAGGCATACACCACCACTGCCTGGCAAAGAATAATTTGAATAGCCTTGAAACAAAGTATCACCTATGGATAATGCTAGGTTTAAAATCCTCAACTCTGTGTTAATCATATAATCTAATTAGTTATATTACATGTTCCCATTCAAATCAACCATTTAATAATGATGATTTGTCAACTATAAAAACAGAACTAGGGCTGGAGAGGTGGCTCAGTGGTTAAGAGTACTGACTGCTCTTCCAGAGGTCCTGAGTTCAATTCCCAGCAAGCACATGGTGGCTCACAACCATATGTAATGGGATCTGATGCCCTCTTCTGGTGTGTCTGAAGACAGCTATAGTGTACTCATATACATAAAATAAGTAAATGTCTTAAAAACAAAACAAAATAAAAAGCAGAACTATATTGAATGCCTAGAGAGGAGACTGAAAAAATAATAAAACATATCCTGTTCTTATCTATTATAGAATTTACAATAAATGCACTTACATTTAGCAGATAAAGGCCAGGTGTATGAGCTCTTATCTGTAATTTGAGGGCCTAAGAAAGGAGATCATCTACAATTGAGGACAGCCTGGACTACATTGTCAGTTCCAGGCCAGCCTGGACTACAGATCAGGACCCTGATTCAGAAAAAGAACAAATTGGGAGTTGGAGAGATAGCTCAACGGTTAAGTCTGCTTAATGTTCTCACAGAGGACGGGAGTTCAGTTCCGAACACCCATGTCAGGTGGTTCACAAACACCTGTAATTTCAGGCCCAGAGAGGGAGAGCTGACACCTCTGGACTGTGGACACTTGCACTCTTACACATACACCCACATAAGTGGGCATGCACAAATGTGCACACATACATACATACATACATACACACACACACACACACACACACACACACACACACACACATACACACACACAGCTTTTAAAATAATAAAATTAAATCTTTTTTAAGAAAAATTTAAACAACCAATGCAGTCACAAAGAATGTATGCCTTTCCAACACTGTAGAATAACAACCATTCAAAATTATCAAAATAAAAACTGAAGACAAATAAATGTGATTTTATTTTTGTTTCAGTCACCAAATACTTGCATATTCATACCTCCTTGACATGAGCATCATCAAAATACATCCATTTTCGGATCTTTGTTTGAAAAAAGAATGTAGAATAATGCTTGCCATAGTAACAGATCATTCCTACTAGGTACAGCTCAGACTGCTTAGCCCGGTCATCTGTGACTCTGAAAAACAGCTTGGGAAGGAAGAAGAGACAAGGGGAAATCCATCACACAGTCGACCAGCTCACATAATCCTTCAGCAGACTCCACCAACACTTCTCTTCCTTTCCCCAAACCAGAACAAGACCACACTATGTAGCCCTTGCTGGAGGTGCTCACTCTGTAGGCCAGTCTATGTAGCCCTTGCTGGAGGTGCTCACTCTGTAGGCCAGTCTGGCCTCAAACACATGGTGATGCTTAAGTCTCAGACTTCTGAGTGCTGAGACTATAGGCATGCACTACCACACCTAGCTCTTCCATCAACATTTGTTGTTTTATTGAGATACAGCTTCATGGAGCACAGACTGCCTTTGAACTCACTGAATAGCTACAGATGACTGCACTCCTGATCCTCTACCTCTGTTCTCCAGTGCTGAATTACAGACGTGTACTACCATGTCCAGTGGTCACCAACATTTCTTAATGATGGTAGTAATTTGCTTCAAGCTGAAATATTTTTTGCTAGCCCAGATTATTCGTTAGAAATGAACTAAAAATGTACACATTGTGGGGCATACCTATAATCCCAACACTGAGAGGCTACGGCAGGAAAAGCCTTAAGCTAGCCTGTGTGCCACAGGATGAGTCAATATTTTCCTTCTGAGATATAAAAGAAGCCAGAACAATTTCAAAACAAACAAAAAAACAGCTCTCAAGTTTCAATTTTTTTTTTAATATCTAGGTACTCAGATCTGTCTCAAGTATTAAGAAATTCTAACCTAAAAAGTTAACTAGTTGGGCTGGTGAGATGGCTCAGCGGGTAAGAGCACCCGACTGCTCTTCCGAAGGTGATAAGTTCAAATCCCAGCAACCACATGGTGGCTCACAACCATCCTTAATGAGATCTGGTGCCCTCTTCTGGAATGCCTGAAGACAGCTACAGTGTACTTACATATAATAAATAAAATAAATCTTAAAAAAAAAAAAAAAAGTTAACTAGTTGAGAAAATAATCCAAATAATTAAATCAAAATCAAGCCTGATAGCACACGCCTATAATCCTTTGTCCTTTATGTAAAGACTAAAGTGGGTAGAGGAAAAAGGATTAGTTCAAGGGTAAAGGAGGCTACAGATCTCATTGTTGTTCATCCTGGAGTATATGAGATTCTCTGACTCCAAGCCAGAAATAAACATAATATATAAACTATAAAAAAAAAAAGAGTATTTTTAAGATTTTAGTGTGTACAACCTGTTTCAGTTAGATTCCTTGAGAAGGAGACCCAAAATCTAACTCCAGACAATTCATTTATTCTCAAGAGTGGCTATTTAAAACAAGAACAGACTCTCCTTACTCACAGGACTATCCCAGACAGAAACTAGCACAAAAGAAACAGGACTTTCTGGTTCTCCTTGAATGGAAGGAAAACACTGGCTGTTCCTACCTTAGGACATGGAGCTGATAAGAATGGGATCTACTTGCCAGGTGTGGTAGCGCATGCCTTTAATCCCAGCACTCTGGAGGCAGAGGCAGGCGGATTTCTGAGTTCGAGGCCAGCCTGGTCTATCAAGTGAGTTCCAGGACAGCCAGGGCTATACAGAGAGTATAAAAAAAAAAAAAAAAAAGGAATGGGATCTACTCTCACATTTTTTTCCCATTCCCCAAAATAAATACATTTTAAAAACCCTAAAATACTAACTTATCATCTAAGCCATTTCATTCCTGCAAGTCCTGTTGAGGATTTGTCTTTTGCTGTCTACTGTAATGCTCCTTAGCCCTGGCAATTGCCAGTGTGCCTCTCTCCCTGCCTTTTCTGAGTTCCTCTCATCCAGAGGTAGCCAAGGCAGACTCTCTCAGATTCTGCCTATCAGCCCCACTCTCCCCATCTACAATAAAAACATTACCCTTTACAAGGGAGTAGCATTGTCAGTGGTTTCTTTACAGTCTTCATACATAATCACCTTCTCAACAGATAGTTCTTCCTCATTTCCTACTTGTGAGCTCAGGCCAGCAACTTGTACCTCGTTCAGTTGCCAAAGTCAAGAAAGCTTGTTCCTTTAACCTTACTATTTCTCATGTTTGAATATACTTCTCTACACCATCCTGGTATAAAAAGAGCATCCCATAGAAACTGATTCTTTTTTTTTTTTCTTTCCCAGTGTTGAAGTTCTGCCCATCCTGCTCATCAAGGTAAAAACTGTGCCACTTTTTGCGAAGGGGTCACACCACCCTCACAGAAATGATATGAAAGCATGTGTGATGAGGCTCATGAGCCTGTGCAGAAACACAAGTAGAGCTGTCCAAAATGCTCTGTCACATACAACATAACCATCTGCTCAGGGCTTGAACAATACATACATCACCCAGCTTAAGGCAGGTGCCCAGGCTGTGGATGACATCCTCTGCCAAGTCTGAATGCTCTGAGTCCCAAACCAGACCAATTGTGATAATCTGTGGTGCATTCATCAAGACACGGCGGATCCGGATTCTCTCCCCACAGTTGCTCTGAAATACACACACAGCACTAGTTCAAACATTCCTACCTGCTCTGCAACAATGCTTCAAGCCAGGGTTCTCCTCCTTATCCTAAATTCCATAGTGTTAACTCACCGGACAGTTCCGCAGGTCCCCCATGGTGCTGGCATTCTGAAGCAGCTCACCAAACATACTTGGTGAAGGTTTCTCTCGCTTTTCCAGCATACAAATAGCTTGGTTACTTCAAGATGGGGAAAGGAGGAAGATAATGGTAGTAGGTGTTATTCCAAATTATGGCTCAACTAAAAAATAAAATCATTCATACAAACCCCTAACTCACTTCTCTCTTTAAGACAGGGCCTCACTCATTGTGTAGCTCTCTCTGGCTGTCTTGGAACTTGCTATGTAGACCAGTCTCAGTCTGGCCTCCAACACACAGAGATACACCAGCCTCTGCCTCCAAAGGACTGGGATTAAAGGTGTGGGTATGTGTGATTTTTTTCATTTACCCTGTCCTGACTAGTCTCAGTGTCCTACAAACACAGTTCCCAAATTCAAAACCCATAGAATCCCCATTTCTCTTTGGACTTTGCTAGCCACAAATAAGCCTACAAGTTCTGAAGTTTCGTCATACAGCACAAATTCAGCCATAAAGATATATGGTATTTGGCGGCCTTCAGTTAAAACCCAATCAACTGGAGGAATGCCTAACAGTACAAATTCTGTAAGAATGGTCTGGGAAAATGGTTCAAGTAACAGTTAAAAGCACTAGCTGTTCTTGAAGAGGACCCAGGTTCAGTTCCTAGCACCACATGTAAGCTCATGGCTACCTATAGCTCCAGTTCCAGGGGATCCTCCAACACTCTCCCTGATAGTGATCACCCTGATAGTAGGCACCAGGCATAAGCGTAGTGTTCAAACATACATGCAGATAAAATATTCATACACTTATTTTATAATAAAAATATGTAAGCCTTAAAGGGGGAAAAAAAAAAGAACTGCATAAAACTCACCAAAGGGAAGTAGTAGAGATGTAATGCACCATCTGGATGAAAGGCAGTGGGTCAGAAGTGGCACCGCAGCTAGTGCACACACACTGGGCCAAAGGAAAAAGGGAGACTAAGCAGCCAGACACGAATTGTTTTGAAACTCTACATCCTCAGAGAAAATATTCTTAAAGAAAAAGTCCAAGATATAGATTTACCTGCTCAAACAATGTCATTGCAAATTTCTGGTGGGAAATGCAGTGTTGAGCAGTACATATGTCCTCTTTGGTTTCATCAGCAATGTGGAAGTGAATTCTCATCAGGAGGTTTTCCTAACAGGAAAACACAAAAGCACTACACTTAAATTCCAAACCAGCAAAGTGGGAAGCAACTCACCAAGACACAGCAACCTTCCTGGAAAGCAGAAATATCTCTAAATATTTTTAATCTTTTTAAAAGAATAAATAGATGATAGATAAATGGAATTAATATAACCCATAGAGCATTCGGATTTTAGCAGTTTTATATGAACTTGTGTTCATATGTATCTCAATGCAATTTCATCATATACAGTCATGTAACCACTTCCACCATCAAGACACCAAAGAGTGGTGCTGAAGCGATGACTCAGTGGTTAAGAGCACATGATGCTCTTCCAGAGAACCTACCTGGATTTGATTCCCAGCACCCATATAGTACCTCACAACTGCCTATAACTCCAGGTCCAGGGACTCTGGTGTTCTCTTCTGATGTCTGTGGGCATCAAACATGCATGTGGTGCAGAGACAGGATGCAGGCAAAACACTCCATATACATAAATTTAAAGTAAATCTTTTAAAAAAAAAAAAAAGATACAGAAGAGTTTCATAACCACAGAGCTCCTCCACCCTACCTCTTTATCATCTCACCTATCTATCTATACTCCTAACTCCCAGCAACCACTAGCATACTCCTCTATATTTATCACTGTCATTTCAACAATACTAAAGAATATTATAAAAATGGTAGCACGTAGCTCATAATTTTTTTTTTGAACAGGGTCTCCTGCATCCTAAGATAACTCTGAATTCACTATGTAGCCTGGGATGACCGTGAACTTCTAATACTCCTGCTTCCATTTCATGAGTGCTGGAATTCCAAGTATGTATCACTATGCCCAATTTACACATTAGGGATTAGACTCAAAGATATAAGCACATTAAGCAAGTACTCTTACCAACTGAGCTACATCCTCAATCCCAGTAAATAAGTTTTTGATATTATATTTTCATTCAATATTAATCCTTTACAACCGTCTTTTTGATTTTTGAGATAGGACTCCAGTCCTACAAGGACTCTACTGCAAGACCCAATCTCAAAAAGAAATAAACAGAAAAATAAATTCACTATGAAAACTAGCCAATGACCCCAACTCTTCTGTACTCTATTCTACTTATCCAACTTCAAAAGATCATCTATTACACTCTGTGTGTTGACACATGAATTTAGCACTTGGAAGGTGGGCGATTAAATCACTAGAGCAATATAACTGTTTATATAGAACATGATAGTTTCCATTTAATATTGTTAGAAACAGAGAAGCTCAAAATATGGGTTCTCCAGAGCAGGAGCATCAATACAGTGTGGTCCTACCCCAGATTATTGAATCAGAGGCTCTGGAACTACAATTTGTACTTCAACATGCCTTGGTTTCTCTGAAAATAAAAAGCCACTGTTTTATGCAGTGAAAAGCATTAAGTTACCTTAAACCTGAAGGGAAAAAAAGTCATAAAGAACACTAGACAATTCACATTGTAGTAGTAGACTCTGGAATTCAAACAGTTAAGAAAGTCCCAGTTAGCCAG
>LR750463.1:456551-471491 GCA_902729485.2 Mus minutoides | reverse complement strand
CACTGCGGAGAGTGTCAGAAGGAAGCACTTTTTCACTACTACACTGAAACTGGTTAAAGATGCCCTGTAGGGAAGAGGTTAAACAAGAGGAAAAGCACAATGCTGTTATTAAGCTTCTATACATCCTAGTCTGTCATCCTTATGATGACAGTCATGAAAACTAAGATATATTCAGCTAGTAATTTAAAAAAATACAGATGAAAAATCAGGTTGGGAAGAGTATCTCTGCTGTAGATCTTGCATCTGAGTATCATGCTGTCAAGAACACACTAAGAGAGCCCATTGTCATGATGAGATATAATGCAGTTTCAATACTTCCTATGAGACAGGAAAGTAGTAGATGCTTCTAGAATTAAGCTACATGCAAATGAATTGGCAATTGTTCTTTGGGAAGCATCCTCCTATGAAACTTAGCCCTCTCTTGTATTTTTCAGATAATATAAGATTCACAAACTTACAAAGAATATACCAAGTCAAGTATTGTGTCCATAATCCCAGCACCTAAGAAACTGAGGCAGAAAGGTCAAAAATTTGAAGCCATCTGCGTGTAGTAGTGCACACCTTTAGATGTTACTCACCACACATATTCCTTCAGTAATACAAGAAGTAAAAGAAGGAAAAACAAAGGAGGAGGAAGAAGAGGAAGAAGAAAAGGAGGAAGAAAAGGATGAGGAGAAGAAACAACAATGGAAAGCTCTGTGTGTCCCCCCCGCAAGCCCCTAGAAATAAGCACTCCATTATGTTTACTTCCAGTTGCTACCTTGTAGTTCATAGGCCAAAAACCTTGAAAATCATGATTGAACCTCTCCTGGTCTCAGAACTCACATCCTGTTAATCATACTTCTACACTCAAAACATGTTCAGGCTTCATTCTGCTCGCCCCCTTGCCTGGTGTCGACTACCCTCTTCACTGGATAATCGTTACCTATTTCTTTTTTTATTTTTTTAAGATTTAATTTTTATTGTTTTTATAGAGAGTGTGGGTATGTCCAATGATATGTACAGTGGAGACCAAAGGTTTTAGAAGCTTGAAGCTGGAGTTACAGACAGTTGTAAGACACCTGAAATAGGTTCAGGGAACTAACTGAACTTGGGTCCTCTGGAATAACCACTGAACCATCCTTTCAACCCAACTGCAATCATTTCTTAACTGAACCATATCTCTAAGGAAATACACAGTATGTTCAAAATAGTAATCACTTTTTTCTTTTTTTTGAATTTTTTTAATTAGATATTTTTTCATTTACATTTCAAATGCTATCCCAAAAGTTCCCTGTACCCCGCCCCCCGCCATGCTCCCCTACCCACCCACTCCCACTTCTTGGCCCTGGCGTTCCCCTGTAATGGGGCATATAAAGTTTGCAAGACCAAGGGGCCTCTCTTCCCAATGATGGCCGACTAGGCCCATCTTCTGCTACATATGCAGCTAGAGACACGAGCTCTGGGGGTACTGGTTAGTTCATATTGTCGTTCCACCTATAGGATTGCAGACCCCTTCATCTCCTTGGGTACTTTCTCTAGCTCCTCCATTGCGGGCCCTGTGTTCCATCCAATAGATGACTGTGAGCATCCACTTCTGTATTTGCCAGGCACTGGCATAACCTCATATGAGTCAGCTATATCAGGGTCCTTTCAGCGAAATCTTGCTGGCATATGCAATAGTGTCTGGGTTTGGTGGCTGATTATGGGATGGATCCCCGGGTGGGGCAGTCTCTGGATGGTCCATCCTTTCATCTTAGCTCCAAACTTTGTCTCTGTAACTCCTTCCATAGGTATTTTGTTCCCTCTTCTAAGGAGGAATGAAGTATCCACACATTGGTCTTCCTTCTTCTTGATTTTCTTGTGTTTTGCAAATTGTATCTTGGGTATTCTAAGTTTCTAGGCTAATACCCACTTATCAGTGAGTGCACAAATAATTTTTTTAACATGAAATAAAATTAGTTGATAGCTTAGCTAACATGCACAAAGTCCTTGGTTGGACCTCGGCATTCACAGATCAGCATATGCATCACACACCTATAATGCTACCACTCCAGATGGACAGGCAGGAATATCAGAAATTCAAGGTAAGCCTTGGCTACATAGCAAGTTTAAGGTCAGATTAGGCTACTTAAGGCTGCCTCAAAAAACAGTAATAGAATCTAATGTCATTCTTCTGTTAAAAACCCTCCAATGATTCTCCATCAAATGTGCAGTAAAAGCCAAAATGAAAATGCTATGTTATTTGGACAACTGGTCCAATTGTGATTCACCACACCAGCCACTATGTCCCACAACTACTATGCATGTTCTGGACCAGGGACTTTGTACTTTCATTCCTTACTCGAATCACTTTTTCTCTCAGTGTACAACTTGATCACTTATATCCTGCAAAATTTTATGTATCACTTCTCAGTACAATAACTCTAGATCAACCTACTTAAATTGCCAGCTCTATGCCGGGCATGCACACCTTTAATCCTGGCACCCTGGAGGAAGAGGAAAGCAGATTCCTGAGTTTGAGGCCAACCTAATCTAAAGAGTGAGTTCCACAGGGCTGGAGAGATGGCTCAGCAGTTTAAGTGCACTGGCTGCTCTTCTAGAGGACTTGGGCAGCTCATAACTCTGTAGCCCTAATTGCAGGGGGTCTGGAGCCTTCACAGACATACATGCAGGCAAACTACCAATGCACATAAAATAAATAAATCTTTTTTTAAAAAAAGAAGAGAAGGAGGGAGAGGAAGGGGAAGAGGAGGAGTAAGTGGGTTCCAGGGCAGCCAGAGGCTATACAAAGAAATCCTAACTTGAAAACAGAAAAGAAAGGGGCTGGTGAGATGGCTCAGCGGGTAAGAGCACCCGACTGCTCTTCCGAAGGTGATGAATTCAAATCCCAGCAACCACATGGTGGCTCACAACCATCCGTGACGAGATCTGGCGCCCTCTTCTGGAGTGTCTGAAGACAGCTACAGTGTATTTACATATAATAAATAAAATAAATCTTTAAAAAAAAAAAAGAAAACAGAAAAGAAAGAAGGAAAAGATGGAAAGAAAGAAAAAAAGAAAGAAAAAACACAAGCTCTCTTTTCTTTTCCTAAATCTCCACCATTGCTTATTTTTTCCTATAGCACTTAATATTAACATATTTTAGTTATTGTTTATCTCTATTTCCTAGAATATAGAAATGAGAAAAAAATAAGTTTTGCTCTTTTATTGCTTGATATGCTCTCACGGTCTAAAATAACACTATTATATAAAAAGCAACAGAAATGCATGTTTTAAGTAACTGATTCAATCAATCATGTGATATGGGACGATCTCATGAAAGAAGAATATTAAAGAAACTTTCTCCTCTCTCCCTTAAAAAAAAAAAAAAAAAACAGAAAATTAGACTGGAGAGATGGGTCAGCAGTTAAGAGCTCTGGCTGCTCTTCCAGAGCATTTAGGTTCAATTCCCAGCATCCACATGGCAGCTCACACCTGCCGTAACTCCAGTTCAAGAGCTTCTGACAACCCTCACACACACGTATACACACACACACTCGCAGGCAAACATCAATAAACATAAATTAAAAACAAACTATAAGAAAATACTGAAATCACACAGAAAAACTGAAACCCTTGAGGTACTATAAGTTGTTAAAGCAAACTGGACCTAAATTTGGCTCTGCTCATTCTGAAGTTAAAACTGTTTTCCTCATTCCCCTCCCTCTCACTGGCATTGTTGCTGTTCATGCGTGTTAACTACTTCAAAGCCACTCAAGTACAGTTGCCATGTAACTTACTATGTAAGTATGTATGTAACTTACACATGAGTCCAATGTGGTGGGGGAGGCAGGGCCAAAAGACATACTCAGTATCAATTAATAAATTCTGAGGAAAATCTACTATAATTATTCCAAGTTATTTTGGAGCAGTTTAGGATCTACTTACATCTCTATTATAAAGTTAGGTGAAGGCATGGATAGCTGCTCTGTAGTTTGTTGCTGAAGACTTAAGCGTGCCTACAGGAAAGCACTTAAACTAGACCAACTTAAACTAGACGGAGGTCTGCAGTTTAACAATGGGATATCTATTCTATAGACTGAAAATTTGTAGGAAAGAAAAGAAACAAGGGAAAAGAAAAATGGGAAAGCACTGACAACTACTACAAATCACAAAGATGGTGGCTTGGGCCTGACTGACAGCTGTTGATTTCTGAAAAAAAAAACAAAACAGGGGCTGGTGAGATGGCTCAGCAGGTAAGAGCACCCGACTGCTCTTCCGAAGGTGATAAGTTCAAATCCCAGCATCCACATGGTAGCTCACAACCATCCGTAACGAGATCTGGCGCCCTCTTCTGGAGTGTCTGAAGACAGCTACAGTGTATTTACATACAATAAATAAAATAAATCTTTTAAAAAATAGATAGATAGATAGATAGATAGATAGATAGATAGGTGGGTAGATAGATAGATAGATAGGTAGATAGATAGATAGATAGATAGATAGATAGATAGATAGATAGATAGATAGGTGGGTGGATAGATAGATAGATAGATAGATAGGTGGGTGGATAGATAGATATCACCAGTTTGACAAGACTTGTGATCAGCAGCTGGCTCATTTCAGCTGTTACTGATAAGGCACAGTGCTGACAAAAACTCTACCTACAGACTAAGGGCCAATGACATTAGGGCCTTTGTTTGGGGTCTAAATTGGTCTGCATGCCTGACACCCTCCTTAATTGCTCTCCTTTGTAGTTTTTATTGAGACAGGCCTCTCGCTGAACCTGGATCTCACAGACTCAGCTAGACTGGCCAGCAAACTCCCAGGGATCCTCCTGTGTTAGCCTCCATGCACTGGGATTAAAGGCATTTACTACCATGATTAGCTTTTTATGAAGGTGCTGGGAATCTAAACTCGGATCCTCCTGCTTAAGCAGCAATCAACTTACCAACTGAGCTATCTCCTAAGCTTCTAAAACTAATTCTAAAATGACTAGGAAATTATTTCTAGAATAACTCTGTACAAATTAGACATCTGCAAATTTCAACCCCTTTAGTCTTGGTTGAGTTTCCTTGGAAATTAAGCCCTACTATTTGTAAAGCATTCCTACTGAAATTCCATTCTGTCCAATGCATAGTAGAAACTGTACAGCAACCTTAAGAAACTCCTGATTTGGTGGCTGGTACATATAGTCCTAGTACTCTAGAAGCTGGTATAGGAGGAGTGCCATTAATTTGAGGCCAGCCTAGGCCACAATGTGAAGACAATGTCTCAAAACTACATAAATAAATTTTAAAAGAAAAGGAAAAAAAAAAAAAAAAAAAAAACAGGTTTCCCATGACCTTAAGTAACTAGGTTTGGGCACAGAAAGAAAAGGCGTAAGGTCAGAGCTCTCTCTGCACCCAGTGGATAGGCAACAACAGATCTGGCTCTTGTATCCAGTAGCATCTCCATGCTATATTCTTTTCTCATCCCTTAACTAATTAGAGGCATCCTTCCCCCATCCACTTTGACTGAATCCTCTATTTTCTTACTTAAATTAACATTAGTCTTGTTCTGCTATCTTGAGGAAGAACTGTATTAGGGATGAGCAGCCTGAGCCTTCCTAGCTTGCATCTGTGGAGTTATAACTCTGCAAGAAGCTGAAGCACAAAGCCCCTCTGTTAGGGCAGCACACTAACCCTTGTGTGTCCCTCTCACATGAGCACAGGGGCTGGAACGGGCCTCCTCCTGTTCTCTTTTTCACCCTCCTCCCACCTTTCCCAGAGGGAGATCCTGTTCACACCAAAGAAAGCCAAGAACATTTAGTTCAGCAGTAAGAACAGGTGGCAGTACCAATAAGGAACAAAACCTGGTATTATTCCAATTGCTGAGTTCTACAGTAGGGAGAGAGAAAAGACAGAAAGGACTCAAGCCTAGGAGCCATCTTTCCTTGTGTGTTCCTAACAATTCTATATTGATAAGCCAAAAAAACACACCACCTTTCAGATTTCTGTTTACACTTCCTCCCTTGAGGAAACTAAAGGTCCTTATCAATCATGAAATAGTAAATTACCTTTATCTGTCCACTATTTTCCTGGATGAAGTACAAAAGCAACAAGACTTTAATGAGTAGAAGCAGGTGCTTCCCCACCCATCTCTCTTGGATCCAGCAGCAGACAGTTCTGTCCATGTGAGCACATCACTATTTGGATTAGCAAAAGCCGTGGAAATAAGACAGAATTGCCATGAAGACAGAACATCTTTGTGTTTTGGCATCTGCAAATGCAGCTGTTCCTTAAAACTTTTCTCCCCCCGCCCCCTTAAAACACATACTCTTGCTTTTAAGCAGAGAACAGCTTTTTATTTCTCTCTCTGAATATCTTAGCTTTACATCTAAAATAATTCATAAGTATTAGAGACAGTGAAGTTCAGGAAGAAAATGTTCTCACTGATTCCAATACTTTAAGCCGGGTGGTGGTGGCGCACGCCTTTAATCCCAGCACTTGGGAGGCAGAGGCAGGCGGATTTCTGAGTTCGAGGCCAGCCTGGTCTACAAAGTGAGTTCTAGGTCAGCCAGGGCTATTCAGAGAAAGCCTGTCTTCAAAAACCAACCAACCAAACAAACAAACTTTAAGTGCCCAAGATATCAGAATGTCTTCCAGAGAGCAGTCCAGCTCCTATCTCTCACAGACCAGCAATACCTTCTACAAAGGCATCATATACTCCATGCCTGCTATCTGCTCAGCTCTTCAGGATTACTATTTACTTCCAGGCTTCCCAATTTGTTTAGTATTTTGACTCTCATAATCATTCCTTCCCTATACTTAAATGTAGACAATCTAGTCTGTAATTATAAGCTTCTAGAGGTAAGGGAGTTAGTCCTTGAGACCTGCCAATAGCTGGGGGAAAAAACCCAAACCTTTCATTGGTTTTGTGTGGTGTAAGAATGCTGAAAGTTGCCAGGCGGTGGTGGCGCACGCCTTTAATCCCAGCACTCCGGAGGCAGAGGCAGGCGGATTTCTAAATTCGAGGCCAGCCTAGTCTACAAAGTGAGTTCCAGGACAGCCAGGGCTATACAGAGAAACCCTGTCTCAAAAAACAAAAAACAAAAAAAACAAAACAAAACAAAAAAAAGAATGCTGAAAGTTCTTCAAAGACAAGGCAAGGCCATGTGCATAATAACCATGTACCACGATATGCTAACAAAAGATTTTCACATTTTGTTACAGAAAAATCTTAACACAATTAAGAGCAGACAGAATAGGATGACCAGCTTCTATGTGTCCATAATCCAAGCCAACAGTTACCAGTATGTGGTTAATTTAATTCCCGTTCTGTTGACTGCCTGTATTATTTATCCTGCTCTCAATCATTTGAGGCACATGCCAGATATATGGAATATGCCTATGCATATTCCAGAATAGAACTCTAAAAAAATAAGAACTCTTTTTGTTTAAAGACTGCCGTACCATCCTTCAAACAGGTAATAATCCTTAATATCACCAGAAAACCATCCAGTTTAATAGAAGCTGGGGGGGCGGGGGGCATTGTCTTTTTACTATGTAACCCAAGATAGCTTCCAACTCACTACATAACCAAGCTGATCTCAAACTCACAGCTATGTTCCTTCCTAAGACTCTGAATACTAGAGTTACAAGCATGTACCATCAGGCCCAAGTATCCAAACATTTGATCCAACTTTAGAGAACACAAAGAACAACTCCTATTGTTTCCCTTGGGATTCTCTTCCCTTATGACTAAAAAGAGCCTACCTTTAAAATTCTTAATTATAAAAGCATCCACATATCCTACATTGTTGTCTTTAAATTGTTATCAGTATCATATCTACTGGTAAATTTAAGCCTTTATTTATACTCAGTTGATAACCTGATCTTTTAGTCTTAGAATCATAAGGATAAAGAACAATAAAGTTGAGTTCCAGGACAGCCAGAGCTATACAGAGAAACTCTGTCTCGAAAAACCAAAAAAAAAAAAAAAAAAAAAAAAAAAAAAAAAAAAAAAAAAAAAAAAAAAAAAAAAAAAAAAAAAAAAAAAAAAAAAAAAAAAAAAAAAAAAAAAAAAAAAAAAAAAAAAAAAAAAAAAAAAAAAAAAAAAAAAAAAAAAAAAAAAAAAAAAAAAAAAAAAAAAAAAAACCCAATAAAGTTACTTATCACACTTATTCCTGCTTCTATTCATTGAAAGAAAGACATTTACATACTTTCAAAGGCAGAGGTAGAGAGAGAGAGCCAAAACTTCAAAACAATGAATACAGACAAAGATGGGCCAGAACACAATACTACTTGTAGTGAAAAATACAGAACACAATACTACTTGTAGTCAAAAATACCTGATATTGATATTTTATACAATACAATGAGCACTTTACTAACTTTGCCATAACAAAACATGAGGGTCATCACAGATTACTGACATTACTAGAATCAATACCATATCCACTCACTGCACTGAGAGAATGAATGGATCATGTGGATATGCACAAACATTCTTAGACTACCATAAATTCTGGAAAGGAAAGAGTTAATCATGATTTCTATATTTTTTTTCCTCGTAGTTAAACTCTTTTATTTGACTAACATGTGCAATCTGAACTCCAAATTCTAAAAAGGATGAGGGTTACCCATAGCCTAGGAGGACTTAAGAACCAAGACACCTATTCAAAGGACAACATGATTATGCTCGAATTCGGGGGTAATCAAAAGAAGGAAACTCAACACAAACACATAAGAATTGAATACACATAAAGACTTACTTCCTTATGTGTAAACACTTATTTACTAGATAAAATTTCTAGGGAGCATACTAGAAAACTAATTTTCTCCTTCAAATAGTATAAGATAATAAATAGATTTACTCTCTGATATTTGCCACAAAGGATAGTGAGAAACCTTTTATTGCTATAGTCTACAAAAGTCTAGGAATAAAGATAACTTTATTCCATGTGCTAATCTTTCAGTACTCAAAAGGAAATAGCCACATGATACCCCTCAAAAGATAGTAAAGGATTGTCTTTTCCCTAAATTCTCAAATTTGCCTCAGCTAAACAGCCTAACTGCTCTATAAATACAGAGGTTTCAGGACATCTTAAAATACAAAACCCGCTTCCTTCTAGCACCCACCCCACTAAGCACTGTGCTCCAGTTCTTATGGTATATTGTAGGATTCTTCTTTTAAGTCATTAATTGAAGAAAATTAAATTTAATCAATCAAAAGCAACAGTCTTCTTTGCCTGTAACAAAAAGTACTCTGTCCAACATGCTGGCACTGTAAAACCTCTAGTACAATCCCTGGAAGAAGAACAAAATCTCTGTAGCATATTAAGTACAGAGGACGGATTTCCTGTCCAAAACAGGGACAAATGAATACGCCAACACCAAAGTAAAGTTACCCCCTGTGGAAAGGGGGTACAAAAGCAATCCGACATGAACAATAAAAAGAACTCTGGGCTACGGGTGATGACAACTCAGGTCAGGAAAAATCTTTTATTCATAATACATGGGAATAGGTTGGGTTTTGAAAAGAAACAATAATTGGTATGACACAATCTATTTGTTAAATCAAACTTCACAGGCATCAAGGTTCAGAGTAAGCAAAATGATACAGTGACACTAATTTTTTTAAACAAATTAATTTATTTGTATAAGTGTGTATGTGCATGTGTAGGTTCACATGTACCACAGCAAATGTATAGAGGTCAGAGGACAACTTGTGACAGTTCATTTCTCTTTCCCCACACAAACAAAAATCATTACCAGGTATTTACACACCAGAACTAAAGGTTGAAATTTATATATATATATATATATATATATATATATATATATATATATATATATATATATATATATATATATAAAACATATATAACACCAATTAACACAGGAAAAAATAGTATATTTCATTGTACCAAAAAAAAAGACTATAAATATTATATAGAAACCACCATGAAGCAATTGAAAGCACTGGATACAATAGATGTAACGAACTCAAGAGACCCAAGAACTCTTGACAGATGCTGAGAAAACAGAAGGAGAAAACAAAAATAATAAAGATATCTACTTGAGGCCAGCCTGGTCTACAAAGTGAGTTCCAGGACTGTCTCGAAAACCAAAAAAGAAAGAAAGAAAGAAAGAAAGAAAGAAAGAAAGAAAGAAAGAAAGAAAGAAAGAAAGAATGAATCAATCTAAAGCATTCCACATAAGACAATGGCAAGAGCACTTGAGGTGATGAAAGGTAAAATTCTGTACCCAAAGGAAAAACAGGATGCACAGACCAGCGATAAGAGGGTGAATCCTTCATCTAAATATGGCATATGGAGCTGGCTGGCTTTAACTCATCTAGGAACATGTTAGTGAGGTTATTTGTGTCTCAGTGTCTGTGTGTGACAGTGAACAATTATGTTCCAACATAATCAAATCTGACTTAACAGAATTTTCAGGATGTTAAAGCATACTTCAAAAGGAACTTTGGACTTTCCTGTCTTGAAAAAAAAATACGAGATAAGAATTTTGTATACTAGCAGGGCGTGGTGATGCATGCCTTTAATACCAGCACTTGGGAGGCAGAGGCAGGTGGATTTCTGAGTTCAAGGCCAACCTGGTCTACAAAGTGAGTTCCAGGACAGCCAGGACTATACAGAGAAACCCTGTCTCGAAAAAAACATACAGCGGGGCCGGCCAGAGTGAGCGGGCCAGCCAGAGTGAGCAGGGTTGACAGAAGCAAGGAAACAAACAAACAAACAAAACAAAAAAACAGAAAATTCAAGACTATTTAGCTCACAATTTCTACTTTAAGCTAAAAGAAGACTAAATTAAATATATAATGATCACACCTAGGCAGTCATGAAAAAAAACTAAGAATTCAGACGTCAGGCTAGGTGTGGTGGTGCATGCCTTTAATCCCAACACTCAGGAGAAAAATTCAAGGCCAGCCCAGTCTACAAAGTAACTTCCAGGGCAACCAGGGCTGTTACAGGGAGAAACCCAGTCTCAAAAAAACCAAACAAACAAACAAAAAAAATTCAACCTTCAGGAACAAAATAATGACCCTAGAATTCTGCTCTGAACTCAGATGGATGTTACAGATTTACTCAAGCACAACTAATCTATTGTACACCTGAACCAAAAACCACAAGAGAATGAACACATTGGTCAAGGATAAGGCACCAACCAAGAACCATCATGTTTGTTTTTCTTTGTGAAATCTCACTCATTTTCTGTGTCTATACAAATGCCCAGATTTATTTTACTCATAGCGTGAAAATATGAGATAGAGAACTGGTAGAAAAAAATTGAATGGGGAACCAGGCATGGTGGTGTGTAGCTTTAAACCCAGCACTCATTTGGAGGCAGAGAAAGATGGATCCCTGTAGCCAGCCTGGTCTAGAAAACAAGTTCCACCGGGCGGTGGTGGCGCACACCTTTAATCCCAGCACTTGGGAGGCAGAGGCAGGCAGATCTCTGAGTTCGAGGCCAGCCTGGTCTACAGAGTGAGTTCCAGGACAGTCAAGGCTAAACAGAGAAACCCTGTCTTGAAAAACCAAAAAAAAGAAAAAAAAAGAAAAAAGAAAACAAGTTCCAGCACAGCTAAAGCTACACAGAGAAGGAAGGAAAGAAGGAAGGAAGAAAGGAAGGAAGGAAGGAAGGAAGGAAGGAAGGAAGGAAGGAAGGAAGGAGAGAAAGAAAGAGAAAAGAGAAAAGAGAAAAGAGAAAAGAGAAAAGAGAAAAGAGAAAAGAGAAAAGAAAAGAAAAGAAAAAAAGAGAAGAGAAGAGAAGAGAAGAGGAAAGGAAAGGAAAGGAAAGGAAAGGAAAGGAAAGGAAAGGAAAGGAAAGGAAAGAAAAGAAAAGAAAAGAAAAGAAAAGAAAAGAAAAGAAAAGAAAAGAAAAAAGGAAAAAGAGGGAGGGGGGGAATAGGGGCTGTGAGATGGTTCAGCAGGTAAAGCCATTTGCCTCAAGGCCTGGTGATCTCAGTTCCTTCACCAGCTTTCACATAGTAGGAGAGAATGGACTCTTGAAAGTTATTCTCTGACCATACAAGTGTCATGGCACATACTCACACAAAACAAATAAAATTTAGTTTTTGAAACTTTAATGGGAAACATTATGAAACAATAAATTTCTTAAATTTAGTTTTAACAATAATAGCTGATTCCATTAAAAATTGTTCTTTCAAAAGGAAAACTCGGGATTAGCTTTGGCAGTAAACAGGTGAAGCAGAAGCACATTGAACAGTATCTTATCACATCACATGCAAGTCTTCGGACAAGCTGTCTCAGAATGGAACACTAGCTGCATAATAATATTTCAAAACAAAATAATCACATTCATTTTTGCTAAAAACTGCAAAAAAGATAATTCAGTAACAAGTTCTTAAGAATTGCCCTAATCGGGGCTGGAGAGATGGCTTAGCAGTTAAGAGCACTGACTGCTCTTCCAGAGGTCCTGAGTTCAACCCAGCAACCATATAGTGGCTCATGGGATCCAATGCCCATGACTGGTGTGTTTGAAGACAGCTACAGTGCACTTATATGCATAAAACAAGTAAATAAATCTTTAAAAAAAAATGTGGTAATCAACCAAATCTCCTCAATAGTAGCAATTTGACAACCTAAGATGATGAGAAGAGACAACTTTATGGCGCTTACCTTGAGAGCACAGAAGATGCAGGAATCACCCATGCACTTGTGAGTTGTAAGCTGCCGAAAGCTACGGCGGAAGATGTCCAAGTGCCACAAAACCTTCCCAAAAAAAGGGGAAACTCATTATCCTATAAACAGTCTTTAACTTTAAAGTCAAGAATTCAAGCAAACAGTAATTGACTGAAGAAAAAAAAATTATTCTCAAAACAAAAGATCCTTCTTATTTATAATATTAAAAGCAATCTCAAAAAGGTGAAGCGTCAGGGCTGGGGAAGGCTCAGTGGGTAAGAGCAAAGGTTAGTTCCTAGCACCTGCAGATGATGGTTCACAACAACCTACAACTCCAGCTCCAGGGGAGCCAATAGCCTTATGTGGCCTCCATAGGCACACTGCGTTCATGTGTACACACCCATACACAGACACACAGACTCACACATACAGATACACACACAAAGACACACAGACACACACACAGACACAGACACACACACACACATACAAAGAACTTTTAAAACACTTTTAAATCAAAAGAGGAAACTGGAATATAGTAACAAGAATGACAAATGAACATATTCTAGAAAAGTCATTCATTTGAACAGGAAATAAAAGTCACCCGGTGAAAATATCCTATGACAAAAATCAAATGTGATGTTAAAGAAGAAATTTAGGGATTAAAAACTGTAGAATTGGGGCTGGTGAGATGGCTCAGCGGGTAAGAGCACCCGACTGCTCTTCCAAAGGTCTTAAGTTCAAATCCCAGCAACCACATGGTGGCTCACAACCATCTGTAATGAGATCTGACTCCCTCTTCTGGAATGTCTGAAGACAGCTACAGTGTACTTACATATGTAATAATAAATAATAATAAATAATAAATAATAATAAATCCTTTTAAAAAAACTGTAGAATTGAACTAGGAGATTCACCATGTGATAGAGCACTTTAGCAAATGTAAGGAACAGCTCATCAATAAATGGTACAAAATGACCTCCACAAGAAAAGGACAAATATACCTTTAAATTTGTACTAGAAGTTTGAACCATAATGTAAAAATTTTACCTTTGTGACAATTCCTTAAGTCAATAGGATAAATAGTAATAGTGGGCTGTTGGGTATGTGACAATAACCTCTAAGAGTCAAGTGGATCTCTGTGTGAAGAAGCCATACTGGTTTACATACCAAGTTCCCGGTCTGCCAGAGCTACACAACAATATCTGGCCTCTCCATTGCTCGCTCGCTCTCTCTCTCTCTCTCTCTCTCTCTCTCTGTGTGTCTCTGTCTCTGTCTCTGTCTGTAATATTATAGGGCTAAGGAGATGGCTCAGTGGGTAAGAGCACTTTGTATGAAATCAAGAGGGCCTGAGTTCAAATCCCTAGCACCCACATAAAAGCGAGGCATGGCTGCCATGCTCATGAACAGAGTGCTGAGCTCTCTGGCTAACTGCCTAACTGAAATAGAAAGCTCCAGGTTCACCAAGCAACCTTGTCATAAGCACATAAGGTAGAGAGCAATAGTATGTATTAGGATGACACTAATATCTCTTCTGGCCTCCATGTACACATATATGGGTGCATACGCAAACACATATAAGTACACTTATACCATACAACACACACATAAGTAAACAAACAAATAAATGTAATAAAAATAGTTTTTTAAAAAATTAAGGGCTGGTGAGATGGCTCAGCGGGTAAGAGCACCCGACTGCTCTTCCCAAGGTGATAAGTTCAAATCCCAGCATCCACATGGTGGCTCACAACCATCCGTAATGAGATCTGGCACCCTCTTCTGGAGTGTCTGAAGACAGCTACAGTGTACTTACATATAATAAATAAAATAAATCTTTAAAAAAAAAAAATTAAATGATATTGGGGCTGTAGATATGACTTAAGAACTGGCTGCAGAGGACCTATTCAAGTTCTATTCCCACATCCAAAAGACAGCTCACAATTGTTTATAATGCCAGTCCCAGCAATCAAACACCCTCTTTTGGTCTCCACAGACTTTGTATCTTCTGTGGTGCACACACATACAGGCAGGCAAAGCATCCATACACATAAAAATGAATTAACAAAAAAAGTTTTTCTTAAATAAAATAACCCTAATGTCTAAGAAAGTTTTCCTTGCTAGAAAATGGCACAATACATCAAATAAAGAAATAAATAAACAGCCGGGCGTGGTGGCGCACGCCTTTAATCCCAGCACTCGGGAGGCAGAGGCAGGCGGATTTCTGAGTTCGAGGCCAGCCTGGTCTACAAAGTGAGCTCCAGGACAGCCAAGGCTATGCAGAGAAACCCTGTCTCAAAAAAAAAAAAAAAAAAAAAAAAAAAAAAAAAAAA
>LR750463.1:426318-450113 GCA_902729485.2 Mus minutoides | reverse complement strand
CTTCTGTCTCCTTGGCAATGGAACTTCAGGTGTTTGTTGCTGTGCCCAGATTTTTACGTGGTATGATGGATCCAAACTCAGGTCTTTGTGTTCCCATGGCAAGCCCTAAATCCACTAAGCTATCTCCTCAGATCTTAGAACCTGACTCTAATCAGGTGTCAATGACTCTAAATTCCTGATCTTCCTTGACTCTCCACCCTCAGTAGAGCTTGTGGCATCACATATATTTCTAAAATAGATTTGTTTTGTCTTGCATGAGACTGGTCTCATAGCTAAAGCTAGCCTTCAAATGCTGTCTTTTCATCCTGTGTTCTAGAAGAGCTGGGATTAGAAGTACATACCACCACACCCAACTCCATTACATTTATTTGTTACTGGTGTTTACTGTGATAAATAAATACACACACACACACACACACACACAAATATAGAGGCCACCAGTGTGTAAGTTAGCTCTCTCCACCATATGGGGTCTAGGGATTGACCTTGGGTTGTCAGGCTTGGTGGTATATACATTAACCAGCTAAGCAATCTCACTTGCCCCCCAAATAGATTTTTCTTTAATAAGGATCACTCCTACTTTCCTAAGTCTCAAGCAAGGCAATGATGTCTCACGGAATCATTCTTACTCAACATTATTCTGAAGAAAGTAGCCTGTGCAAATAAGGCAAGAAAAATTACATTGAATGAAAACAAATATTGTAGACTTGCACTTCATAATTAAGAACTTCTGTTCTTTCAAAGAAAAGAGAATAGACAAGAGGATTGAGACAAGCCAAGGATTAGAAGAAGTAGTTGCAAATGACATAAAGGAAAAAACAGTTAGCATGTACATACTACATGTTATATTGTATACACAGATGATCTATAGTCTATGTATATACATGTATACAAAGAGAGAGGATGAAAGGAGACACAATGACTAGTCCTATCTTGTCTCCTTTCCAGTCTCCTAATGTACTGAATCCTCCTTTATGGTCTCAGAAAATCTGGAACTTAGATCACAACATCCACACTCTACCCTGCAGAGTACAGAGGATCTTGTGCTCACATGTAAGCACTAGGGGAACTAGAAATGCTAAACACACAAGGTTGTTCCTTCAAAGGAAGGGATGAGTGACCTGTTATCTGCTCCAAAGGCTGGGAGCTGAGGTGGTTAATAGCCTGGTCCCTTTTATGCAGTGTGGATGAGACCTCACCAGATGGCCACACACACACACACACACACACACACACACACATCTATCATGAGCTTCTCAAATCTATAGAACCATCTTTATGGAAGGTGTCACATACAGTCAATCTATAGAACCCATCTTTATGAAAGGTGTCACATGCAGTCAATCTATAGAACCCATCTTTATGGAAGATATCACATGAACTTTACAAAGAGTTCTGATGCAGTCATGCCTTAAGCTTTATTGTGCATATGGAACTAAGTTAATTATCACCACGGAAATCTTCTCCAAATTGTGCTGTGCTTAAATTTGAGGTCAGATTTCCAAAGTTTGAACTAATACTGGCTACTTAGCTGTACTGAGCCAAACTTCTTGCCACTCATGAATCATTATTCTGCCTGCTATGGCGGTCACAGAAACCCCTACCACCACCCCATCCCATATTCCTTCATTTTAGGTATTTCTGAACACAGATTGCAGTACATGAAATTTTTATTCTATAGAATTGGAGATAATATGTATGAAATGAAATCACTGAACGTTTAATTGAAATAGAAAATGTAACTATAATAAGCAATTCCAGAATCTTATTAAATTCTGATTCTCTTTAAATAAACCACTAAAATCCACATCTGAAATAAGAGATACAGGTAACTTTTAAAATGAAAACTTATAAACATAATCAAATATTTATTTCCTTCTAACTCGAGCTTGAAAATACAGATAAGCATCTACAACCATTTCTAAAAGGTCAACTATTTGTTGGTTATAGGATGGTTATTTGAAACTCCTGAGTGAACAATACTCCACTGAACAATATCCTGAGGGCTCAACTTTGGCATCAAATTAGTACATCATGTACAAAAGGAAGAATTATATAGTGTTAAAATACAGAAAAACATGTTTTTGTAAGAACCTGTCACTTTCAAGGAATTTGTCTGAAGCCAGCTAAAAAGAAAACAAACAGACAAGAAAATATGTTTCACTTTGTTAAAGGCAGAGAGATATAGGTTGGCTATTTAGCTCTTTTGTATAAAGATTCAAAGTTCCACAGATAATTTCCCAACCTCATTAGAAGATAGTTAAGTACAAAGAGGAGAGTAGTTTAAGTACAAGAACTGGGGCTAGGTTTATAGCTCAGTAGATAGTAGTGTTTGTTCTGCAAACCTAAGGATCTGAATCTGAATCCCCAACACCTACATAACAAAGCCAGGCATGGCCTTACAAGCCTGAAATCCTAGCATCAAGCTGCAGAGACAGACAGATCCCAGGAATTCAATAGCCAGCCAACCAGCTAGTCTAGCCAAAATCACTAAGCAAGAAAGCTCAGTTAATTAAAACTCTTGCCACCAAGCCTGACAACCTGAGTTCTATCCTAGAACCCACAAGATTCCCACAAGTTGTCCTCTGACCCACTAGGGCGCCAAGACAAATGCATACCCAGACATACATACACACGTGCAATACACGAATGAAACGTAACAGTAAAGATCTTTCTTTAAAGTGCAGGTTCAGCTTGACAGAGGTGATGCACGCCACTGATCCCAGCACTTGGGAGGCAGAAGCAAGCTAACTGGATTTGAAGCCAGCATAGTCTACAGTGAGCACTAGGACAGCCAGGACTACACAGAGAAACCCTGTATGGAAAAAAAAAATGTAGGTTCTACACCAGGTGAGGTAGTATGAACCTTGTAATACTAGCACCTGTGACAAAGGAAAATTAGGAGTTCAAGGTCATTCTCACCTATATAGCAAGTTCAAGCTCAGCCTGGGCTGTGTGCGATCTCTTCATCCATCCCACGTGCCACACACATGCAAATATAATATAAAATAACATAATATTATATATGTATATTCAACTCAATAATATGTACAAAACACTTAAAAGAGTTCAGTAAAAAAAAAATAGTTCCACAAATAATAGCTATGACTATACCTCATACACACACACCTATTAAAAAAAAATTCCAAGAAAACTGGGCATGGTGGCACATGCCTGTCATCTCAGTACTTAAGAGGTAGAGGCAAGAAGATAACTGTAAGGCCGGGGGTGGTGGTGCACGCCTTTAATCCCAGCACTCGGGAGGCAGAGGCAGGCAGATTTCTGAGTTCGAGGCCACCCTGGTCTACAAAGTGAGTTCCAGGACAGCCAGGGCTTTACAGAGAAACCCTGTCACGGGGGGAAAAAAAAAAAAAAAAAAAAAAAGATAGCTGTAAATTCAAGGCCAGCCTGATCTACTATAGCAAGTTCCACGCCAGTCAGGGATATATAGCAAGACCCTGCCTAAAAAACCAAAAAAAAAAAAAAAAAAAAAACCACTTTTTAAAAAACTATTCTGCAGATATGCCCAGTATTTTGCCTGACTGTTCTCTTCCCATACCATCTTCCAAGTGCTCCTACCTAATACCGGCATCATTTGGAGGCAGCAACTCATTCTGACAGGGTCTAATGATGGTCACATCTTATAAAGAGTAGTCACTCAGATTCAGTCACTTTCTTGGGGCCAATCGGGAAGGAGAAGATCAGTGGGAGGGGAGTAGGGCAGGATGAATATGATCAAAACACAATTATACACATATATCAAAGTGTTATGATGAAACCCATTATGTGTGATTAATATATATACTAAAAAAAGTTTTACCCAGGAATGGTAGTGTACACCTTTAATCCCAGCACTCAAGAGAAAGAGGCAGGTGGATCTCTGGGAGTTTGTGATCAGCCTGGTCTGCATAGAGAGTTCCAGGGCAGCTAGATGCTTACTTAATACTTGTTGAAAAAAAAAGTTAATGAACTGGGCAATGGTGGTACATGCCTTTTACTCCAGGATTCAGGAGGCAGAGGCAGTTGAATCTCTGAGTTCAAGGCCAGCCTGGTCTACAGAGTGAGTTCCAGGACAGCCAGGGCTCCACAGAGAAACCAAACCCTATGTGTGTGTGTTTGACAAAATCTTTTAAAACACACAAAACTTCCTGTTTAGAGATAACTCAGTGACAGATATGACCAATCAACTCTTTAGCTCTTCCCCAAGTCTCCAACCTAAATCATATCACACTTCAATTTTATCTTGTTTCCAACAAGTCTATGAAGGAAAGATATTCTGGCCAGTTAGACAAATACAATGTTCTTTCCTAACCACACTGCCAATAGTAGCAAACTAGTAGCAGATTGAAAGAAGAAAGTTTCAGGCAATTTATTTGGCCCCTGGAAAGCAATAATAATAATAATACCCTATATAACCCTCTTGTTAAATCACTAAGAACCGCCGGACGTGGTGGCGCATGCCTTTAATCCCAGCACTCGGGAGGCAAGGCAGTCGGATTTCTGAGTTCGAGGCCAGCCTGGTCTACAAAGTGAGCTCCAGGACAGCCAGGGCTATACAGAGAAACCCTATCTCAAAAAAAAAAAAAAAAAAATCACTAAGAACCAAGTGTTTTTTTCCTAATTTTTTAAATCACTAAGGAATGCTTTTATAATTTAGATACTTGATTACAACTAGGAATTACTTTACAATCATTATAAATATATCAGTACCTGAGCTATTTTGCACAATTATGAAAATATAATGACAGTAACACTAAGAGGAAAATTGGAGAGGAAGCCAATGATAGCAGCAGCTAGACTCATTTCTGTCAGGAGAACACTGGCACAGAATGGTACAAGCAACTCCAGTGTGAGAAAGCAAGCAAGCATGTGACTGGGAAGAAAGGTGACAGAGAATACAAAGCAAGGAATCAGAAAGTTCTAACACAAACAAAGCTCTCTTCAGTGAGAGCAGTAAAAACCAGGAGGTACTGAAATCTATCCTAAAAGTCTTTTATAGTCTCAAAAGCTACTGAACTCAGCATTTGAGTCAGTTCAAATGTTAACCCTACCACTTACAAGGGAGTGGGGGTGGCCTTCCATACTGGCTTTCACTGGAAACTTGTAATGGTAGCAACTACTTAAGTGAACATTACTGGACACACAGCATGTCCTTAGCTCTTAAAAGGCGGGAGTCGTTCTTATACTGCAAGGGGAAGAAGACAGGGAGAAGTTCTACGTATGCATGATAAGGAAAAATACTATCTACGTGTCAGGGTTGTAGTGAAAATTAAAAATATACGTGTAGCATTTAGCATAGAACCTAGGAGATCAAGAGATTATTATTATACAAGTACAACCTCCACTTAAAAGCAGATTCAACTAAACAGCAATAAAATCTCAGTAAGTTTTCCTCATATTGCTAGTAGCAGTTCTACAGAACCCAAAGCTTTTAAAAAATGTGAGTGCAGAACACACATACACACACACACATACACACACACACACACACACACACACATACACACACACACACACACTCACACATGCACGTACCCCACTATTTCTTAGATGAAGGTCAAAATATACAATCCAAGAAAATAATAGCATTATGAAATACTGTTCAAATGGCATTGGAATGACCTGAGCATCAAATATAAAACATTTTATTTTCAAAGGATCAAAATACCTCATACCAGAAGGGAACAGGTCTAGTGACCAAATCTAACCTCCTAAGGTACTCTCTAGAAGCAAGCATCTGCCACTCTGAAATACTCAGCAAACCACTTCCCAGAATGACAACATACTGTCAAAATCTAAATGAATTTTACCAAGAACATTCTGGTGACAGAAAAGGACATCATTTTGCGTCTGGAAGTAATGTTACTGCACAGGTTAGCCACAAAACAGGACCTCTGTTACTTCCTTAGCCCATATATTGAGTATGAAAAATAAATAAAAAGAATACAACCTTCTAACAAATAACTTGTTTTAAGGAAATTCAAAACACTAAACCTACAACTCTTTTCTTTAAACCTGTAAATCTCCCCTTTAATTCTAACAAGTTCATATATACAATATATGTTAGAGGAAGAAAATAAAATTCACAAATTTAACATCTGGTTGGAGAAAGGGAAAAAAAAAACATAAAAACATCTCCTGAAAATTGAGTTCAAAACTCAATTTCAAAGTAAGCTATTATAGGGATGAGGGTGGGGTGAACTGGAATAACTTCACAAACACTACCCAGTCATGGTATCCTCCCTCTACCCTGTATTAGTTTTAATACAACTACAATGCTTACCATTCGAGCACAGCAAAAAACTTCAAGCACTCACAAGGGCATTTGTGGGGCAGTGACACAGAATGGAACAGAGGCAAGGGTACAGAGGGAGGAGTCAAGCGGCGCAAGGAGCAACAATGGGAAACTGTTTATCTAACCACAAAGGCACACAACAGGATGTCAGGGATAAAACAATTTTTTTGCCAACTACCAGGAACAATTCATTGAGAAGCTAAAACTGAAGGAACTAACCAAAACTCTGGGAAAGACTTATGACGAACATCACAGGAGGTTTACAACAACTATATGAGGCTGCTTCATCCAGAGGCACTCCTGAAGGCAAGGTCATCGAAAAGTAAGGTTTGCAGGATAGCAGCTGCTTCCAAAGGGCTGGTCCTAAAAGAATCCTTTGTGTGGTGTCTGTGAGAAGACACCTTTGCAGTGCCCTAGAGAAATACCAAAAACAATGCCATCTGAGTCAATTCAAAGTCCCAAGACTATCTGCAGTGAAACCACTTTAATGGGTAAAAGTCTTCTGTCTTAAACACTAAAATGGCCGAGCTATTAAAGAAATTAGGAAATTGTATGAATAGAAATTATGTAAACCAAGTTGCTGGGGCTGCCAGTCCATTTAAAACAAGAACTGAATCTAAAGGTGCTTCCAGCCAAGATCTCCACACCTCTTTAGGGAGTTGCAGTTGGATCCCACCCTGAAATATGTGATCAGTCAAACAGAACTTGCATTTGCAGGCAGGGCATAAAGGCCAAGAGGACCAACACACATGCGTCTATGTATCACTCTGCTTATTAAACAGCTTTATTGAAATGAGTTGTTTTATAAGCATACTGAAGAAAAAACTCATCAGCAAAATTCTTGCCATTTATGAAAGTTGGCTTTATTTCTAAACCTTGAGAGAAAATACTTGAGGTCACTAAACAAGATTTAATTAAAGTTTATTGGTAAAATTAAACAACCATGGACACTGTCCAAAACTAATTAAGCTTACATTTTAACAATATGCTTAAAGTAAAGCAGTCCTTTGGCAGCAAAGCAATTGCCAAGTTTAAAAGAAGAAAGCTATTGCTTCTCTTGCTCACTATCAGTATTCTAACTAGGTCTTCTAGTACAATGTGCCAAGGCACAGAAGTGCCACACCAAGGCAAAAACACAGACTTCTACTGATCAGTACTAAATGGAAAGAAAGATGCCCAAATTGTACTTGGTCTTTTCTCTATGAGAAGACATCTGACAAAGCAAATTGAGAAAAAAATTACTTTGGCTCACAGCAGGAAAGGCTTAGCTGAAGGAGCCGGACAACTGGTCACACTGCAGTGGTAGTCAGGAAGCAGAGAATGAGCAACTCGGGCTGGCCTTCCTCATACTTTTTCAATTCAATCCAGGCTCCCAAGACATGGTGCTACCCACATTCAGAGTGGTACTGCCTTTTAGATCTTTCTGAAAACACTTTCATAGACATACCTTTAGGTATGCAATTCCAATGGTAATTCTAAATCCAGACAGGTTGACAATTAAGATTAAATATTAGAGGTTGGAGAGATGGCTCAGTGGTTAAGAACCCTGGCGCTTGAGCCGGGCGTGGTGGCACTCGCCTTTAATCCCAGCACTCGGGAGGCAGAGGCAGGTGGATTTCTGAGTTCGAGGCCAGCCTGGTCTACAAAGTGAGTGCCAGGACAGCCAAGGCTATACAGAGAAACCTTGCCTCGAAAAAAAAAAAAGAACCCTGGCGCTCTTCCAGAGGACCTGGGTTCAATTCTTAGCACACACATGGCAGCTCATGACCATCTGTAATTCCATTCTCAGGGAATCTGACGCCCTCTTCAAGCCTATATAGGCAAGGAGGGGATGCACTCATAGGACATATACATACACATATAAGCTAAACATCTGTGTACCTGAAATTAAATAAAGATTAATTTTAAAAATATATTAACTATCAGAAATATAAAAGGTAGCCCTTCAAAGTCATTATGACATAGTACATAGAGCCCAGCATGGTGGCACACACCTTTAATCCCAGCACTTGGGGAAGTAGAAGCAGGCAGATAGTGCTTTCCAGTCCAACTAACATAGCGAGACTCTGTGTCTATTTATTTTAAAAAATGGTATAGATCTGTAGCTAGGGGTGTGGGTCCCACCCTTGAAGAACCCCCAAGATCAATGCTCAGAACAGAACATTAAGGAAGAAAGGGCACTGACCATGCAGGCATTTCCATCACTCAGGTAGGCCTAGTGGATTTAGGAATTGCCTAGTAGATTTAGTAGGTTTTTTTCTTACAGTGTTTCTTTATTCTTTGTTTCTAATGTTCATAAAACTAACATTCTATTTTATAGAATAAAGTGCAACCTGCAGCCACCCAGATGGCTCAGGGAGTACAGTCAGTCACTTGTGACACAAGTTGGATAACCTGAGTTATGATGGAAAGAGAAGTCATGATGGAAGGAGAATGCAAACTACTCAAAGATGTAACACTCAGTGAAGACTATGATGATAACAACATTTGTAATTGAAGTGTTGCTTGATTCTAAAGTTACAAAAACAGAACAAAAATCTTTAAACTGCTATGATTTTTGTCTAATGAAACAAAGCACACAAATGACAAAAAAAAAGAATAAAATTAGATAAGCTTAATTTCATCAAAATTAAAGCTTGGGATTGAAGAGATAGCTCCACAGTTAAAATAGTACACTACTCTTTCTTTTCTTTTCTTTTCTTTTTTTTTTTTTTTTTTGGTATTTTGAGACAGGGTTTCTCTGTATCACCCTGGCTGTCCTGGAACTCACTTTGTAGACCAGGCTGGCCTCGAACTCAGAAATCCGCCTGCCTCTGCCTCTCGAGTGCTGGGATTAAAGGCGTGCGCCACCACACCCAGCTACACTATTCTTACAGAGGACCCAAGTTTGGTTCCCAGCACCCATGTCTGTCATCTTAGATCCACCAGTAACTCTATCCATAGAATATCAGTTCTCAACCTGAGGGCTTCGACCCATGGGGGAGATGCATATCAGATATCCTGCAGCTGGGTGGTGGTGGCGGCGGCAGCGGCGGCGCACGCCTTTAATCCCAGCACTCAGGAGGCAGAGGCAGGCGGGTTTCTGAGTTCTAGGCCAGCCTGGTCTACAGAGTGAGTTCCAGGACAGCCAGGGCTGTACAGAGAAACCCTGTCTTGAAAAAACAAAACAAAAACAAAAACAACAAAAAAAGAAAGATTACTGGTTGTCTACAGCAGTTAGAGTATGTGAAGGAAACAAACTGCTAATAATATGCGCAGCATTTCATTCAGAAATGAAATTATTCTAAAAGTGATTATGGGAACAGCCATTCTGAATATATGAAAACCACTTAATTGTACACTTTAAACGTGTGCATTATATAGCATGTGAATTATATCTCAATAAAGCTGCTCCCTCCAAACAGTTTTCCTTTTTGCAATACAAGATACTCTTTGTTTCATGTCTGTGGATTAAATTAGATCTTCAGAAACAACAGCAGCTGCCACCTGGTAAAACTGGATGGCTTCAAATACTTGGCAAACAACTGTGTATGGCAAACTAGTTCTGTTTGTGTGCCAATTTCAATTTTTTTTGAAGAATATGTAGGAAAATTAGACTGTGCATTCTTATTTTTCTTTGCTATTGTCATTTAAACCAGAAGAGAATACAATCATAATTTCTCTAGCCAAAAAGTCAGTATCACTACCATTGACTATAGTCCATGGTGGCTAAAGAAAAATAATCCACTCGGATTTTTAAAAAGAAAACAGCTGAACACATACGGAACAGGTACAGCAGAAAACATCAGACTAGTCTTAGGTTGAGATAGAATTTATTGAGAGTATTTCCCTAGAGCACTGAGAGGCCAAATGAAAACCATCTGATAAACAATCTGACCAACTCCAGGCTGGCAGAAGACAGAGCTGAAGAGCAGTAGAGCTAGGTGTGACATAACTCTGGCTCTTGGGACACAGCCTGGGAGATGGTGAGGCCAGACTACTCAGCAAGACTAAGAAAGAGAATGAGGGAGGGGAAAGAGAGGAGGGGAAGAAAGTAAAATGTATGCACTCTTTCTTAAATTGTGTGTGTGAGACAGACAGACAGAGAATGAGCACTACAGAGAGTCATGGCAGATAAACAGAGGTCACAGCACAACTTGCTGAAGTCAATTCTCTCCTTCCACCCTGGTAGATTCCAGGGATGGAACTCAGATTGTGAGCTTCGACATCAAACACCTTTCTTTTTGTTTTTCTTTAGTTTTTTGTTTTTGTTTGTTTGTTTGTTTTTTGATTTTTTGAGACAGGGTTTCTCTGTATAGCCCTGGCTGTCCTAGAACTCACTTTGTAGACCAGGCTGGCCTTGAACTCAGAAATCCGCCTGCCTCTGCCTCCCGAGTGCTGGGACTAAAGGCGCGTGCTACCACGCCTGGCTTCTATTCTCTTTTTTTTTTTTTTTTAAGATTTATTTTATTTATTATATGTAAGTACACTGTAGCTGTCTTCAGACACTCCAGAAGAGGGCGCCAGATCTCGTTACGGATGGTTGTGAGCCACCATGTGGGTGCTGGGATTTGAACTTATCTCCTTCGGAAGAGCAGTCGGGTGCTCTTACCCGCTGAGCCATCTCACCAGCCCCCCCCCCCCCCCCCACTTCTATTCTTAAAAAAAAAAAAAAAAAAAAAAATTCTGGAATTCCATGAGGTTAAACACTATAAGGCTTACACAATCAGATAAGTGTAATCTTTACAAATTGTGTATAAAAAAAATTCTAGTTCTTTGCAGCACATTGGAAACCTTGATATTAAAAATCAAACACTAGGGGCTGGAGAGATAGCTCAGTGGTTAAGAGCATTGACTGCTCTTCCAGAGGTACTGAGTTCAAATCCCAGCAACCACACGGTGGCTCACAATCATCTGTAATGGGATCCAATGCCCCCTTCTAGTGTGTCTGAAGATAGCTACAGTGAACTCTTATAATAAGTAAAAATCTTTTTTTAATTGAATATTAATTTCATCTTCAATTTTATTTTATTTGTTTGTTTGTTTGTTTTTATGTTGTGTATGTGTGCACATGTGGAAATCAGAGGACAAGGATAGGTTCTCTCAATCCACCACAAGCATCCAGGCAGTCAAACATCAGGCTTGGGCCACCAAGCACACCTGCTGAGCCACCTCATTGTTTTCCTTAATGAATTATTTTGGAAACATTGTAAAAGCTAGAGGTTCAGGGAGTGTGCTGTGAAACAGTGTTTCTGAGAAATGGCAGAAGCTACTACACCTATGAAGTCTTACCAACATGACTGCATAAAGAGGAGCGGAACAAGAACAACAAGAGACACTCTAATGTGAATAGAGCAGGAACTGAACCTTACACAAAGAACTATAGGAAGAGGAAAGGGCTCAGTCATTAAGAACACTGGCTGCTCTTCTGGAGGACCCAGGCTCACTTCCCAGCACCCACATGGCAGCTTACGACTGACACCCTAACACAGACATACATGCAGGCAACGCACCAATAAGGAATGTTGATAGTGGGAGAAATACTCTTCACCAGGGAAGAGCATACCAATTAGTTATCCAATACCAAATCTTCAGTCCTGAAAGCATATAAATATCATATATACCATATGATATCATTAGACACACACACACATATACACATGTATATAACAATGGTTAACAAAAAAGAGGCACTTTTCAAAAAGAACAAGGAGGATATATTGGGAGGGTTTAGGGGAGAGGAAAGGGCAAGGAGGAATTGATATAATCTCAAAAAATAGAAAAAACAAAAACAGAAAAAACAAATTTTCATCTTCATTTCTTTTATGCGGCGCACCTCCCTGTCTCCGTAGACCAGCAAGAAAGACATGCCACCACCGGGATCTTCTCAGTCAGCTTTATTCAGGAGCACCTTGATAGTTGATTCCCAGGACCCTGAACAGCAGCAGAGCTGCTGCTTTTATACTCTCCCAGGGAGGGGGAGGGGGTGTCATAGTGGATGTGGATTGGTGAACCAAGCCACACCCACTAGCATATTTTCCCTTCATTGGAACTACAAGCAGTGCCTCATTAGCATATTTTCCCTTTGGGAGGGGCTACTGCTTGAGGAGGGCCTGAGCAGACAGCTGCGCATGCGCACTAGGCTCTCCTCCCTGGCAGCCTGCCGGTCCCGCGCCATCTTGTAATGGGGCGGAGCCGCACTGTCTTCCTGGAGCTGGATGGTCTTCCCGGAGCCGGACGGTCTTCTCGGAGCCGGATGGTCTTGCTGGTCAGAGCTCGGGCGGCCCCCTCGCCGGTCAGAGCATCGCCGTGGCGGCCCCCTCGCCAGTCAGAGCGCCGCCGTGGCGGCCCCCCGCCAGTCAGAGCGCCGCCGCGGTGGGCCCCCCCAGCCGGTCAGAGCGCCGCCACTGCGGGCCCCCCCCCCCCCGCCGGTGAGAGCACCGCCCCGGCAGCAGGCCCCCACCACCAGTCAGAGCGCCGCCGCGGCGGGCCGCCGCAAGGAAGAGGCAGGTGGATTTCTGGGTTCGAGGCCAGCCTGGTCTACAAAGTGAGTTCCAGGACAGCCAGGGCTACACAGAGAAACCCTGTCTCGAAAAACCAAAAAAAAAATTATTTTTGAAGTGTAAGTGAGGATTTAAAAAAAGACTAAGGTTGAACCAGCAGAAAACAATGCACTACACCCCTTGTGACAAGTAGTCAGCAAGAAGCCAGCATAAAAACAGGAGCTATATAAGTGATTAATAGCAGCAACCACCAAGAGATGACAGCATTGACCCAGGACTCTTCTTCAACCTTGGGATGCCTACATTGTAATAGTCAGCTCTCTGCACATATCAGGCCCTACAATACCTGCATAAGCATATTTTGAGCCATGTACAAGTGAGGCGTGCCTGCTGAGACTTTCCTAGAAAAAAAATGAGTATTTAAATTTTTCCCAGAAAAGGCTTAAATACCCTCTCTCCAAAATTGAAAACCACTTTTTTGTTGCTGTCCTGACAATACAATAGCCTGTCATATTTCTCTTCTATAATGAAACTATTTTCTTTCACTTCAGAACTAGTAGATGTCTGATAGCTATCCTAAGACCCACCCAGGAGGAAGCAAGGCGCAACTACTGATTCTGTGTGATTTTAAAACAACTCTAGCTAGCACTTGCAGGGCAGAGGCAGGCAGATCTCAATGAGTTCAGGGCAAGCCTGGTCTACCATAGTGAGTTCCAGACAGCCAAGGCTACACAAGAAAGATGCTGTCTCAAAAACAAAAAACCTCTAAGACAATCCAATGCTGAATTTCCATCTATCCATTAAATGTCTTAAACATGTTATCAGATGTGTATGTGTGTGCACATACACATGTCATGGTGCACATGTGTAATCAGAGGACTTCTCTCCTTCTACTACATGGGTTCTGGGAATCAACTTGGGTCATGAGGCTTGACTACAAGCTTTTACTCACTGTGCCATCTTGCCAGCCCAATCTTAAATATTTAATTCACTAAATGTTTAGTGAACAGCTCAGCTACTAAAAGCCAAGCATAGTGTTAATATCTAAGAAACAAAGACTTTCAAGATTCACTAATGAAAAGTAGACTAGAGATAGGAATGAAGTGCCTTTGAAAATCTATAAAAATTTTTGAGAGAAGTAGTATCTGAACGCATCCCAGCACTGCTATATAATAAAAGAGCCTTATTTGTCTTTATTACTCTTTCCTGGAAGAAAACCTCTAAATTTGTGGAATTTTCCCTGTGATCCAAGTATCTAGCACTGTTTTGTTCTTGTTTTTGTGGAATCCACTGAGTTTATGCTGGCCAGCTGACTCACATGTGCACCTCACCAACTTCAACGTTACAGCTGGCAATATTGGAAGAGACCAATCATGTGGTTGCAGCTTTGACCCACATATCAACCTTGGGACTAGAGAAGTTGAGACACTAATAAGTATAATCTTCATGTGGCCAGCCAATCTAATCCTGGTCACAAAATGAGGCTCAGATAAAAGCTGTACACTGAGACAGTGAACTTCCTAGGCTGGTAGTGTACACTCACATGACAGAAAGACAACATGTTCTAAGGACAAAGTTAATGAATGGATAATCGTCACCCAGCATCATAAAGTCTGTTTCTGTCTTTTCTCACCCTCTAAACAGTCAAAAGGCAATTTTGCCTGATTAGAATAATAATATAAAACATCAAAAAAACAATTCAATCTCTAATTGTCCTTTAGGCAGGGACATCTGATGCTCAGTAGTTAACATGGAAACCAAATCAAGGGAATTAACTGTTTGAAGAATTAGTGATCATTACAGAGCCCAACTGAGTCTGGTATAAATTAGACTTTCTTAAAAACCCTCTTGTGCCTGAGTGTGGGGTGGAGGGCTGTGCACAGACAGCCTGGCCCCTGGTCGAGCAAAGGTCTAGGACCCCGGAGCCCCAGTGGACTGTTATTTCCACCTGCAGGAGACAGAAGGAATTCAGCCACACCTCCTGGGCACCTGGCTCCTGTCACATAGCTACAGCCTCCCACAGCCCCTCTGCAAAGAGGTATGGCATCTATCGAGTAGTAGCTGCACCAAGCCCTCCCACATGCAAATAAGGTTTCCCCAAACTCTCAGTCCAAGCCAATGAGAAGTACCACTGCCAAACCCTGAATCCTCAAAACTATATTATATAAGTCCTATCCAGGGAATAAAAGGTGTGCAAGAACTACTCAGTCGTCCGAGCTGGGAAGAGATCTGCTCTCCTGAAGAACCGCCTGAGGCACGCCTGAGGCACGCCTGAGGCACAGCCGGCCGCACTCCTCACAGGCTAGTCCGACTCAGTGCGGGGCAGCAAGGAATTACGGCATGGCAGAGGAGGTAGTGCTGGCAGAGGAGGTAGAGGCGTCTGGCACAGCAGAAGCAGGGGAAGTGACTTCTCCTTCCTGCCTGCATTTGCTTCCCTTCCCCAGAACCTGGCCTGGTCAGAGATTTCCATGGAAAGCCTCTGGTACTCAGGCCCACACCTGAGATAGAATTTGTGTGAAAGATTCATCTTTTCCTGCAGTTTGCTGTCAATAAAGTTCTTTCTTGTACCATGACTCTGTCTTTACTTAATGACAATAGACCTGGACCTTCTGGGGTTCTCAGGACAGAGATTCTTGGCCTTTAGAACCCTCTCAGACTTCATCCTCTGCATGAAGTTTCAGATTTGTACCTTTTTGCTAAAATAAAGCCAGAAGCATTTGAAAAAAATTCTTTCTTGAGTTCATTGAGTTATTCTAGTCAATTATCAAACTTAAAGAGGTCATATAAATCCCAGAATTTATATCACCTTGGTCAGTGCAGGAGATCTGGGAAGTCTCAAATTTTCAGCTTGTATCTACAATGAGGGTGATCTTGTAGAGGACAATACCCTTGTGGATTTTGAGCTGACGCAGGGTTAATATCAGATTGGTAATACAAACACTCTAGAGAAGTGAGTAGAAAATAAGATTTATACCTGATGTATTGTATCTATAATAGAAAAGTTTGGAGACAGATTCTAAGTTTGGGGCCACCCTGGATTACATAGTAAACTGGGCAGTGGTGGCGCACCCCTTTAATCCTAGCACTTGGGAGGCAGAGGCAGGTGGATTTGAGTTCAAGGCCAGTCTGGTCTACAGAGTGAGTTCCAGGACAGCCAGGGCTACACAGAGAAACCCTGTCTCGAAAAACCAAAAAAAAAAAAAAAGAAAAGAAAAAAACCAAACAGTGCCTGCCACACATGGTAGGGCTCAGTTAACCAGCACAAAGTAATGATATATATTTGAGATGACAAATAGGCCAATTACCCTGATCTGATTGTCACACACTGTAAAATGTATATACTGTATATATTGCTATAACAACAAGTATGTACAATTACTATGTGTCCATTAAATACATTGACCATGTTTGCCAGAATCCTCAGAGATCTGCCAGCCTCTACCTCCCAAGTGCTAAGATTAAAGGCCTGTATGACCATGCGCAGCTTTAAAAACTTTAAAATTCTTAAAACATTTCTCTTGAGAAGTCATATTTTACAGCTATAGAACAAGAAAATCAAAATATTATCTATCAAATGTTAAAAGGTTTGGAAAAAAAGTTAAGAAATTACCAACTAGAGGTAGAGCTAGCACTCAGTTGATACAGTGCTTGCCCAGAATGTACAAAGCCTGGTTCCAATTCCCAGCAAGTGCTCTACCAACAGACTGTCTCAGAAATTAAACGAAATGATGGTGGTAGATAGTTAATTGTGGGTTGAGGGATACAGATGTTATACTATTTTTTTTGTAGTTCTAAATTTTTTCACTACCACCTCTATCACAAATACTATGTTTCCTATCTAAATGGTTTTCAAACTACTTATGAATCCTTGGAATGCTCTTAACTTAGTCAGTATTCATTTATGCCAGCACTCAGATATGTTTTTAACCTAGAAGCAAAAAATACATAGAGATTAATACTTATGTCACCTTAATAAATTCCTGGAAGCCAACTGGAGGTGTTTTCAGCAGCCCGGGAGCATGAGCAGTTTCTGACTAACAGTGGCGGGCAGATCTGCATACCCGAGACTCACCATGGCGGGCGAGATTGTATACCCGAGACTCACCATTGCGGGCGAGATTGTATACTCGAGACTCACCAAACTTCTAACTTCCCAGACACTGTTCACAGCAACTACTGCCAGTCAGCTTTCTGTCATCCTCCTTGTGTGTTTGAGATCCTGACTTTTTATTTTTTTAGGACAGGAGAAAAACAGTTCTGGGGAGTGAATTTAAGGCCTTGCCTATGCTAACAAGCACCTTAACACTGAGATGGCATCCTTAGCATCTTTTACTTTTTATTTACTTTTTTAAATTTACTTTTGTTTTGCTTTGGTTTTTTGTTTTTCGAGACAGGGTTTATCTATGCACCTGGCTGTCCTAGAGTTGCTTTGTAGACCAGGCTGACCTTGAACTCATAGATCCACCTGTCTCTGCCTCTCAAGTGCTGGATTAAAGGTATGCGCTACCATACCTACTATTTATTTACTTATTTTTATATTATTAATTTCATTATTTTAAATTCTATATACATGATGTGTGTGCATGTAAGAATGTGCTCATGGGTAATGGTGTCCTCAAAGTTAGATCCCCCTGGAGCTGGAGTTAAAGTGGTTATGAGCAGTCCAACAGAGGTCCTGGGAACAAAACTTGGGCCTTCTACAAGAGCAGGTAAGTTCTCTTGACCACTTCGCCAACTTTCTAAGCCCCGACTTTTAATTTTGAGACAGTGCAACAGCCAAGGTCCTCCTTGAAATTAACTATGTAGGTCATTCCGATCCTGAACTTTCAGTCCTTCTGCCTCAGCCTCCAGAATAGCTAGGATTACAAATCTCTGCTATCAGGCCTACTTGAGCTTCTGAACGTAACATTAGAGTTAGGCCAGTAAGATGGCTCAACTGGTGAAAGCACTTGCTACATAAGCCTGATGGCCTAATTCAATCTCTAGAGTCCACATAAAGATAGAGAATATCAACTCCACAAGTTATCTTATAACCTACACCAGCACTACATGACATGTGCGCACGCGCACGCGCACACACACACACACACACACACACACACTAATTTAAGAGTAAACTACTCCCTGTAATTTTTAAAATTTTATTCTATATAACAAATCCCCTGAAGTTTTACAATACTTACACATTTTACTAACATTTTTGAACTTTTAAATTTATGTGTTTATGTGTGTGTGTGTGTCTGTGTGTGTGTGTGTGAGAGAGAGAGAGAGAGAGAGAGAGAGACAGAGAAAGACAGAGACAGAGACAGAGACAGAGAAACAGAGACAGAGATTAGTTCTTTCCTAACACCAAGAAAAAAAAAGTTACTTCCAAAAGAAGCCAGTGGAATGGTTCAGTGTCACATAAAGTGCTAGCCGTGTAACCTGAGCTAGATTCCCAGAACCCACATAAAATAAGGAGAGAAGTGACTCTACAAAGTTATCCTCTGACCTCTGCATACACAAGATGGCATGAAATACTGCCCATGCACGCCCATGCACGCCCACATACACAAATATTTAAAGTCACTAAATCTGGGCTGATGACACACACCTTTAATCCCAGCATAGAGGAAGGTAGTTTGAGGATGGCCTGGTCTACATAGCAAGTTTCAGGCTAACCAAGTGCTAGATAGTGAGAGTCTGTCGATAGATAGATAGATAGATAGATAGATAGATAGATAGATAGATAGACAGACAGACAGACAGACAGATGATAGATAGGGCCACTAGAAAAGTTAGAGCCACCAAAGCTTTTCTCAATCTCTCAGGCACTTTCCCACAGCCCTCAGATTAGAGAACATCTATGTGTGTGTCACTCTCGGTTTGACACATATTTCACACTCACATATTTCAAAGTTTCCCCCAACTGTGTTTTGCCCCCTACTCACAAACTGCTTCAAGTTCCAATCCTATCCTGTTTCTCCAGCTGTAGGACATGTAATAAGAAAAACATCCACTCAGCGTCTAGGGCAGGTCTGGCTGGAATGATGAAGTCATCACTTCAGATTCACACCTGGTCCTTAAGGAAAAGTTCCTCCTCCAGTAAGCCAGTCTCTGTATGCTTAAAGCAACATCCACAATGCGTGTAGCAACATGGCTAGAGCCACAAGTTCTTCCTGACACAGGCCTAGTGCCATGGATCATTTCCTGCTCTTGCCACTTAAGGGACCAATGGCAGCAATGACTGCATCTGCTGCAGCTAGTACAGGCTCACAAGAAAACTTCACATTTAGCTACAATTAAGTCAGGTCTACCACCATTATCCTGGAAAGAGTACTATTTATTTCAACAGCTTGTCCCATAATTGGACTTTACTAAAAAAATATTTTTTGAGACAGGGTTTCTCTGTATAGCCCTAACTGTCCTGGAACTCACTTTGTAGACCAGGCTGGCCTCGAGCTCAGAAATCCGCCTGCCTCTGCCTCTGAAGTGCTGGGATTAAAGGCGTGCGCCACCACCACCCGGCACTCTAACAGTGTTACCAAATAACTTCAGACAGTACTGGCAGGGCGTGGTGCATGCCTTTAATCTCAGCTCTCGGGAGGCAGAGGCAGGCAGATTTCTGAGTTGAGGCCAGCCTGGTCTACAAAGTGAGTTCCAGGACAGCCAGGGCTATCAGAGATACCCTGTCCCGAAAAACCAAAAAAAAAAAAAAGTAGTACTGGAGAGCAAATAACTGATACATCTACATCCCTATTATGTACAAAGGCCTCTGGGTGGTGCTTGCTGACTACACTCTGAACCTGAAACAAAACAAGAACCTTTCTCAACTTAGCCCTCTTCACAAGACTTCTTAACATTTTACTTCAGCCAGGAAACTTCTAACAGGCTAACAGCCTATCTAAAGAATAAAAGTAAGCTGGGCGTGGTGGCACATGCCTTTAATCCCAGCACTTGGGAGGCAGAGGCAGGTGGATTTCTGAGTTCGAGGCCAGCGTGGTCTACAAAGTGAGTTCCGAGACAGCCAGGGCTATACAAAGAAACCCTGTCTCAAAAAAAAACAAACAACAAACAAGCAAAAAAATCAACAACAACAAAAAATGAATAAGAGTAGCTAGAGTAGTATCATATTCACTACTGAATATCTTTTGATTGTTTTCAGACAAGATCTGACAACTCCCCATCTTCTGGCCTAAACCTCCAGAGTGCTGGGATTTTAAATGTGCACCATCAGCCTTTATTATCTTTGAAAGAGAAAAAAGGATTTGTAATCAATAGAGAAACTAAGTATTTACACACTAGATAGTGTATATAAAGGATCCTTATTGTCGTGTTCTTTTTACATATCTTTAACATGTAAAATATTAAAAAACAAAAAATGAGTTTCTATACAAAGGGCATAACAGATTAAACAAAAGATTTAAAAAGTAACCAATAAAATAAAAGCTATTATTTACGAATAATTTATGTGATAAAAGGTTATATTCAGCCATGTGCAATAGCACATATCTATAATTCCTGCACTCAGGAGGTTGAGGAAGAAGTATCATAATGAGTTCAAGGACATCCTGGACCATACACTGAGTTCCAGGCCAGTGTAAGCTATTAAATGAGACCCTGTATCTATATAACAAAACAATAAACAATAGCAACAAAAGAGGCTACTTATGTATAACATGTGGAGAACTCTTACAACTCTACAACAAAACATAACAAAGAAAATGGACAAGAGGGGTTGAAGAAAGGGCTCAGTGGTTATGACCACCTGCTACTCTTGGAGAAAACCAGGGTTCAGTTCTCAGTACTCACAACCAAGTTGTAGTAGTTCACAACTGTAACTGTATTCCCAAAATATTAGATGCTGCCAACCTTCACAGGCTCATGTGTGTATATGACTCACATATATACATTATGTGTCTGAGTGTGTGTGTGTGTGTGTGTGTGTGTATGTGTGTGTACACACACAAATGCACATAAAATTAAATGAATACATGTTTGTTTGTTGTTGTTGTTGTTTTTGGTTTTTCGAGACAGGGTTTCTCTGTATAGCCCTGGCTGTCCTGGAACTCACTTTGTAGACCAGGCTGGCCTCAACTCAGAAATCTGCCTGCCTCTGCCTCCCGAGTGCTGGGATTAAAGGCGTGTGCCACCACGCCCGGCCATGAATACATGTTTTTAAGCGTCAAAAATAAAGCTGGGCAATGATGCACTCCTTTAATCCCAGCACTCGGGAGGCAGAGGCAAGTGGATCTCTGTGAGTTCCAGACCAGCCTGATCTACAGAGTGAGTTCCAGGATAGCCAGGACTACATGAAAAAACCCTGTCTCAAATGAAAGAAAGGAAAGGAAAGGAAAGGAAAGGAGAGGAGAGGAGAGGAGAGGAGAGGAGAGGAGAGGAGAGGAGAGGAGAGGCGAGGCCAGGCCAGGCCAAAAGTATATGATTATAGGAAAGAAGGGATAAAAGAAGGATGGACAAGAGCCTAAATGGAAACTTTATCAAGTAAGATATACAAATGACCAAAGAGCATCTCAGAATACTAACCATTAGGGAAAGGAAACTCATAATAAAATTGATACATCATCGCTCACCACTAAGAATAGTTTTTGTGCTGGGCATGATGGTGCACACATTTAACCCAGCACTTGGGAGGCAGACACAGGTGAAATCTGTGAGACCAACCTGGTCTACTTAGTGGGTTCCAGGACAGCCAGGGCTATGTAGAGAGACCTTATTGCCAGGGGTGGGGGGGTAGGGGTGGGGGTGAATAGAAACGAAGACAGACAGAGACAGGAAAAAAGAAAACTGTCCAAATTCAATTTGAAGAAACTAAACTTGAAATGAAATCATCATCTTTATCTACCATGCATGGTTAACTGTTTTCAGTTTGTTCCTGTTAATAATAAATGGTGTAAAATTAGTACTTTTATACTCCCTGGAGGAGCAGAAGCAAATTCAGACTTCCAAAACTAGAAAAGAAGACTGTTTCAATGAAAAGAAGTACATCTAGGCTGTCCTGAGGAGGGTCAGAGGTTGAGGACCACTTCTAGACCATTCCATGTATCACTGAACCCTCCCAAGCATCTCCATCTTCTGGACAAGTTTCTCTTTCAGTTCTCCAGGATTTGTGTATCTGCTTATTCTTTTGCTCAAAACTTTTCTTGGAAATATGTCTCAATGTCTCAAAAATAACTCACAAAAACATGTGAGTGTTGCCGGGCGTGGTAGCGCACGCCTTTAATCCCAGCACTGGGGAGGCAGAGGCAGGTGGATTTCTGAGTTCGAGGCCAGCCTGGTCTACAAAGTTAGTTCCAGGACAGCCAGGGTTATACAGAGAAACCCTGTCTCGAAAAAAAAAAAAAAAAAAAAAAAAAACATGTGAGTGTTTTCCAGACAGAGTTTCTCTGTGTAACAGCCCTGGCTGCCCTGGACTTGCTTGAGAGTCCAGGCTGGCCTTGACTAAGTGGGTAATGGGTACCCACCTAGATAAAGAAGTGTTGGGGGGGAAAAAAAATCTCATTTTATCCATATGCTACTAGCAAAGATCAATACAGATGGGAACTGCTTCAACAGTCAACTCAAGAGAACATACCACCGCCGGGCGTGGTGGCGCATGCCTTTAATCCCAGCACTCGGGAGGCAGAGGCAGGCGGATTTCTGAGTTCGATGCCAGCCTGGTCTACAAAGTGAGTTCCAGGACAGCCAGGGCTATACAGGGCTATACAGAGAAACCCTGTCTCGAAAAAACCAAAAAAAAAAAAAAAAAAGAGAACATACCACCAACTCACCTTCAACCTGTATCTCCTCTCTCTCTCTCTCTCTCTCTCTCTCTCTCTCTCTGTCTCCCTGTATCTCCCCCCTCTCTCTGTCTCTGTGTGTGTCTGTCTCCTGTCTCTCCCTCTCTCTGTCTGTGTGTGTCTGTCTCCTGTCTCTCTCCCCCATCTGTCTCTGTGTGTCTCTCTCTGTCTCCTGTCTCTCTCTGTCTCCTGTCTCTCCCTCCCTGTCTCTGTGTGTGTCTGTCTCCTGTCTCTCTCCCCCTCTCTGTCTGTGTGTCTGTCTCCTGTCTCTCTCTCTCTGTCTCCTGTCTCTCCCACTCTCTCTCTGTCCCTCTGTCTCCTGTCTCCCTCCCTTCTGCTCTCTCTCTCTCTATATCTCCTGTCTCTATCTCCTGTCCCCCTCCCTCTCTCCCTCTCTGTCTTTGTCTCTGTGTGTGTCTCTGTCTCCTGTCTCTCTCTCTCTGTCTCCTATCTCTCCCTCTCTCCCTCTGTCCCTGTGTGTATCTCTATCTCCTCCCTCTCTTTCTCTGTTTCTCTCTCTCTCTCTCTCTCTCTCTCTCTCTCTCCTCCTTCCTCCCCCTCTGCCTCCCCTTCCCTCCCTCTCTCTGTCTCCTGTCTCTCCCTGTCTCTCTCTCTCTCTCTCTGTCTCTCTCTTTCTCCTGCCCCTTCCTCTTCCCAAGACAGGGTTTCTCTGTGTAACCCTGGATGTTCTGGAACTCCCTTTGTAGAACAAACTCAGATCTACCTGACTCTGTTTTCCAAGTCTTGGGATTAAAGGTATGCACCACCCTGCCCAGCTAAATCTGTAAACCCCACTTAAAAAGAAAAAGAAAAGGTAAAATGACCCAGTGGTGTATACACACACACACACACACACACACACACACACACACACACACACACCAGATATAAAAGGCACTTAGATAAATGATCTGAATGCATTTGTCCTATGTAGGATGTATAAATGTATAAGGGAAGTCAGTAGTAAGTTTGTACTTTGTCTTTTTAAAACATTTTTTAAAGATTTATTTATTTATTATATATAAGAACACTGTAGCTGGGGGCTGGTGAGATGGCTCAGCGGGTAAGAACACCCGACTGCTCTTCCGAAGGTGATAAGTTCAAATCCCAGCAACCACATGGTGGCTCACAACCATCCTTAACGAGATCTGGCTCCCTCTTCTGGAGTATCTGAAGACAGCTACAGTGTACTCACATATAATAAATAAAATAAATCTTTAAAAAAAAAAAAAAAAAAAAAAC
>LR750463.1:357811-426218 GCA_902729485.2 Mus minutoides | reverse complement strand
TGGAAAAAGTAGAGAATGAGTATCTGCATAGTACTCAGCCACAAATGGACATCTACCTCACTCTCACTCCACAGGCTCAGGCCACTGACTCGCAGAGACAGACACTGGGAAGGTCACAGAGAAAGCTGTCTTCTGGACAGGACAGCACCACTGCATTCATAAACTTGAGGGAGCTGTGGTTGCCTACACAAGAGTAGCACAAGACCAAGTCAGCTGACATTCCAGGCCCCACTACTAAGCAGAAACTATTGACAGTTGATGGCTTCTGTGGGAAGGAGGTCAGTCTCCTTTAAGGATGTGGCCCTGCTAGGTAAACTTCAACTCAGGCCACACGAGTGAGTATGTAGACAGGCCCCAGTCAGACTCAGTGGATTAAAATAATTTAAAAAACAAAACGGTAGGAGGCATGATGGCACTCAAAAGGGAGAGGTAGGTGGATCTCTGTGAGTTCAAGGCCAGCCCATCGGCCAGGGTTGTTACAAAGAGAAACTCTGTCTCAAAAAAACAAAAAACAAAACAAAACAAAAAAGCTATTTACAGATACATAAAATTTTAATTTCTGGCCAACTAGATAGCTCAGAGTACAAATACACTTATTGCCAAACGTAAGGACCTGAGTTCAATGCCCGATCTCACAGGGTGGAAAGAATTGAGTCCTGCAAGTTCTCTTTTGACTTTTCCAAACACACCATGGCATGCACGTACCCACTCACAAACATTCACTAATAAATGTATTTTAAAAATACAATTAGCAGCCGGGCGTGGTGGCGCACACCTTTAGTCCCTGCACTCGGGAGGCAGAGGCAGGCGGATTTCTGAGTTCGAGGCCAGCCTGCTCTACAAAGTGAGTTCCAGGACAACCAGGTCTCTACAGAGAAACCCTGTCTCAAAAAAACAAACAAACAAAAAAAATACAATTAGCCTCCAGGCAGTGGTGGCACACGCCTTTAATCCCAGCACTTGGGTGGCAGAGGCAGGAAGATTTCTGAGTTCAAGGCCAGCCTGCTCTACAGAGTAAGTTCCAGAACAGCCAGGGCTACACAGAGAAACCCTGTCTCAAAAAAACAACAAAACAAAACAAACAAACAAAAAACCAATTAGGGCTGGAAAGACACCTCAGGGATTAAGAGCACTGACTGCTCTTCCAGAGGTCCTGAGTTCATTTTTCAGCAACCACAACCACATGGCAGCTCATGACCAACTGTGAAGGGATCCAATGCCCTCTGGACTGGAGAGATGGCTTAGCAGGTTAGAGCACTTGCTGCTCTTGCAAAGGAACAAGTTCTATTCCCAGTTCTCACTTGGTGCCTCACAACCATAAGTAACTCTAGTTCCAGGAGATCCAACACCCTCTTCTAACCTCACCAGGGACACGTGTGGTATATATATTTACCTATAGATAAAACATCCATACACATAAATCTTTAAAAAATAGTGTGTGTGTGTGTGTGTGTGTGTGTGTGTGTGTATAATTTTAACCAAAATTTTCAAATAAGATGTACTTTACTCAACAGGTAAAGGCACTTACCACTAAAGCTTATTTCCTGAGTTTGAGCCCCAGAATCCACATGGTAGACGAAAAAGAAGCAATTCCACAAGTTGTCCTCTGATCTCTACATGAAATCCCATATACATTAACAAAAAATAATGTAAAAACCATGAAAGCAGATCTGTGTGTATTTGTATGTGTCTATCTCTCTGTACATATGTATGCATAAATTTGAGACAGTATACCAAGAAGGAAACACTGCCATATAAAACTATTTAGTTAACTACCTTAGAGTCTAATAACATTCCCTAGAGGCCAGTATGATGGTGATTTCCTGTAATCCCAGCATTGGGAGACAGAAGCAGGAGGATCGGGTACAAAGCCAACCTCAGCTACTTTTTAAGTTCAGGGTACCCTGTGTATCTGAGATCCTTCCTCAAAAAAAACATAGAACAAAAAACAAAATAGGCCCAGTTGGATAGCTCAGAGGGTAGAGAGGCCCCTTCCTACAGGACTAGATTACCTTGCTTTTACCCCAGATCCCACAAGGTTACAACTCCCAATAGTCCTATGACACATACATACTCACACACAGACATGCACATATTCACACAATAAATAGATACATTTCTAATTTTTTTTAAGTTTTTTTTTTTAATGTGAGTACACTGCACTGTCTTCATACACACCAGAAGAGGGCAACAGAACCCATTACAAATGGCTGTGAGCCATGATGTGGTTGCAGGGAATTGAACTCAGGACCTCTGGAAGAGCAGTCAGTGCTCTTAACCTATGAGCCATCTCTCCAGCCCACATTTTTAATTTTTAAAGTTGAAAAAAATAAGCCCAGAAGTGGTAGCACATGCCTTTGGCACTCAAGGCAAAGGCAGGTGGATCTCTGTGAGTTCAAGGCCAGCCTGGTCTACAGAGAAAGTTCCAGGACAGCCAAGGCTACATAGGGAAACCCTGTCTCAAAATTTGAAAACAAACAAAAACTTTAAAAGATAAAAACAAATCTTAGGGGCTGGTGAGATGGCTCAGCCGGTTAGAGCACCCGACTGCTCTTCCGAAGGTGATGAGTTCAAATCCCAGCAACCACATGGTGGCTTACAACCACCCGTAATGAGATCTGACGCCCTCCTCTGGTGCGTCTGAAGTCAGCTACAGCATACTTATGAAGAATAATAAGAAATGAATCCTTGGACTGGAGAGACCAACCGGAGCAAGTGAGGCTGTCTGGCGAGCGGAGCCGAACGGGGACGGCCAAAGCAAGCAGGGACGGCCGGAGCTAGCGGGCCGGAGGGAGTGGGGCCGAACGGGAACGGCCAGAACGAGTGGGGCCAACCGGAGCAAGCGGAGCCGATCAGAGCGAGCCGGGCCGGCTGGAACGAGCGGGGGCCGTACGGGGGCGGCCGGGAGCAAGTGGGGCTGGCCGGAGCGAGCAGAGCCAGCGGGAGCGAGCGGGGTTGACCGGAACAAGGAAAAAATAAATAAATAAATAAATAAATAAATAAATAAATAAATAAAATTTAAAAAAAAAAACAAATCTTAGTTTTTGCCAGCACTGTGCAACATACTCCTAATCTCAACGACTTGAGCCACGGAGACAGGAAGATCAAAAGTTCAAGGCATCCTCAGCTACAAAGGGCAGCTTAGGCTAAATGAGAGTCTATCTCAAACACTAAACTATTACTTAAGAGTATCAAATGAAAAAGTAACACTTGGAACTAAAGAGATGACTCAGCAGTTAAAAGTGCTTGCTGCTCTTACAGAGGACCCAGGTTTAGTGCCTAGGACCTAAATGTGTTCACAAGTGTCTATAGCTCTAGTTTCATGGGCTCTGAGCCCGCTTCTAATTCCCACAGGCACTAGGCACACATGTAATAGAAACACATAGTAGCAGGCAAAACACTCATACACACAAAATTAAATTTTTAAAAAGTATCATTTGAGTTGAGCATGATGGCACACAGGCCTTTAATCCCAGCACTTGGGAAGCAGAGGCAGGCGGATTTCTGAGTTCGAGGCCAGCCTGGTCTACAAAGTGAGTTCCAGGACAGCCAGGGCTAGACAGAGAAACCCTGTCTCGAAAAACCAAAAAAAAAAAAAAAAAAAAAGTATCAGAGTTCGAGACCAGCCTGGTCTACAAAGTGAGTTCCAGGATAGCCAGGGCTATACAGAGAAACCCTGTCTCAAAAAAACCAAAAAAATAAAATAAAATAAAATAATAAAAAAGTATCATTTGCCTCATATATGAATATAAATAAATAACCATTTCCACTACTAAAACAATCATTTTCTGAGAGCTTGCAAATGTTAATTATTTCTTGTTACAACTATTTTTCCAAGCATAGTTCCCTATACAATTATACACAGCATGAATATTATAATTTATTCAAGTCCCTGTATAATAATAAAAACCCTCAAATTTAACATCATGCTAATATTCAAATTAGTTTCTCATGTATAGTATAAATATATGAGGGAGGAAACCCTATTAAAAGATAACCCTTCCACAAATGTAGACTCTCCCCACTAGCCCCCTAAATTTTGATCTCCTAGATAATTTCCAAGTCAAATTCTACCTCAATATCAAGTCTGCTTCAAGACTGCTCCTTTTTCTTCCTTCCTTCCTTCCTTCCTTCCTTCCTTCCTTCCTTCCTTCCTTCCTTCCTTTCTTCCTTCCTTCCTTCCTTCCATCCTTTCTCTCTTTTGAGACAGGATCACACTACAGCCTTGACTGTCCTGGAACTCACTATATAGACCAGACTGTCCTCAACTCACAGAGATCCACCTGCCTGTCTCACAGATTAAAGGTATGCAGTACCACACCCAGTTTAAGAATCTTTCTTTAGCCAGGTGTGGTGGCTGTGAATTCTTTGTAGAGCCAACCTGGCCCAAGAACTCATGCCCAGGACAAAGACTCTTTTTTATGGATCTTACAGGGCTGTGACTAGCACCCTGGACTTTTCTTAGGCTAAGCACAATACCACTGAGATCACCAAAGTCTAGGTTTTCTGTATGTGTCTCACACACTCTTTTTTTAACATTCTGTGTGTGTTTACATGCACAAAAGCTGGGGGAGGCTAAAACTCTGCCTATACCACATATATATGTGGAGGTCAGAGAACAGCTTTGTGGAATATCCCAATATAGTATAGATCCTGGGAACTCAGGTCTTCATGCTTAGCTGCAAGGCCCCTTATTGACTGAGCCATTCTGCTCACCTGACTAGGTTCTCTTCTTTCCTTTGAGATGTGTCTCCCAGGTAAAACACAAGCTGGTATGAAGCTTCAAGGCTTATGTGATCCTCTTGTCCCAACCTCCCAGAATAACCAGGACTATAAGCATGTACCACGATGCCATTTTTATTTTAAAAAATAGAATCACATCACTTCCAACTAATTCTTAATCTAGCATTGACCAGCTCTATGCTCTTTAACAACTTCATTTTGACACCTCCTTATCTTTCGCTGCCATTTAATTTTTTGAGTTGGGGTCTCCCTATGCAGTCTTGACTGGCCTGAAACGCACTATGTAGACTAGGCTGGCCTCAAGTTTGCCTCGGCCTACCAAATTATAGGATAACAAGGATGCACCACCAATCCCAGCTACCTTTTGTTTTTTTTTTTAGTTATTTTTTTAACTTCCTTATCCTTACTTTATGAGTCATTGTTATTTTAAGTTTATATATGAGCTGAGTGTATGTCATGTAAGGGAGTGACTGCAGAAGCCAGAAGGGAGTTTTAAATTGCCAAGAACGGGAGTTACAAGTGGCTGTAAGCCACAAGATCACCGATGGTGCTAAGAACCAAACTTAGGTCCTCTGCAATCGTAGTAGCACGATCTTCACTGCTAAGCTATTTCTCTCTTCAGTCTAATCCTTATTTTTTAAACTCAGGTATGGGGCCGGGCGTGGTGGCACACGCCTTTAATCCCAGCACTTGGGAGGCAGAGGCAGGCGGATTTCTGAGTTTGAGGCTAGCCTGGTCTACAAAGTGAGTTCCAGGATAGCCAGGGCTATACAGAGAAACCCTGCCTCGAAAAACAAACAAACAAACAAACAAACAAACAAAAACTCAGGTATTCAAGGCCGTACTGGTAGATCCTTGTGAAAGGCCCTAGGTAACTGCTTACATGTGACAAAAAAGAAAACCCTAAGGTATCAGCTGCAGTGTTACACATGAGATGACATGTACGGAACATAAACTTAATGAATGATGGATATTTTTATTAGTTACTTAAGAATGTTGTAAATTAGCCAGGCGTGGTGGCACACGCCTTTAATCACAGCACTCAGGAGGCAGAGGCAGGTGGATTTCTGAGTTCGAGGCCAGCCTGGTCTACAAAGTGAGTTCCAGGACAGCCAGGGCTACACAGAGAAACCCTGTCTCAAAAAACCAAAAAAAAAAAAGAATGTTGTAAGTTGCCTGCTGAGGTAGTGCGTGCCTATAATACCAGACCTTGGGTGAAAACAGGAAGATCAGGATTTCAAAACCATCTTTGGCGACAGAGTTCCAGGCCAGCCTGGGCCTCATAAAATATTGACTTAAAGAAAAACAAAAAATAGCCGGGCATGGTGGCGAACGCCTTTAATCCCAGCACTTGGGAGGCAGAGGCAGGCTGATTTCTGAGTTCAAGGCCAGCCTGGTCTCCAAAGTGAGTTCCAGGACAGCCAGGGCTATACAGAGAAACCCTGTCTCCAAAAAAAAAAAAAAAAAAAAAAAAAAAAAAAAAAAAAAAAAAAAAAAAAAAAAAAAAGAAGAAAAACAAAAAATGTGGTATTTGTATCTTGAGAGATTCTGCTTCAGAACGAAGAGAAAAAGAAAAAGGTTGTGATGTTTACTTTAAAAGACTAGGCTACAGGTTCTATACAATTATTGTCTCTCTGCAGAATAATCAATAATCATTATTTTTAAAAAGAACAAATGTAAAGGACCACTAGATTATAAACTGATACCTGCACGCATCTGTAATCTCAGTGACTCAGAAGGTAGGTACAGAAAGATCCAGGCTACCAATTCCATCTGGGGGGAGGGGGGAAGCTAGAAAACCCTTCTTCAACTTCCATTATAACTTTTTCTTCCCCTGAAAAATATTTTATTCATGTAGGATAGTTTGGAGTTTGCTTAAAAAAATATATATATATATATCATGGGGGGGCAGGGGAGGGAAGACACGGGGACACAGGGCTTCTCTGTGTAGCCCTGGCAGTTCTGAAACTCACACTGTGTCTGAAACTCAAGAAATTCACCTGTCTCTGCCTCTGGAGTGCTGGGATTTAAGGCATGTGCCACCACAATTTGGCTGTTTTTAAAGATTTTTTTTAAGTCTTGTCAACTATGTAAATACAATGACAGTACCTATTTCATGCTCAAAGTTAGTATAGTGCACTTATTACATCACGCTTATGTCTCATTATTGTCCCCCACGTGGGTTCTAAGCAGTTAAAGACACAGAACCTTATACCTTTTACCTTTATACTCTGAGGTCTTCCATACAACATAGTCTCAATAAATGTTTGTTGAATGGATCTACGACATAACCTTTTCCCTTCAACACCTTACATAGCCGGGCATGGTGGCGCATGTCTTTAATCCCAGCACTTGGGAGGCAGAGGCAGGCAGATTTCTGAGTTCGAGGCCAGCCTGGTCTACAAAGTGAGTTCCAGGACAGCCAGGGCTATACAGAGAAACCCTGCCTTGAAAAACCAAAAAAAAAAAACAAAACAAAAAAACACCTTACATAATGCTCTACACAACAGGGGTTCCATACAGCTTGTTGTTGAACTCTTACAGGAAACTGTTCAACTTCCACGTAAAGCTTTTCCTTGTCCCAGAAAAGCACTAAGTTCAATTACAAACACCACAAACTAAGTTTTCCTCTAATACACATCTAATAAGTGGGTCCCATGACTATATTTAAGCTAGCTCAAGGATTTAAAAGCCTATTTATATATATATATATATATATATATATATATATATATATATATATATATATATATATATATATTTTTTTTTTTTTTTTTTTTTTTTTTTTTTTATTTTTTTTTTTTTTGGTTTTTCGAGACAGGGTTTCTCTGTGTAGCCCTGGCTGTCCTGGAACTCTCTCTGTAGACCAGGCTGGCCTCGAACTCAGAAATCTGCCTGCCTCTGCCTCCTGAGTGCTGGGATTAAAGGCGTGCACTATCACGCCCGGCTTAAAAGCCATTATTCTAATTAATGAATTTGTGAATCTCAATATGGCAAAATCCGGTTATATAATCAAAAGAAGTTACCCTATAAAATAGAAAAATTTTTGGAAAGCTTGTATCTTTACCCCTGACATGAAGCCATGATTTCCACTAGAAATGAATTAACCAGACAAAAAGTCCCAACTCAACTCTAGAAAATAGCTCTTGAGATTCAGAGGGTAAATTATTTTTCCCTCAATAATTTTAATTCCTTAAGATTGCTTTTATTTCCAGGTATTCAAAATTTATTCTGTCTCTTAAAATAAAGCCTCATCTATTTCTTCAGAGATAATCTGAATGGGCATACTGTGGAAAGAGTATGGTTTCTATGCAAGGTACTAAACTATCCCTAGATTGAGTGTTCAACCTCCTGCTACAACACTTTCTTAGTTTTAAGTTCTATTTGCGAAAGGTTTGAGTGTCTTACTGTACATTTTTTGTCATATCATCTCTTCTGATTTTACACTGCATATATAATTTCACGAGCACCTCGTAAAGGAATTCTACACTTGAATGAATCTGGGAAGAAACGTGTTGTGAACACACACCCACTTCTTTCAGCTCACAAACGCTCCAGAGGGAGCACACTTCATGGGTTGGGAGGGGGGGTTCCCCCTCAAGAATGTCTCTCTCCCGCCCCCACCCCACGCTTTATTTTAGAGCAGCAATCAATCACTATCCTACTCACAGTCTCTACGCTAAAAAGATCCTCTCCAACTAATACTAGTTTACCAAGACTTCTCCTTTCACAAGTCCGAGTGTTGGTTCGTTGGATTATTTCTTTGGCTAGAACTGGCAAGCTGGAAGGCTCCAGGACGCCACCATTCCCGCCACACCATTTAGGAGTCAGATGCTGGCCCGGTGGCCCAGCCCTGCCTTAGGTAGAGCAGGGAGGGAAGGGGTGTTTGCAAAAATCTGACCCTCCCTCTTTTCCGCACTCCTACCCGACCCTCAACAGTGAAAAAACAATGTGGGCCCAACTCTTTGCTCCCATTCAACATACCCTCTTCTGCACATTACCCCCATTTTCTTCCCACTTCTTTCGGATGCAGCTTGTCTCCTTTTCTCCCGTTCTTGAGTCCCCTTAACCTCCCAGCTTCCATCACTCGCATGCTTCTCCGCTCCCACACCTGCCCCCTTGAGCCCAACGCTACCCGAGTCTCCCTGCCCCCTGTCCCCGGACCTCCGAGCAGCGCCAACCCTCTCCTGCTGCCCCAGCTCAGAAAGACGCCCGGTCCCGCTGCGTACGGAACGCGAGTGCCTCCTAACGCGTCACCCCGGGGTGCAGGTCCCCCGAGACCCGACCTTCCGCACCCCCTCCCCCTGCGCTACCCCTGCACCCCGTTTCCGCCGGCCCCGCCCCCCTGAGAGTGTCGCACTCACCGCTCCCGCCGTCGCATCCTTAACCGCCGCGGCTGCTATAGCTACAGGGAGCCAAGGCAACCAACTCTCGCGATACCTTCCTCGGCGCCGACGAGAACCGTGGAAAAGAGACTCGCTGGAAAATGAACCCGGCGACTGACGGCTGAGGACGTCTCGCGATAATCGTGTGTAAGATGGCGGCGGCGGGACGGCTCAGGGTGAGCCGGCAAAGACGCGGGCGAAGACCAAGTGCTCTAATCGAGTCGAAGAACGCCGGCTAGCCGGTGGTCTGTTCCCGCCGGGGACAGTTCTTATGGCAGACTCTCTGCTGAACTAAACTTGGGCTGTGCGCTCCTTCCTCCTCACACCGAGAACTGTTTACCTCAGGTTCCGTCTCCCTGACATTTTCCCTTGTCGAATTGCTGGAGATGGAGTGGGTAGGCCCGAAATTGACCTCCTCACCTCCAGGTTACCTTCAGGAATTTTTTTCATCCGTTCTTTTTCTACCCTCTGCCAAACTTACTTTGCTTCCTCAGAAAAGTTTATCCCGGGTGCCCCGCCCATCAATTTTCGAGACCAAAATAGGAAGTAATCTCAGGGCCACGCACAACAAGAATGAATGAATGAAAGAAAGAGACAGACAGACAGACAGACAGACAGACAGGCCTTAGGTGTTTGGCCGTGGGATGCAAGTGGAATCACCCAGGAGTAGGATTTGCACTTTGATCGCGGGCAGTGCTTACATCCTCTGAATCTGGACTTCCAGGAGTGTCTCTGCTCTAAGGCAATACAGCGAGCCTAGGAAGCAGAAGGATTTACGGAACACTGGTCAATACGGAGGAATGAAACACCAGGGATGATCAGGACAATAGAATCGGGAAGAATGTTTACCTCTAGAAGCCCTTGAGTGCATTCAGTTAGTTCTGTCAAGTAAAAACATATATGGCTAACCACAGTGTACAGCTTAAATGTTCCACTTGCTGCATTATTAACAAAATTGATTTCACTAGTATTTTTAACCACATCAGTTTCAAATCAGGCCAGGTGTGGTGGCTCATGCCTTTAGTCCCAGAACTTGGTAGCAGAGAAAAGTAGATCTCTTGCAAGGCCACCCTGGCTACATAGTGAATTCCAGGACATGTCTCTGAAAATTCATTAATTTTAGAAAATAATTTGTAATCGGTATTAATCCATTTCATTTTTCCCCCTTGTTCTGGTCAACCCCGCTCGCTCCCCTCAACCCCACTCGCTCCCGGCCGTCCCGGTACGGACCCTGCTTGTTCCAGCCGGCCCGCTAGCTCCTTCGGCTCCGCTTGCTCCGGACAGCCTGGCTTGCTCCGGTTGGTCTCTCCGGTCCAAGGATTCATTTTCTTATTATTCTTCATAAGTACGCTGTAGCTGACTTCAGACGCACCAGAGGAAGGTGTCAGATCTTGTTACGGGTGGTTGTAAGCCACCATGTGGTTGCTGGGATTTGAACTCATCACCTTTGGAAGAGCAGTCAGGTGCTCTAACCCGCTGAGCCATCTCACCAACCCCCCAATCCATTCCGTTTTTAAGACACAGTCTCACTCTGTCGCCCTGACAAGCCTGAAACTCCCAGAGATTGCCTACCTCTGCCTCCCAAGTGCTAGGAATTAAAGTTCTGAAATGCCACACTCATCCAAGATTGGTATTTTCCCTTACTTTTTTCAGAAACCAGTGTTTAGGGGCTGAAGAGAGAGATCTCAGCCATTAAGAGTATTTGTGGAGAGTGTAGCACTTGGACAGGACCAGGGTTCAACTAACAACTCCAGCTCCAGAGGATCTAATGCATTCTAGCTTCTGCAGGCACTGCATGCATGAGGTGCACAGACATGCAGGCAAAACATCCATAGGACGTAAAAAATAAGCGTGAATAAAAGTTTTAAAATACTTATTTTGTGGGCTGGTGTTCAATATATATATATATATATATATATATATATATATATATATTGTGTGTGTGTGTGTGTGTGTGTGTGTGTGTGTTAAAGAGATGCACCCCCATCACCCAGCCTGAGGTATGGTTTTTTTGTTTGTTTTTCTGTTTTGTTTTGTTTTTTGGGTGTTTTGTTTGTTGTTTTGTTTTCGAGACAGGGTTTCTCTGTGTAGCCCTGGCTGTCCTAGAACTCACTCTGTAGACCAGGCTGGCCTTGAACTCAGAAATCCATCTGCCTCTGCCTCCCAAGTGCTGGGATTAGAGGTGTGTGCCACCACTGCCCGGCCTGAGGTATGTTTTATTGTAACATTTCTCAGGATTTTCCAGCACGCAGAGATCACCTGAAGAAAGTAATGAAGCAGGTCCTCAGCCCAAATTTGCATTTATCCCCCTCCCCTTTTTTTTTCCCAGCCTCCCAAGCCCCAATCCTGAAGTTCTCTTTGTAGTTCATGCAGGTCTTGAACTCAAGATGATGGATCTTCTTCAGCACTGAGAACTGCAGATCTAGGCCTGAGCCACCGCATCCATCTGCATTTCAGTTTTTGTTTCTTTGGATTTTGCTGTTCTTGTTTGAGACAGAGGTTTGCTGTGTAGCCCTCCCTGACTGGCCTAGAATTCACTGTACATAGGCTGGCCTCAAATTTCCCATGATCCTCCTGTGCCTCCCCAATGCCCACCACAGGGCCAAATGCAAGTCCCCATGCCCACTTTTGAGCTCCTCAGATACTGCTTCTGCCAGTCATGGGTCATTCTTAGAGTAGCATGGCTCTCTGAGATTTCCAGTGGGACTCAGCCATTACCCAAAGTACCTGTTACTGGTTTTCTCCTCATTCCCTTATGCTACTTGGGTTTCACTTCCAAATGCACTGTCTCCATCTAAACCTTATTTTAGGTACTTTGAGGAAGCATCCAAGCTATGCAAACCTTTTTAGGAAAATGCACATATAGAATTTTGCTTAGACATTTAAAGAACATAAAAATTCTTCAAAAGAGCTGTTCTCTCTGTCTCTGTCTCTCTCCCCGCTTCTTCCACCCCCCCCCACCCCCGTTTCCTCTTGAGATAGTATCTCAAGTAGCCCAGGCTGGTCTCTAAAAAGAAAAAGATTTTAGTAGTCAAAACAATTCTAAAAATTAAATTTAATTCCAGCACTGAAGAGACAGAGGCAGGCATATTTCTTTGAGTTCAAGGCCAGCCTCCTCTACATAATGAATTCCAGGCCCTGAAGTTGAAAACCAATATAGGACTGTTGTCACTCATTCCTATTGTGCTTTCATGGTTTCTTCAAGCACTGTACTTTTTGAACATCACTAATCTCCTGGAAGCTTTACGTCATTTCTTGCTGTGCTCACAGAACCAAGCACACTGTCACTATAGAGAGTTTCTTCTGCTTCTTTCTCCATTCTGTCTGGTCTCCTGTTTAGTCCTTTAATGTCTATGACTGTTCTGTCTACATGTGTGTATATGCACCTCACTGGTGCAGGGTGTCTATGGAAGTACAGGGGGTTGTGAACCACAATGTGGGTGCTTAGAGCTAACTAAACTCCAGTCTTCTGCAAGAGCAACAAGTGTTTTAACTTCTGAGCCATCTCTCCAACCCCATATAAGCTTTTATATTTCCAAGCTTACTCTGGTTTCTGGTAACTTTAGATTTACTTATTTTTATTTTATGTGTATGAGTGTTTTGTCTGCAATGTATGTGTGTACACTACACTTGTGCCTGACGGTCTAGGAAGCCAGAAGATGATAACATATTCCCTGGAACTGGGATTATAAATGGTTGTAAGCAGCCCATTATGGCTGGTCCTTTTGAAGATCAATAAGTACTTAAACTTCTTTTTTGTTGTTGTTTTTTTTTTTGTTTGTTTTGTTTTTCGAGACAGGGTTTCTCTGTATAGCCCTGGCTGTCCTGGAACTCACTTTGTAGACCAGGCTGGCCTCGAACTCAGAAATCCGCTTGCTTCTGCCTCCCAAGTGCTGGGATTAAAGGCGTGCGGCACCACGCCGGGCACCACGCCCGGCCCATACTTAAACTTCTGAGCCATCTCTTCAGCTCATCCAGTAACTTTAAACATGATCTTGCTTCATGAAAAAAAAAAAATCAAAGGAACCTTCACTTTCTTAACACCCATTTTTCCTTTCCTGGTGTTTCCCAGCTTCTAACTGGCTACACAAAGATAACATTAGTATTAAGTTTTACCAATGTTTATTTCCTAATCAGTGTACAGTAGCTTCTTAGCTTTATACACACATGGGCCAGTATGTGGGTTTACACACAAGACTTTATCTCATGCAATACTGAATATATTCTTTGTTTATAGCTGATGAATGTGTTTTGTGGGTATTGATGCAGGTGTGTAAGCAACCAAAGCTCATATATGGTCCTAAAGTCTGAACAAAGAGTATTCAGTCTTTTGCTTTAATTAGCCTTTGTACATCATCATACTCAGTTCTCATCTGCCTTCAAATACCAGAGGAAGAATGAGTTCATTTCCTTGAAGTTTATTGACTGTTACCGGTGGCAGAGAAAATTCCATAAAAGAGCAGATTCCATATGGTACAGCAGGATGGGAGCTCTGAGCTGGTGAGGAGGGATGCTTCAAGTGGGAACTTGAAGGGTAGAAAGGCAATGGATCCCACCCTTTACCCTCCATTGCCACAAGAATACTGGATAACAGTTGGGGCATCCTGTCCAGCATCCACTCTCAAATTGGAACCAGAGAAGGGAGATGATGCACATGACAGGAGGAGACACTTCACAGCTCCTCTGTCTCTCCATCCAAGGGGATACCAATATCCACGTTGTAGTCTACATGCTCCCCAGAGCTCAACCAGGGAATAGGGGTTCGATTGAAAGAAGGCCTGTTGGAGAGGTTCTGGTTGTAGAGGACCAGGGGTTCACTCAGCAGAGGCCCCAGGTCAAACTTGGGCATCTGGAAGGTCATGCGTTTGGAGGCCTTCTCATATCCACCATAGGGCATTGCTGTCCTGATGGGGGAGGGGGACAGACATGTTACATAATTAAAAATCAGAATAAAAGAGAAAGTACTTATCAATGAGCTGTTACCCTGTTTTAAGGGAGGAGAGTGTATAAATCATAGAGATTGCTTCCATGCTTCTAGTTCTCCTTCTCCCTTAACACTCATTTACCTGGCTTGCTCATCTATGCACAGTTAGCGATGAGAGGAGTCTAGTAGGCTACATGCTCCCATGGACAGGTGTGACATACACCAGCATTTTGGCCCCAAATACTATAGAGCCAAGAGTATGAGACCATCCTAAGTTACAATGTATATTGTAACTTACAGCTACGACTGTCCTAGATGTATACAATGTATATTGTAACTTACATCTCCGACCATCCTAAATGTATACAATGTATATTGTAACTTACAACTCCAACTCTAACATCATCTCAAACAGATAGTGGTAGGAAGACTTAACCATCAAATGCAAAAGCACTTCTGTAGACCTTCCTCTACCTGCTCTTACACAGATCTCCTATCCATGGTCTACAATGCCCAATTCTAAAACAATAGAAACTTGGAGCAGGTCATAAAGAAAGAATTATCCTATAGGGAGAGTAATGGCATCATTACCTTCAATGGGAGGGAACCAGGATATGCCTCCTATCATAAAGTGTAGATCCCCATCTTACCTTCAAAAAACCCCACGCTGAAAAGAATCAGTGCCTAACTGCTGATGAGTGAACTAACATAGAGATCTTGGTTCCCAAAAAAATCTTGTCCTTCACCACACTGCTATGAGAGGCAAGTGGCAGAGCCTCCAAGAGGGTCCCATATTCCTGTCATTATACCTAAGCCCCCTTCTGAAACATTTGAACTAAAACCACATCCCAAGTCAAGCACCGTATCACATAGTGGAACACATCTGGTGCCTTCCCCTCTGTCCTACCTGTTGAAAGACTTATATTTGGGGAGTTCAGCTTTGGCCCCGTATGCCAGTAGGTCAATGCCAAGTTCCACTTTTTGCTGAGGGTCAACCCCCATGGCCCGATCCCATGGGGAAATATAAGTCTTGAACACAGTGACATGTTTTCCATCTCCACCTGCCTGGTCACCTGGTAGCCATGAAAGAGAAGTGTAAAACAAATATTAGCTATTATTAATAGCTAATGAAAGCTAATCCCATATCCTACCACTAAGGAAGTAGCTGAGTCTAGACCCAGAGGTATATTATCCTGGGAATTGTATACAGTTTGTAACGTAATGGTAGTCTGGGGTGAGATTTGTGAGTGAATCTGAGAAACCGTGGGGGACAGGCCCGGGGGTTGGGGGGGGACTAAAATGGAGTGAATACATTGCTGTATCCTGGATACCTCTGGGTCCAAGACACCTTGGTCTCCCTCTTCCCATATCTCAACTAGGCCTCATTCCTAGGGACATGTCTGCCATGGGGATTAGACACATTACTTCTGGTGAGAATACTTGCCTGATCCAGGCTCTCCAACCCCTACTGTGCCAGGAGCTCCTCCTCCACCAGCTTGGCCCCCAGGACCACCTGAACCCCCAGCTCCAAACCCAGAGCCCTGCTGATGACGGTCAGAGCCATACTGTCCAGCAGAGCCACTGCTGCCAGCCTGGCCTCCACTGCTGCCCTTGCCATAGGAGAAGCCCTGACCGGCTGTCTCCAACTGTCCTCCCACTGTGGGAAGAAACTTCTGGAAGTTATCCTGAAAAAAGAGTACAAAGCAAGAGGAAGATTAGCAATGGGTATGGGAAAGGCACAGAGACAGAGGTGTATGTATACACAAGGAGGGGGTGACAGCTAAGGGCCAGCCAGAAGACCCCAAGGCTCTGAGAAATCCCTGCTAATGAATGCATAGGAAGATTGTCAGCCTGAGGGAACTACATTCTGGGAGAGGTATAATTCTCTGATTATACCTCAGGGTAAGGCAGCTCATCTTCCACTCCCAATCCTAACTTGGCAGAACAAAGCAAGCCAAGACATCTCCTCAACTAGAAACTGCAAGGGTCAGTTTCCAGGAAAAATCCAATTTACATTTGAAAGAAAAACAAAAAGAATCAAAAAGCAAAACAAAAATCCAACTCTGTCCCTCCCCTTCTCAGTTTGCCCCGCAGGGAGACCTCTCTTCCCCTGCTCAGGCCCCTCTCTTCCTCCTGATGACCATCAGGCCAGAGCTTTCTTACAGTGAAACTGTAGCAGGTGAAGCAGAGAGAAGGGCCAAAAGGGCAGCACTGGTTTGGGCTCCAAAGCCTAAAAATAGCCCCACCAACTCCTTGAGGAGGCCCTCCTGGACACCTTACCCTGTGTCCCCCCACGCTCCACCCAGTGTAACCAGACCCGGCACGGAGGAGGGCTTTTGGCCTCCTAAAGTTAGCTATGACCCACTCAGCACTTTTACTCTGATCCTGCAGAAGGGCTAGTGACAGACACTCCTCTTTGGCCACGTCCATGTAGGCATCTGTTTCCACTGCCCCCCAACTACCCAGAGGAGGAGGAAGCAAGGAAAGGGATCCCGTCCCTGTCTCCTCCGTGGTAACAGCCTGTGCCTGGCCTCTCTCCAATCCCTATTTTTCCTTTCTTGGAGAAGCCTGACTAGAAGGTGTATGACCTTAAAGAAAGAAGAAGTTCCTCCATCAGGCATCTTTCAAAATGAAGAGGGCTCTAAAACCTCAGTGACCTCTTTTTTGTTTTTGTTTTCATTTTTGTTTTTGTTTTTTTGAGACAGGGTTTCTCTGTGTAGCCCTGGCTGTCCTGGAACTCACTCTGTAGACCAGGCTGGCCTCGAACTCAGAAATCCGCCTGCCTCTGCCTTCCGAGTGCTGGGATTAAAGGCATGCGCCACCACGCCCGGCTTCAGTGACCTCTTCTAACAGACTGAGATTTACCAAATAAATTATAATCACTCAAATTTAATGTTCAGCCATGTAATATTTTTAGTATAAAATATGCTTTAAATATTTAATGGGATGTGTTGTAAATTAAGAAAGTATTTGTAATTGATAGGTGGTGGCACACACCTTTCATCCTAGCTCTCAGAAGGAAGAGGCAGGTGAATCTCTGTGAGTTTGAAGCCAGCCTGGTCTACAAAGTTCCAGGACAAGCCAGGGCTACACAGAGAAATCCTGTCTCCAAAAAACAAAACCAAAAAAAAAAAAAAAGTTGTGTATTTAAATTTAAAATATAGCAAGCACATCTTTAACCCTGGAAATCAGGAGACAAAGGCAAGCATAGCTTTGTGTGTTTGAGACCAGCCTGGTCTACATAGTTCCATGCTAACCAGATTTACATGGTAAGATTCCGAGAACAACAAGAACAACAACAAAACCCTAATTTTTTTTTTTTTTTTTTTTTTTTTGGTTTTTCGAGACAGGGTTTCTCTGTGTAGCCCTGGCTGTCCTGGAACTCACTTTGTAGACCAGGCTGGCCTCGAACTCAGAAATCCACCTGCCTCTGCCTCCTGAGTGCTGGGATTTTTTTTTTTTTAAGATTTATTTTTTATTTATTATATGTAAGTACACTGTAGCTGTCTTCAGACACTCCAGAAGAGGGAGCCAGATCTTGTTACAGATGGTTGTGAGCCACCATGTGGTTGCTGGGATTTGAACTTATCACCTTCGGAAGAGCAGTCGGGTGCTCTTACCCGCTGAGCCATCTCACCAGTCCGAGTGCTGGGATTAAAGGCGTGCGCCACCACGCCCGGCTCAAAACCCTAATTTTTATTATTCAAATTTTATATTGTTTTTAAATCCAAAAAGTTACACATTATAGGTAACATATTTAACAACTATTCATTGTAAAAACTTTTCTCCAACTCACAAGCAATCCTCCTCTCTTGATCTCCTCAGAGACCTGGCTCATTGGGTAAATCTGGAGGTCAAATTTAACTGCGTACTCTTTGGACTTTTGCTTGCTTACTGTTTGATTTTAGGGGGTGGGGAGGAGGCGTTACTGGAATTGAAACCTAGGATCCCATGCACTCTGAGCACCTGCTCTGCCACTCAGCTAAGTCAGCTCCAAGATTCTGTAGGTCTTAATTCTTGTTTTATGTCCCCAACAATACAAAGAAAAGAACACATTTTAGTAGAAAGTTACTAATTGTGTATCTTAGCATCAAAATAAAGGACTGGGTGTCCTGTGTTTTATCTGGAGGCACTATTTTAACACGTAGCCACACTGGGAAGGAATTTTCTCCCTATGGGTGTGGTCCTCATGCCTGCACTCGCTCTAGGATGAGGACCAAGCTTCAAAAATGGACCTTTACCCACCCTAGACTGGTTGGGAATGTAATATATGTAGGAGCTTATAAAGAGCTCCTCATTTCTCATGGAGAGGGGGTTGGTGGTGTTTGGAGAATTTGGGGGGCTACTGAGAAGCTGCCAGGAAAGACACCAGGCTTTGACAGAGTGGTTGACGTCCATACTCACCATTGAGCTGTCAGAGAAAACATCGGGGTGGTTCTCATAGATAAATTTCTCCACCCGCATCTGCCGCAGCTTGAACATCTTGGAGCCTCGGTTGGTAAGAAGTGACAGCTCCTCCAACATCACATCCCTTGGGACACTGATTTTCTTGCCCAGGTTCAGGCCTGAGCTCTCCCGGCCACCTTATCCAGGAGGTAGAAAAGATGAAATAGAAAGAAGAAATGAGGACTTTCTGGACTAGGAAGGGAAGCACCCCCCCACAGCTGAGTGTATTCTAAAAGAGATCCTTCAGGGAGCAGATGCTGACCGGGTCTGTCTGGTTTACAAGAAGTTTTTGTTAGTCTTGTGTGTCTTTTAAAAGATTTTTTCAAAGATCTATTTATGTTTTATATGTATGACTGTTTTGCCTGCTTGTATATATGTGTACCAAATATATGCCTGGTGCCCATAGAGGTGAGAAGAGGGCTCAGATGCCCTGGCACTGGAGTTACTGATGGTTATGAGCCACCTTGTATGTGCTGGGGACTGAACCTGGATCCTCTGCAAGAGCAGCAAGTGTTCTTAACCACTGAGTCATCGCACCATCTCTTCAGAGTGTGTGTGCACACGTGTGTGTGTGTGTGTGTGTGTGTGTGTGTGTGTGTGTGTATGTGTGTGTGTGTGTATTTGAGACAAGGTCTCACGATGTAGCACTGACTGGCCTGGAATTGACTATTAGACTGATTTGGCCTTGAACTCACAAAGATATCCCTGCCCACTGCCCCCTTCCCTCTGCCCCTTCCCCCTTCCCCCTTCCCTCTGCCCCTTCCCCCTTCCCCCTGTCCCTGTCCCTGTCCCCTGTTCCCTGCCCCTGCCCCTGCTCCTTCTGCCATCTCCTAAGTGCTAGGATTAAAGGCATGCACTACCATCCACAGCTCATGAGAAGTGTTTTTGTTTTGTTTTGATTTCCTGGCTTGGAGGTAGAGAGAGCACTGGGGAACAAAGGGAATGACAAATAGGGTTGGAATACTTGAGTGGAGAGGTGACCAGGCCAAGGGGCATGGGCGTGGAATGAAGGAGAACCAGTATAGGAGAACGCCACAGACAGTAGCCAAGGGAGAAGTTACACCCTGGGCCTGGAAAGCTGATAGGCCAATCCCATGTGCAACTGCACATCTCTAAACACAGATCCTTGTCTTCTTTCCTTTCTTTTTTTTTCCTTCAGTGAACTCTGACTCCAAAGGTATCAGGGGAACTTCACACTTGGTAACTTGTGCGCATCCCCAGGGAGTGTGGCTGTGTAGTTTCCTATTTTAAATGCTTACACAAGTTCCCTAACACTTAGAAAGAAATAAGGAAGTTAACCATTTGGTGAGGCCTAGCCTGCGTCCTCACAGGACTTGACTGACTATGGGTCCTGCTAAAATGTCCAGTATCTTAGTGGGGTGTTATCTCAGAGTAATCAATGGGAAGGATGGGAGGATGCAGCGTGGATACTGAGTTCTTCCTGTCTCCTCCTCCTGCCCCTTCTCACCTCTCCCATCATCCCATCTCCCACACCCTCCACAGCTGCAATTCCTCTTGTTTCTTTCACTCTGACTTATATCCTGTCTTACATCATTTCTGGGACTCTTGAGTCAGGCATGCTCTGAAAAGTCCTGCATTGGGGCTCTCCAAGCACAGCACGCACACCCTACCTCCAGTGAGCTCCATAATCAGTTTGCTTGGCTTCCTCCTCTTGTTAGGGGCCGGGGTTCCTGAGAGTGGCATGGTGGAGGTGGATCTGACCTAGAAGGAGAGATGGAGTGGGAGAATGAGCATCCGCACTACAGCGGCACTACTTGGGATTAAGGACAAAATTTCTTCAGATTTTTTTTCCATGTGCATGTTTGCATGTGTGCGTGCATGCATGCATACGTCTTTACAGAAATTAGTATCCCCAAAATGTAAACTGTCACAGTCTTCTATTTTCTTTGGAAGCAGGACAGGAGGCAGAACTGTACCCTTTCTTTACCTCTTACCAACCGCTGTGTCCACTTTCCATAGCTCCTATGTGGGCATAGGAAATACAGCTAGGGCCGAGGGGGGATTCAAAAGCAACACTGGCAGAGCAATGCACTCAGGCTTCCTGGGCCTGGCCTGACTTAAAGTCCTTATTTGTATTGGGATATCAGACTACAGTTGTGGCTCCAGCCTCTGGTCTCCTCCTTAGGCTCCCCTCGAGGTCCATGGGGGTAAAGCAATGTTCTGCTAGTTAGTGTTGAGGAGATTCAGCCAAAACCTTCTCCATAGGAAGGAGAGGTTGTTGTTCTTCTTCCAGGAGGCCAGCTGGAACGTGGCCCGAGAGGTCATGGGTGTGTTCCTTGCTCCTTCAGGCACTCCTATCCCAAGGTGCAGGACTGGGGCAGAGAGCAAGCTAAGGGCATTTGAGCTGTGGCAGATGTCAGCTCAGCAATATAGTGCATGGAAGTAGAGAATTGTGGGGGCACAGAAAAACAGGAATGACATCTGGCTGTGGATGGCGACAAGATAGGAAATGTATGCACGCCATCCTCTCCCTAACATTCCTGCTATTTTCCGTGGTGTCCTGTCTCACAAACACAACGACACTCTACCAACTTAGTGGCATTCCAAAGCACCCTTTCCCATCCATCAGGTACCTCCCCACATATCTTAATTCCTCCCAACTCCTTAGGTCCCTTTCTTTCCAACTCTGTAACTCCAACTGGACTGTTGGCAGCTGAGCAGAGATGAGAAGAGAGGCCTTCCCTGAGAATGAAGAATCACAGTTGCAAACAAGGGGGTCAGAAGAGTGGGCTCCAGCCCCTTCCTCCGGTAGGTAGAGCCATAGACTTACCAGCTGCTCAGTTGGTGGTCGGTTCTCCCCGGGGTCCAGCAGCTTCGGAGGATTAAGCTGCAGTGACTGGAGAACCTGAGCCGGAGCGGGTGAGTGTAGGGGCAGCACCGGCAGTGGGGGAGGGAAGAGGTTATTAATAGAGTTGATGAACACAAGCAGCTCAAATGGCACAGGGGGTACTGAGACCCTGGAACCGAGAGCCTGCCCTCCTTGCCTGAGGTTCAGGAAGAGGGAAACACAGCTACAAAATGTTCCCACCAGACTGTCTGAGCCAGGGATCAGTCAGCTGAAGGGGTATGCCTCCTCTTTGCCTTCTTTCTCCAAAGAAGCATTTCAGGAGGCAATTGAAAGCCGAGGCCCAGAGGGAGCAGATAGTTAGTGGTGGGTAAGAATTAAGAGTAGGTATAGGGAAAAACAAAAAACAAAACAAAACAGAAAACATGATTTGTGGGCCACTCAGGGCCATTCCAGGCCAGGGCTGGAGGGGATCCATGACTGTATTTGAGGGTGGGAGGGATTAAGGCCCTAAGTTGAAGATAGGATGGAAATTTTCACAGTGGCATTGCTTCTAACTTCCTGAATAGGTTGGCTTTCTGTCTAAGAGGGTTAGATCCTGGCAGGGTGAGGAACCAACTTAGTGAACCCTAGTGCAGATAATGTGATAGAGGCCTGTGGGTACTCTCAGTGTAACTGTTCTCAACCTGTGGGTCCTGACCCCTGTGGAGGTCAAACAACCCTTTCACAGGGGTCAAATGTCATATATCTCAAATATAGATATTTACATTATAATTCATAACAGTAGCAAAATTACAGTTATGAAGTAGCAACAAAAATAATTTTATGATGCCAAGCATGGTGGTGCATACCTTTAATCCCAGCACTTGAGAGGTAGAGACAGGTAGATCCCTGAGTTCCAGGCTAGCCTGGTCTACAGAGTGAGTTCCAAGACAGTCAGGGCCACACAGACAAACTTTGTCTCGCAAAACAAAACAAGGCCTGATATGGTGACACCTGCCTTTAATCTCAGCACTTGGAAAGAAGAGGCAGGTGAATCTCTGAGAGTTGGAGGCCAGCCTGGTCTACAAAGTGAGTTCCAGGACAGCCAGGGCTAAGAAACCCTGTCTCAAAATAATAATAGGGGCTGGTGAGATGGCTCAGCGGGTAAGAGCACCCGACTGCTCTTCCAAAGTTGATGAGTTCAAATCCCAACAACCACATGGTGGTTTATAACCACCCGTAATGAGATCTGACGCCCTCCTCTGGTGCGTCTGAAGTCAGCTATAGTGTACTTATGAATAATAATAAATGAATCCTTGGACCGGAGAGATCAGGGACTGAGCAAGTGGGACCGACCGGAGCGAGCGTGGCCGACCGGAGCGAGCGGGGTTGACCAGAACGAGGAAAAAAAATAATAATAGGGGCTGGAGAGATGGCTTAGTGGTTAAGAGCACTGACTGCTCTCCCAGAGTTCAATTCCCAGCAACCACATGGTGGCTCACAACCATCTGCAATAGGGTCTGATGCCCTCTTCTGGTGCTCTCTAAGAAGAGCAATGGTGTACCCATATACATAATATAAATAAATCTTTAAAATGATGATGATGATAGTAGTAACTTTATGGTTGTGGGTCAACACAACATAAGGTACTGTATTAAAGGGTCACAGCATTAGGAAGGGTAAGAGCTAAGTAACACCTGGATCCTTCCTCATCTTCCACTCAGGTTCTGAAACCAGCTTGCTTCTGTACCTTTTACCCTTATACAGCTGCCTAAGGAATTGGCTTTTGGGGGGTGGGGTGGGGGTGGGCATGGGTGCTAATTTAGTAAACATATGAAATTATAGGTTTCTTGAGCCCAGCATAGTGATGTATGCCTTTAATCTCAACACCCCAAAAGCACAGGCAGGTGGATCTCTTAAGTCCCAGAGCTATACAAGAAAACCTTGTCTCAAAAATTCTTAGCTGAAAAATGAAAGGATGGGCCATCCACAGAGTGCCCCACCCGGGTGGTCCATCACATAATCAGCCACCAAACGCAGACACTACTGCATACACCAGCAGGACATTGCTGAAAGGACCCTGATATAGCTGTCTCCTGGGAAGCTTTGACAGTTCCTGACAAACGCAGAAGTGGATGTTCACAATCATCTATAGGGCAGTACACAGGGTCCCCAATGTAGGAGCTAGAGAGAGTACCCAAGAGTTGTAGGGGTCTGCAACCCTATAGATGGAACAACAATATGAACTAATCAGAACCCCCAGAGCTCATGTCTCTANAAAAAAAAAACCCTTAAGGTCTGATCTCCTCTTCCCAAACACCTGAAGTAAAATATATAAAGACATGCTATTGAGTCTATGATGTCTCAGACCTTTCTTTGGAATTCTTAGACTCTGCACTTGGGAGCATCTGGTCTTTGGCACAAATATGCCCCCTGCTGGTAAGCTAGGTAGTGACACTTTCCTTTTCCATCTTTCCAGTCAGTTCCCGAATTCTTACTTTAGTCTCACTCCACACTCTCTTCTGTCTGCCACTCATACCTCCACTGTATTCCTAGCTTGTGATTCCCAGAGAATGATTAACATAGCTACTTCCTCTGGGGATCCAGGAAATGTCCATGACAAAGGGATTCCCTGATCCTTTCCCATTACTCGAGTTGTGCAAACTGAGCCTTGTCTAGAAAGAATGAGTTTCTGAAGAAGAGGTAGAGGCTCTACATGGAGAGACTGCAGGATGAGGTAACCAGAGGAGTGACGGGGGAGATGAGATCAGAGCAAGTCAATTGGCAGGGCAGGAGGGGAAGCCAGGAAGAGAAGAAAGGAGCTTGGATCAGATGAGCACAATGGGCTAGAAAAGATCATAAAGAAGTCAGGACTGGCGTGGAGGCGCACGCCTTTAATCCCAGCTCTCGGGAGGCAGAGGCAGGCGGATTTCTGATTTCGAGGCCAGCCTGGTCTACAGAGTGAGTTCCAGGACAGCCAGGGCTATACAGAGAAACCCTGTCTGGAAAAAAAAAAAAAAAAGAGAAGAAGTCAGGACTGGGTATAAAACCAGAAGAGATTACAGAAGCAGACAGTGTGGTGTGGGCATATGTTTATTCTTGTGCACAAACCAAAGAATTGTGACACCCAATATTGCAAAGGGAGAGACTGGTTTCCAGGTCAAACAACAAGCATGGCTGGTGGTGGTCTTCACGGAAGGGCAGTCCTTGCCCTTCTGGGATCAGACATGAGGGCCTGAAGCTGCAAAGCGCTGGGCTTATATGGGTAGGATGGGACAGAAGAGGGTTGGGCTCAGTGTTTCCCAGGTCATCAGGATAAGCTCCAGAAGGGTAGAAGGTCAGATTCCCAGGAGGAAACACAACCACTGAACATCCTCACAGTTTGCTGTAACAAATGCATTCCTCTCCTGAACTCAGAACTCCCCCAGCTACCCTCACACATAGTTAGTTTCTTATTAGCCAACTTTCCTCTCTCCTTGCTCACTTTCACTCATTTCAGCCTTGTTCCTGGCTTTTGCCTTGCTCTCCCCATCCACTCTGGCTCTCTTCGCCATCCTTTCTGTCTTACACTCATTAAGCAGTTCAGAAGAAAATTTCTTTTTTACTTTCTGGATTCTGATGTGCTCAGCACAGGGCCCTGGTTGCTAACTTCCTGTAATCCAAGAAAATAGAATTCTTAGTTTTATTCCGGGTCTAGCTTGTATAACTCACACCCATGAAAACTGTCCCTGTCTCCCAGTCTTGTCAGACTTGCTAATTTCACAAGATGCTGTGCACATATCTCTACATACTACAGATACTCCTCTCTTAGGAGCTTTTCTGCAGTAGCTCTTATCCCCACAGGTCTTTCTGAAGCTCTCTGACCCTTCCAGTAGGAGGAAAAAAACCCTTACCTCAAGAGAAGCACACATGTATGTGTATTTGATGTCTTTCTAGAGCAGATTCTAACCACACACATTTGTGAAAGCACGCGTGCGCTCGTGCACACACACACACACTCAAACAGACACACACACACACACACACACACACACCTAGGCGTATGCCAACTAACCTAGGGAATGTGTGTGGTTAGGAGTGAGGAGGATGGAGGGGCTCAGGACACAGTTCAGCCTTAGTTGCTTGCCTTGAGTGAGTGAGTGACCATTTTGCCTGAGATCTCAGTGGTCACTTTACAGTGTGCTTTTTACCTGACACTAAAGTGCTGCCCACAGAGAGAAACACAAATGCAAAACGAAAACAGAGACCTGCTGAGACCTCTGGGTGGAGAAGCCAGAGAGGCAAAGAAATACAGAGAAGGTTGCAAAGCAAAGAGGTAAGGGCCTTAAAACACCAGCAGGGAGCTGAGGGAAATACTATCTCTGGCAATCGGCCTCAGATGTGGGGAGAAATCCGGTAGGACAAAGCAGAAGAAAATTCTGGGAATCTAAGTTCCATTACTTGGTCCTGGGACCTATTCCCCGCTCACTGGTGCCCTGCCCCAGGTCTCCAGACATGGGCCTGCAATCCTGTTCTGGTGGCTGAGAACCGGGGCCTGGCTACTTGGAAACCACAGGAACTGGGAGTGGCAGCAAAGCTCCTGAGAGACTCTTGATGGTCTGGGTTAGGGACAGGGGTTGAGGCCAGCTCTGCCCTCCAAATAGGTTCGTCCAAGGTGGTAGCCGCTCTGGGGGCAAGCACAGTGGGAGCCAAGGGTTCTGCAGTGGGCTGGGGTGCCGGAGTGGAAAATCTGCGGATCTCCTGGACTCGGGCAGTTTTGGGAGGCCCTGAAGTGGGGCCAGGAGTTGAAGAACCCTCATCAAAACAAAACATGGCCGTTTTAAGTTGGTATGGCTGATGCCGCATAAAATCCAGGGCCTTGATACCCTGCTTAGGGGTCACCCGAGGTCCCTGGGATTGAGCCTTATTGGGGAGAGTTCGGGCAGCTTGGGGGAAAAAGGGTGAGAGAAGTGGGTTGTAAGCAATAGGAGGTGGGGCACGGATGTTGGGTGAGTATTTCCAGGATGGGGGCAGTGAGGGTGTGGGAGAAGGACTTCTAGGGCGAAGGCCTGGATTAAGGCTAGAGCCAGATGTAGCTTCCACTACGTACCTATCGGCACGGCTCTGCCGTTTGGCAAATAGCTCCCCGCCCCTCCCTTGCAGCCTTGGCGGCTCAGGGATTCCCACCATAGGGGTCGATCCATTCACTAGCCCATCAAGGAGCCCTCGAGACCCCGGTTTAGGAGCCACAGGAGGTGGAGTCTTAGGCGTTGTAGGGGGTGGAGTTTTGGGAGCCATTGGAGGCGGGGTTTTCGGTGATACTTGAGGCAAGGTCTTGTAACTCCTGCCCCCTAGTGGCTGCATGAAGTTACAGGCTTCAGCTCCGAGGCTTAAAGCGTCCTCCTCCGGACCAGATTCCGCACCTCCCGCCCGAGGTTTTTCATCCAGGTTCTGCACTAGCGACAGCAGCTCCGGGTTGGGCGAGTTCTTCGTATCTTCCTTCCCAGGCCGGAACATCTGCTTGCGGGTGCCCCGGCGCCTAGCCTCCTGCAGGATACCGGTGCGGGCAGCCGGCACAGAGATGCGCTGCTCCCGAGCGCTGGCAGGCTCGGGGGCCGCAGGGCCCGGCGCCTCCGGGCGCGCAGAGTTTCTTAGAGGAGTGGACAAGAAGATGGAAGCGGTTGAGGTCATGGCAGCAGCGCTAGGAGGAGTGGGTGGCTCTAGGGCGCCTCCTGGTGTAACGGGCCGGCTTGGGGCTGGGATGTACAGGGAGCTGGTAGCGGTCACAGGACCGGAGGGGCGTTGGGTGCTGCTGGAAGCCCCAGAGACCGACGTGTGGCTGGGCACCACTGTGGTGAAGCTGGGCAGAGGGGTGGCCCCCTGTGGAGGGGCTGTGAAGGGGGACGGGGCGGGGCTAGTGCCCCCCAAGCCTTCATTCACCTTCTTAGGGGCTAAGGGCCGGAAAATCACTGAGGTGGTACCTGACCTTTGCCCTTGTAAACCTGGAGTAAAAGGTCTCGCTGACCTGTTAAAGATACTTGGTGCAGGGCTGGGGGCTCCACCATCCGGGAAGAAGGGTGTAGGGCTGGCTGCAGGGGCCGACAAAGGGCTGAGTGGGAGCACAGATGCCTCTGGGGGAGCACTCTGTGCTCGAGGTGGGGACTGCAGACTCTGCCCATTAAGTATGGCTGCTGGGCCCACCTGAGCCAGCTCCTGGGAGCTGGAGGCTACCCGCTGGCGCTGCTGTTCAAAGAGCTGGACCCCTCGCCCAGAGACCTCACTTAGCTGCCCTCCCAGTCCAGAGTTCTGACTCTCTGCTGTGCCCAAGCCAGCCCTAGCCAGCTCCATGTCTAGATAAGGGCTGTCCCAGTCGGATTGATTAGTAAGGCTGCGGGCGTCTGAGAAGGCCTCCTCGTCCAGCTCGGACTCACTCGTTGGAGGGATGCCGTCCTCTTCCTCTGTTCCTGTCCCAGCTGCTGCCCCAAAACTCACTAGGGTGTACTTCTTGGCTCTCTGCCGCCGCTTCTTAAACATAAGCACCCCCTTGGAGTGAGGGTTGGGGGCTGCTGTTAGCAGGGATGCAATGGTCCGGCATTTGGTCTTGGCCTCCTTTACGCTTTTCTCCTGGAGGCTTTCTGCGCGTTGCAGTTCTGCGGAGATGAAGAGGTAGATTAATCAGGGGGCTTCACAGCCTGTTCTAATCCTGCTCCCCAAAGCTCCTACCTCCTGTTTTTTTTCACTGAAAGGACCCACAATGTCTCTTGCCTATGGCAAAGTCCTCTGACAGAAGGAAGGGGAAAGGTGAAACCAAGGACAGAGACACTGCCACGCCACATCCCTTCTGTCCCATCTTCCCTGGATTGCATTCCTACTTTCCAGGAGATGAGCCTTATCCACTTCACACATTCTTCATCTGCCTCCCATTCTTGACTGGCAGGAAAATCAGACACAGCCATGTGAGAGAAGAGATAAGGAGCGTTTTTCTCCTACCGTACTTTGTAAGCGGGCTCCTCACAGAGCTTGGACCTCTCCCCCCACCCCCCACTACCCACCTGTTACCCCTATAACTAGGACACACAGACTCTTTTTGTAAGAGGATCTCTCTATATAGCTCTGGCTGTCCTGGAATTCACTATGTAGACCAGGCTGGCCTTGAACTCACAGAGATCCAACTGCTGCTGTCTTTCAAATGCTGGAATTAAAGGCATCACCACCACACCCGGCCCAACATACAGATTCTTTCTTTCTTTCTTTCTTTCTTTCTTTCTTTCTTTCTTTCTTTCTTTTTTTTTTTTTTTTTTGAGATAGGGTTTCTCTGTATAGCCCTGGCTGTCCTGGAACTCACTTTGTAGACCAGGCTGGCCTTGAACTCAGAAACCCACCCGCCTCTGCCTTCCGAGTGCTGGGATTAAAGGCATGCGCCAGCTTTTTTTTTTTTTTTTTTTTTTTTAACATACAGATTCTTAACATGAGTTTCTTCATTCACAGTTCCACCCATCAAGTTGTTCGTTTCCACACATCATAAACACTCACAGAAACAACTCCCCACACACCTTGCTATAGCATCAGTCTCCTGAAAGCTGGCTATGGGCACAATTTCTCCATCTACTTTTCTTATTCACAAGTGTTGCAGCTTATACACACATCAGTTCACATATACACACACAATATTGCCAAAGTCAAATGCATCTGCATACCAACATGCTCCAGGTAGTTCTTCCCAGAGATTTCCCTATAGAGGCTCTGGTATCGAATACACAGGTTTTCAGAACAGATCTCGACCCTCCCAACTGCTAGAACATTCCTTCATACCTCTGCTCCTCACATCCAGGGATAATATTGGGTCCAAGATGCAAGAAAAGGCAGAGTGGCGCTCTCCGAGTCAACCCCCTAAGACTTTAGGAGATTTCAAGGTCACCAGGTAAATACATTCTCTTTCTCACAAGCTGCTGCTGGCACTGGGGAGATGGCTTTGGAGGCTAGCACGGTTTCCTCTCCCATTTTCGCTGTCTTTCAAGTAGAGAACTCAACAGGGCAGCCCTATCAGGTGGGCATGAGAGGGTCTATGTGCTGAAGAACCAACGCAGGAGTTCTATACTATGTGGGGCCTGAGTAGGTGGGGCCAGGAAGTGGAGAGGGCTGCCCTGATATAAGACCCCGCCCTGGACATGGATTCTTTCTTGTCTATGGTCCCCATTTCCTCCTGCAAGATTCCTGACATTCCATCTACTGTCCCTTTCAAGCTGTTTTCTAATTAGGGCCTCATTCCTTTTGTCCCCATGTGTGTACCGCGAAATAGTACTATCCATGAGAGAATAGGCACCAGAGTCAGGATTCAGTTCTGGGAGAATTACTTCATGAGGATGAGAATGGCTACCCCTTCATAAGATCACATGAACACAGTGAGATAAGTCACTGGGTATTTAGCACACTGCCTAGGCCCACTGGGAGCATCCATTATGCTTTCTTGATGGAAGCTGCTCGCAGTGTAATGCCACAACATATTCTTGTTCTCCCATGTCTTCTCCTAGATCACACATACGTGTCTCCATGTGTTCACAGTGCACTCTCGCTTCCCACTCTTGTCCCCTGAGCCTCCCACGGGACATTAATCCCCTTGCCACGTGGTCTTAGCATCAAACCATCCTGAGAAAGGGGAGGTGACATTTTCCTGACAGAAGAAGGGGAAGGATGGCAAAACAGAGAGAGTACAGGAGAATGGCCTTCCCCAAAGAGCACCCTTTCCCCACTGCTGTGACACTGCCCTCCACTCTGGCCCCAAGCACTCTCGAGTGGGATAGGGTAGTACCTGCATAGAACGGGTCTTGGAGCTCAGGAGCCGGGGCTTTGTCACAGCTGGCTTGGCTGAGGGGCTCTTGGATGGTGGTCTCCATGCTGAGAAAGGTGGTGTTGGCTGGAGCAGGACCAGCTTGAACCACCCCCAAGGCCTTTTAAAGCCCCTTTGTCTTGTCCCCAGAGCTGGCAGCTGAATGAGCTCACTGAGCTGTTTTTAGAACATGCCCCCCTCCCTTCTTTCCCTGTCCCACAACTCCTGGTGTGATAGACACCGGCACCTGCCTCCCCTTCCCCTCGCCCCACCCCCTCTCAACTGTGAGGTCTGCCTGGCTAAAAATAACCCTGAGCCATTGCATAGACTCTTGCCCGGCATGATGCGAAGGGAGGGGGTGTGCTAAAATGAGAATTGGGGATAAGTGTGGGATCTTAAGTATGCATCTGGAATTTTCTGTAGGATACAGGACACTCCCAGGATGGCAAACTATAAACTCTTATGCTTTTAGCCTCTGCAAATTCAGACATAAAACTTTCCTAAGTAAGAATCTGAATAGTGGAAGAGAAGAAAAAATACCAGAGAGAGTGACTCCTGAGATCTCAAAAATGGAAAAAAAAAAAGAAAGAAAGAAAGAAGGAAGGAAGGAAGGAAGGAAGGAAGGAAGGAAGGACAGCCCTGGCCTGTTCTGCCCAGCTCCACATTCTAACCCGAATTAAGAAACCAACGATCCCTCCCTTTCCCACTTCCTGTTTTGCTAGTCCCCAGGAATCCCAAATGAATGTACAGGTAGTATTCATGCTGTGCCTACAGTTAACGCTGTGAAGGGTCCTGTTGCCTCACCCTGCTTCCAGGTACTTCTTCACCCTCCATCCTGACATCTGGCAAAACCACCCCCCAAAACTTCAGTCAGACCCTTCCCCATTTTCCCTCTATTGCCTGTTCTTAGTTTGGATTGGGCCACTGTACAAGATAGTTATAAGATAATGGTTATCTTAGAGCAAAGATAACTAGGGACCATGAATAAAATTATTCTCCTCTCCTTCATTACTCTTCTCAACCTGTCCCAAACACTGTTTTCAGGGAACATGAGGTAGGTAGAATGTGTGGATATGAAGGCACAGATTTAGGGCTCCGATCCTGATTGAAAACAAATGGATTCAGGCACTCACTGGCTTGCTTGGCCTTCTGGGTGTAGGTGGTAGTGAGATCTTCTGCCACTGGGTGAGGGACAGGGCCCACCATAGGGATGAGATGAGGACCAGGCCGGAGTGGACCATGGGGTAACAGAAGTGCCTCTGCTGGTGGGGGCTGAAGGGCTGCCCCTTCCTCCCAAGATGGGGAGCTTACACGGCTGTCGCCCTGGCTGGGAGAGCCAGTTTTAACAGATGCTGGTTCTGCAGGGCTGTCAGACAGGTACACCTCATCAGGTGGGGCTCCTGGAAGGGAAGGCCTTGCAGGACCTCGGCGACGGGTTCGGCGTGGCTTCTCTTGTGTGGCAGGGCCATCAACATCACTATCTGTCTCTCCATAGTAAGCTTCACTGTCGGGGGGTGAACGAAGGCTTGCGGGCTGGAGAGCCTGGGAACCGGGAGCACCTGGGGGCTCGGGACTCAATGGAGACAAGGGTGATAGCACCTGTAGCTCTCCCGGGGATGGAGATCTCACGGACCCTTCATCTGTTACCCTGGAGGATGGAAATGAGAACAGAGTTTGAAAGAGGGAGTTACAGAACTAACAGCTCTGGAGGGGATAAAGGGGCAAGGCAATGGAGACAGAAGGGACCAGCATACAGATGGAGTAGGTAGACTAGGAAGAGGGGAGTTCTGAAGGCTTTGCGGAAGACATGATAAAGAGGAGACAGGCAAAGAATTGAAGTCTACCAGTCATTCAAATGCCTGATCCCATTCCTGGGTTTCAGATACATTCCATTAGGAGGTACATGCAAACATTCTCCCCAGAAAAACATAATCAGAAGAGGTGCTTGTTAGTTACTGAAGCCAGGCCAGTGAGACAGAGCCGAGACAGACAAGGAGAGAGCTAGGCCAGAGGAAAAAGGATGGGAGGACTCCATACCTCCTCACAGTAAGGACAAGTTGACGCCCCGAGGCGTCGATGAGGGTCATGGCACTGGCATGGGAGAAGTTGGTGCAAGAAACCCCGTTGATCGCTAAGAGCTGGTCCCTCTCCCGGAGTCCTGCCCTGCCAGCCTGGCTCCGTCTTCGGATCTGAGGTATTGGAGGAGAGAGCGTGGATCACGGAGAGATCCAGTAGGGATGGAGTGACAAAAAGGACCCACGTGAGAGGTTTTTGGCTTTTGACGATCTGGGGTTGGGGGCGGTAAAAAGGGTAGGGAGATGTCTGGGGTGCTACCAGGGAGGCCTGTCTAGAGGTAAAGGATAGGTCTAGAGGGAGGCAGCGGGGTAATCACGGACTGCAACAGGTATGGAGAAAACTCCGTGGCCGAGATCTACTGCAACAGGTATGGAGAAAACTCCGTGGCTGAGATCTAAGAAATGGGGAGTCCTCAGTATTTTCTTCCAAGGACAGTATCTCTACTGGCCACTTCTTTTCTAGGTTTTGAAATCCCAGGTGCCTTGGGGCTGGAGAGATGGCTCAGAGGTTAAGAGCACTGTCTGCTCTTCCAGAGGTCCTGAATTCAATTCCCAGCAACCACATGGTGGCTCACTACCATCTGTAATGGGGATCTGATGCCCTCTTCTGGTGTGTTCTGAAGACATTGACAGTGTACTCACATATATAAAATAAATAAATCTTAAAAAAAATAAAATAGGGGCTGGTGAGATGGCTCAGCAGGTAAGAGCACCCGACTGCTCTTCCGAAGGTGATAAGTTCAAATCCCAGCATCCACATGGTGGCTCACAACCATCCGTAACGAGATTTGGCGCCCTCTTCTGGAGGGTCTGAAGACAGCTACAGTGTACTTACATATAATAAATAAAATAAATCTTTAAAAAATAAATAAATAAATAAAAAGAAGGAAGAAAGAAATCCCAGGTCCTGTTGTGTGTTGACATTTTAGAATGGTATCCCAGACTGAGGTAACCCAGCTATATTCTCGGAGACTGTGATGCCAGGCTATCACAGTTCTCACTGCACTGTATAAAATACTGCACTTAATTCTTAGATTAGTTTATAAAATTGATACTTTTGTTACCCACATTTCACAGCCCAGAAAACTAAGTCTGTAGGGTGAAGCCATAGGCTGATGGCTTCCTAAGAGAGTCTAACATCTAGTCCTGCCTAGTAAGACAATGCATATATGGCTTAGAGAAAGAATAACACTGAAGGCATTGGCAGGGTAGGGCAGGGCAGGGCAGAGCAGGGCAGGGCAGGGCAGGACAGGGCAGGACAGGGTTGGGCTAGGTGGGGAGAGACTGTTTCAGCTTGTCACATATCAGTTTAGTCAGAGAGAAATTAGAACCTTCCCTACATTCCTGGGGTTTGGAATAGAGAGGGTCACACACTTAGGGGAGCAAATACTGGATGACCAGACTCAGCCTCTTTTCCTACAGTACTGAAACAGGGCATTCTTTTTGCTCTGCTCCCTGAAACCAGAATTGGCTTTCCTAATAGTTCTCCAGGAACTTATGGTCGCAGTCTGCTCCCCTATACCCTTGAGCATGCTTACCTGCCCACCTGCCCACCACCTCTTCTTCACAACCCCCCCCACTCTGCCCACCCCCCACCCCCAGGCCTAGAAGGCTACCACAAGACTCTGCCCAACTTCCCTTGGGTTCCCTTCTCCATGAGACATCATTTCAGGGGGCTCTCCCTTACCTTAGATACCTGTAAAGGTTTCCTCTGTTCGGTCCCCCCCTGAAGTCGGAAGCCCCAGGGTGCTCCCCCTGCTAATGTGACCTGCACCTCCTCCTCAGCACCCATCGCACAGCTTAGCCTGTGGCCCCTGGAGTTTGGACAGTGTCCCTGAGAGAGAAGTTGAGGTGCTGGTACCCCGACCGGCCTGCCTGTCTGGCTGTCCTGCTCCTGCCAACCCAGGCCTACTCCCAACCCCCACCACCACAGGCAGGCAACTTGGCCCTGGGATCAGTACAGTCCAGTACACATGTCTTGTCAATCACAACTTGCTCAAAATAGTTGCTGGCTGTATTTTTCCCTCCCCCATCTGTGTTACTCCTAGAACTAATTATAGTACAAATTTCTGCCTTCCATGTCCCTTTTATTGCATGGACCTTTTAGTCAGGACTCAGTATCAGATCTCTGGGCTTTTTAACTAAGTGATCTATCAGGCACCGTGCCTTCCTCCAAGGATCGTGAACCTAACTGCTTTTGGCCAAAGTCCTTTGGTAAGTGACATTAACAGAGACTTCAGTCCCAGAGTTGCTAAGAAATGATGGGGTTCACTCCCACCAACTCCTCAGGGAAGAGTACTGCTTTGCTCTTTGAATTTACTCTTGAACCAGGACAACCAGGACTTGTGTGCTTTGCCACGGTCATTGAAAGGATGAGTTTTGTGAAGGAATAGGAGTTTAATCCTAGCATTTGGGAGATAGAGGCAGTCAGATCTGAGTTCAAGGCTAGCCTGGTCTATAGAGCAAGTTCCAGAACATCTAGGGCTACACAGAAAAAATCTAAAATAGATAATAAATTCATACACACATACATACATACATACACTATATATATATATATATATATATATATATATATATATATATATACATATATATATGGATGATACATGGATGGATATATGGATGGATAAGAGTTTATGCATCAAATGGTCAGAAAAGACAGATCCAAGCCTACAACTTTCCTCCAGAGGGTACAGTTAAAGAATGTGCATAAGATGACTCATCATTTCAAGCCTGATGCCTGACCTAAGTTCTATCTCTGGTACCCACATGGGAGAAGGAAGAAACTGATTCCACATGTACCTTGGAGTGTTCGAAAACAACAGCATGGGTGGTCTACGGTTGGGGAAAAGTATTTGGTGGTGAAGCAATCGATGGGTGCTCTGCACACAGATCATTTTTACGTGTTTCCTCCTGTGATGCTAGGGATAGAATCAGGCTTTGTTCATGGTACAAGAAAAGATGGGAGTTTGGGGCTATATACCCAGCCTGCATAGCTCTCTGTCAGAGATTTGTGTGAGTGTGAGAGAGCAAGCTGTTACTCATTGCACACTTGCAGGGGTCCAAGTGAAAAGTCAGCTTTCAACAAAAGCAGTCTCCAAGCCACTGAAGGGGAAGCACTCCACACAACTGTCATTATGAGCCACATATCAGAATGCTTTGCACACTCCTACACACATATCACACACAATAATACACTTTTAAATTAGAGTCAAGTAAGTGATTCAAGGGGGCTGATGCAGGTATGCTCCTGTTACTATTGGAAATCTGTATTGTCTACTGCGAGACTGGGGACTGTGGAGAAGTTTGTTTGTTTGTTTGTTTGTTTATTTATTTATTTATTTTGAGACAGGGTTTCTCTGTGTAGCCTTGGCTGTCCTGGAACTCACTCTGTAGACCAGGCTAGCCTCGAACTCAGAAATCCGCCTGCCTCTGCCTCCCGAGTGCTAGGATTAAAGGCGTGCGCCACCACGCCTGGCTGTGGAGAAGTTTAGTTACCTCTGATTCAGTTGTTTTGATGCCTCATCCTTAAAGCATTTTCTGATCATCTCTTAGCTCCTCCTTCCTTGGGCAACATGGGTTTCCTGTGCACACTTATATTTTTCACCTGATCATGTAGATTATCTATATGTCAGCTAGTCATGTAGATTTATGTCAGCTGGTCATGTCGATTATTTATGTCTCCCAGACAATTAAAGGTTGAAGGCAAGGAATGTGTGCTGTGGTCCACAAATCTGATTTGTTCTGTTTTTTTTCTTTTGAGGCAGTCTCACGTAACTTCTGATCTTCTCTTCTCTACATCCCAAGCCACGAGCTGCATTTTATTGTAGTCTGTATCTCAGCTTGTTACCAATAAACGTTTGCTGAACTAAATTACTATCACAATGTAAAGCAGGGGACTGGGGTCATGAAAACATGGATACAGAGATGTGTATATAAACAGGAGATTGTTAATATTAATAAAATCTCTACGTGTTTCTAGGTTAGGTTTCCATTGTACAAATGTGTCCCACATTATAAAACACCTTTCTGAAACAAAACATAACATTCTCAAGTGGTAACTGGTCAACAGTGGATAGGGTTTATACATGTGACTTCAAGTGACTAGGGACAAGAAAAGGGCATTATGCTGGGCAGTGGTGGCACACGCCTTTAATCCCAGCACTCAGGAGGCAGAGGCAGGTGAATTTCTGAGTTCGAGACCAGCCTGGTCTACAAAGTGAGTTCCAGGACAGCCAGGGCTACACAGATAAACCCTGTCTCGGAAAAAAAAAAAAAAAAAAAAAAAAAAAAAAAAAAAAAAAAAAAAAAGAAAAGAAAAAAAAAGCCGGGTGTGGTGGCGCATGCCTTTAATCCCAGCACTTGGGAGGCAGAGGCAGGCGGATTTCTGAGTTCGAGGCCAGCCTGGTCTACAAAGTGAGTTCCAGGACAGCCAGGGATATACAGAGAAACCCTGTCTCGAAAAACCAAAAAAAAAAAAAAAAAAAGGCATTATATGTCCTGGAGCTGGAGTCAGATGATTGTAAGCCTCCCAGTAGTAAATATTGGGGATTTCTACCCCACCTTAGATCATTTAGTTGCCAAATAAATGATATAAAGGTACCTTTATAAGCCTTAAAGTACTAGACCTGGGTAGATGTGAACCTTCTATGCTAGTCTGTCTACATCCCTGTCAGTAATCCTGAAATAGCACTTGCCATGTTCCACCTGGGCCACTCCTACTCCAAGAGGCTGGCCCTCGTGGCCATGTGCTTATGATCTGCCTACCCTGTGGCGATTTATTCCTTCTTCCTATCTTTCCACTCTCTTATGGTCCTTCCTTGCCTCAGACCCCAAGCCCAGGAACCAAAGCCCCACCTACCTCACTTCTGTCCAGCTACAGGCTATAGACATCTTTATTAACCAATCACAGATAATTTGGGGAGTGAGATTTACATAACAAAAACTGGTATACATGATGATCTGCTCATCTTGGAGCAAGCAGATCTTAGGGTACAGGATTAGCATTTGAATAAAAGCAGGACCAGACCAACCTACTACAGTTCTGCTGGTTTGTGATAAATCCTAACTATGATAAAGTTATAAAAATCAGAATTTAGAGTTAGAAGAACAATATCTGAGTTCTTGTTACCTTATTATTAGTGTGATTTCACACACACACAAAAGCATCTGGATCTCCCTTCATTGATTATTCAAATATTTGTGTGTGGGTATGTATGTGCATGTGACTTCAAATGACTGGAGTTGAGAAGAGGGCATTATATCTCCAGGAGCTGGAGTCACAGGTAGTTAGAACCCTCTCAGTGTAAGTCCTGGGGAACAAATGCAAACATCCTTTTTTTTGGTTTTTAGAGACAGGGTTTCTCTGTATATAACGTGGCTGTCCTGGAACTCACTTTGTAGACCAGGCTGGCCACGAACTCAGAAATCCGCCTGCCTCTGCCTCCCGAGTGCTGGGATTAAAGGTGAGCGCCACTATGCCCGGCTAAATGCAAACATTCTTAACTACTGAACCATCTACCATCTCTGCCAGTCCCTTAGTTTTACTTTTGTTTTTGTTTTGTTTTGATTTCTTTTGGTTATCAGATAGTCTCTTATTGAAATCTTTTCTTGTTGCTTCTTAACTAGCTGGGCACTCCACTGCACCACTGTTGATGTCATCTATAATGTCATGAGGGTGGTGGCCATCCACCCTGCAGCCCACAGACTGTGCGGTACCCAGGATCTCCTTGATAGTTCCAGAAAGTTCTCTAGCCATAGACCGGTGTCTCATCTGCTGGGCAATGTTGACAATCTCATCAAAAGTAATGTTCCCACTGTGATTAATGTTTTTCTGCTTCTTCCTGTCTCTTGGTGGCTCTTTGAGGGCTTTGATGATCAGGGCAGAGGGCACCACCTCGATCTGGGCCTGTGTGTTCTGGATGGTCAGTTTCACTGTAATTCTGAGACTTTTCCAGTCACCGGTAGTCTTGGCAATATCATCACCAACTTTCTTTGGAGACAGACCCAGAGGACCGATCTTAGGGGCCAAGGCGGATGTGGCGCCAACTTCATCTCTGGTGTACCTCAAGTACACGACTTTGATCTCGTTGGGGTTGGTCGAACTTGGGTGCCATGGTGGAGGCGGCTGGTGTCATTCGAGACGACCGAAGAAGGCTGCGCCATAGCCTCCTCTGAACTGAAAGCAGAAAAGCCCTCAGTTTTACTTTTGTTTTTTATTTACATTTTTTTTTTTAAGATTTATTGATGGGCGGTGGTGGCGCACGATTTTAATCCCAGCACTTGGGAGGCAGAGGCAGTAGGATTTCTGAGTTTGAGGGCTACACAGAGAAACCCTGTCTCTAAATAAATAAGAAAGAAATTAATTTACATTTCTGTTTGTTTGTTTGTTTGTTTTTCGAGACAGGGTTTCTCTGTGTAGCCCTGGCTGTCCTGGAACTCACTTTGTAGACCAGGCTGGCCTCGAACTTAGAAATCCACCTGCCTCTGCCTCCCGAGTGCTGGGATTAAAGGCATGAGCCACTATGTCTGGCTAATTTACATTTCTAACAAGTCTCAGCTGATACTGATACTAGGATCCACTGACAGTATTTTAAGACTGGATAGAAACAGGGCTGTTGACAAAGAACATTGGCTGCTTTTCCAGATGACTTGGGTTTGATTTCCAGCATCCATGTATCTTTTAACAAGATTTGTTAACTCCAATTCCAGGGGATCCAGTGTCCTCTTCTGGCCTCTGCAGGTACTGTATTCACAAAGTGAACAAATACACACTCAGACAAAACACCCATACATAACACATTTTAAATCAAGCTAGAGCCAGGCGGTGGTGGCTACAGAGTGAGTTCCAGGACAGCCAGGGCTACACAGAGAAACCCTGTCTCGAAACAAACAACCCCCCCAAAACAAACAAACAAACAAACAAACCAAGCTAGACAGAAACAACTGACTGGTTAGTAACATACATGCAAACTTAAATACCCATTTTTTTTTTCTAAGCATGCATTACTGTGTAACTACCATTACGTAGGAAAAAACCCCACAAAACAGTTTGCCTACTCTATTCATGAACCTAAGTTGGCCCAAAGAGGTGCTTAAAACATAACAGCACAGAAGGGATTACAATGCGTGCAACGGGGAGAAGCATAAAAAGTGGGAGTTCGCTGGGCGTGGTGGCGCATGCCTTTAATCCTAGCACTCGGGAGGCAGAGGCAGGTGGATTTCTGAGTTCGAGGCCAGCCTGGTCTACAAATTGAGTTCCAGGACAGCCAGGGCTACACGGAGCAACCCTGTCTTGAAAAACCAAAAAAAAAAAAAAAAAAAAAAAAAAAAAAAAAAAAAAAAAAAAAAAAAAAAAAAAAACCAAAACAAAACAAAAAAAGAATTGTAGCTCTTCTTTAAAAAAAAAAATTGTAGCTCTTCTTTTTTTTGTTTTTGTTTTTCGAGACAGGGTTTCTCCGTATAGCCCTGGCTGTCCTGGAACTAACTTTGTAGACCAGGCTGGCCTCGAACTCAGAAATCCGCCTGCCTCTGCCTCCCAAGTGTTGGGATTAAAGGTGTGCGCCACCACCGCCCGGCAATTGTAGCTCTTCTAACAGAGAGCATGGAGGTCTTTATATTCTGGTAGAGTTTTACCTCCGTAAAAAAAGGGCAAGGTATAAAATGGTAACTAATCTTTATTGAATAAACATTATACTAGACAATCTTAGGAAACGTCTCTAAATTCATCCCAATTCACTGTTCGATAGGCATTCTTTTCATTAAAGAAGTAAATCGGGGCAGAAGTTATCCAAACATTGAACTAATCAGGCTCAAAGTAGAGGGTTAGAACCCACCCACCACTACCACGTGTGGCTCAAAGGTCAGGGTGAGCTCTACCTGAGAGGCAAATCAACGGGGTGAAAGGTTAACGGGAAGTGGATACAAGACTAGCTGTCCTTAAAGTCACCACACGACGAAGGGAGCGTTACTAAAAATAATCTGACCTAGTTTTCTCAATACCCTCTCAGATGGTAAAGCCATAAAGAAAGTCTGGAAAATGTAGAAAAATCTGGAAAGGAAAAAAAAAAAAAAAGGCATGAAACTCAGCTATACTTTCCAGACTGCGTCCATGACGGGATACACTACATACGCATGCGCAACATCCGGGTTCCCGGAAGCGTGCCTAAGGCCGACGTGGCAGAAGGAGGGGCCTAGCCCTAGAGCATGGGGCGGAACTTCCGGGGACGACACGCCAGCCCCCCCTCGGAACCGGAAGTTGAGCCTGGGAGCCTTGACGTTAGGAACGAAGTCGAACCTGGATCTGGAGCCGGGTGAGGAGTGGCATCGCGAGGTTGCGTGGTGGGGAGGAATGCTGAGGAGAGCCCAGGGTATTTTTGGCCTGATCGCTGTCCGGTTTTAGAGGAAAGGGAGGAGTCTGGAGGCGGGGCTTAGAAAGAGACCCTCACCTCTCGATCTGTGGCCGGCGATCGGTCTTAGGTCCCCAGACCCCTCCCTTCACCTCTTGGCCCAGGTTCCGGCACCCGCTTCGCCCTCCCAGCACGTTGAAGGGCATTAGAGGATTGGTCTTTACTGCTTAGTGTACCGGCCCTCTTCGTGGCCCTAGAGGCTGACTTGGCTTCCGGATCTCGATCTCTAGAGCTCTCAAGCCTCCGCATCTCGGGTACTTTCAGAGTTCTAGGAAGCTTGCCCCGCCCCTTTGGGTTGTCACCCTCGACTGTCCACCTAGAATGGAGTCAAGATTGGAGTTTGACTCCGAGCTTATTCGGTCCCTCTGCCTCCTTTAGGAACTTAAAGAGAGAGCGACGTTTCCCAGGCTTGATGTTGGTGGCATGTGCAACGTTTAGGGCTTGGAAGGACTGTTCCTAAAATGGCTTTGACTTTACAGTTTTAGTCCGGCCGCGGTTTAGCTTTTGGGCTCTCCTAGCAAAGACCTATTGTTCTACTGCAGCACCTGAGAGGAGGTCTCACTCTTCCTGGGCCTCTTCTGCCTGTAGAATAATTAGAGTGATGTTTAGATCTCCAGTCCCCTTCTTGGAATGACCCTTGAAAGGACCTCCAACTCATCCTTCTGTTGCTGGGCAAGATTGTAATAATTTGATAGCGACCTATCAAACTAACCTTAGAACAGAAACAGAATTACAGGCATGCTCTTGGATTTAGAATACCCATAGTCCTCTGCTTGAGGCATGAGATGAATTACCTTTGTCATGGAATATTGCTACTTTTTTTTAATCTTAATGTTTCATTTGTGAGGTTAATACATTCTTTTCATGGAAAGACTGGGGTCAGAGTAACATTTGGATTATTGTAGATCAGACAATACTGTTTCTCCCAAACAACTACTTTAGTTTTTCTGTGTGTGTGTGTGTGTGTGTGTGTGTGTGTGTGTTTGAACAAAACCTAGTACATTTGAAGTTACTCTGTTTTGGGGATGAGTGGATGACTTAGTGGTCATACAATGAATGGAAAGTGGGAACATTGCTTTATTTACCTGTAACATCATGGTAGTTATCAGGCAGAGGACTCTGGGTGACCGACTAGACACTGAAAGTCATACCACTGGAGAATGGCGGCTGCGGTTCTGTTCCATTAAGTCTGTCTGAAGTTGAAATTTATACCTTCTTGGCAGTGACACAACATGGGGTTCACAGTAACAAAATCCTTGCTTTGAAGAAGTGACTACATACTGGCGGGGCAGGAAGTTTCTGAGATCCTGTAGTAGTGTGGGAACAGTTCAACTGATCACAGCCTGATAAGGTCAATCCCTTTTCATCTCTTCCTTCCTTCCCTGAATAGTTGCTCTCTCCTTAGAAAGTTTGTTTTGACTGATTTTGTTCTTTTCCTTCGTTCAATAGGTGAGATCAAATCGGGGATGCTCTCATAATGAATGTCAACCAGTCAGCTCCACCTGTTCCACCATTTGGGCAGAACCAGCCCATCTACCCAGGGTATCATCAGTCTAGTTACGGTGGGCAACCAGGACCTGCAGCCCCTGCTACTCCCTATGGAACCTACAATGGCCCTGTGCAAGGCTATCAGCAGGCACCTCTTCAAGGTATGTTTTGAGCTAGGGAAGGGAATGAGCAGTCTTCATGTTCGATTGTGTTGCTTTAACAGAGCTGCTTAGGTACTGTGACTGAGGATCATGAGTCGGACTCATGAAAATGAAGGCCCTGGGAACAGTCTTGTCTCACCCCCTTTTTACACGTGACTGTTTCTACCTAAGCCACCTAGTAAGAATGCATCTTCCAGATTCAATAACAGCTCATTTTGGTGGGTGTCACGCTGGACAGCCTCATTACTGTTACTGTATTCCTAAGAGCTGGATGGGTGGGTTGTGGTCATAGCTCTTCTGTTGCCCGTTGACTTTGTCTCACAGAAGTCACTTCTTCCTCATATGTGTTGAGAATGCCTCTTATTTGACTTCTGTTCTTACTATAATACGACTCTGGGACACATTTGTGTATAAATGAATCTGAGTGGAAAAGTCTATTTGTATGCCTCACTTAGAGTACTCCCTGGATCTTTTACTGTCTTCATTTTCCTGTGCTTGGGTTTCCTCTTCTTGAATGTTCTGTGATAGGAGTGAAATAAGAGAATCTGGTGTTGCATTAATTAGATTCTCTGTGTATCTCTTGGGGAGGAGCTAAATGTAGGCCCTGTGTATACATGCTTTAGTGTTGAGCTACACGGCTGCCAGGCCTCAGCTTTATTTGGTATTACTTTTCCAAGAAGGGTAGCTGGCCCTCTGCATGCTAACCTGGAAGATCTTATAAAGTTATTAATAGTAGACTTTTGGCTGTGCTGGGTGAAGAGGTAGAGAATGCCAAACTCTGTGAGTCTTTTGTTGTTGTTTTCCAGACAGGATTACTCTGGGTATCCCTGGCCGTCCTGAAACTCTCTCTGTAGACCAGGCTGGCCTGGAACTCAGAGATCAACCTGCCTCTGCCTCCCCAGTGCTGGAATTAAAGGCGTGTGCCACCACTGCCCAGCAACCAAACCCTATGTTTGAGAGTAGATTCCACTAGGCCTACTGTCACAGGCCTGTAATTCCAGTTATAAGGGAGGGTGCAGTAGGAGGAATCCAACCTCAAAGCTTGCCTGGGCTGTAGAGTGAGTCCAAATCCAACTTAGGGAACAGAGTAAGAGTCTGTCTAAAAATAAAAGTAAAAAAAGAAGTTATAAATTATTAGCAAAGTGCTTGCCTAACAAGTATGAGATCCTAGCCTCAATCCCCAGAACCATCAACGAATGAATGAATGAATGAATGAATGATGTGGGTGGGGTGGTTTTAGAGACTTAAGATATTTCAGCAGGTAAAGGTGTTTACCACTAAGCATAATGACCTAAGTTCAATCCCTTAGATACATACCGTGGAAGGAGAAAACAATTGACTTGTGATCTCCACATGCAATAAAAACATAAATATAATTTTAAGGGGGTTAGAGAGAGGGCTTAGTGGTTAAGAGCACTTCTTATTTTTGTGGATGATTCAGGCTCAATTTCCCGGACCCACATGGCAGCTCAAACCACCCATAACTCCAGTTTCAAGGGATCCGATTCCCTCTTTGACCTCTGCAGGCACCAATCATGCATGTAATGCACAGACATCCATGTGAGCAGAACACTCTTATTTATTATTATTATTATTTTTGGGTTTTTTTCGAGACAGGGTTTCTCTGTATAGCTGTGGATGTCCTGGAACTCACTTTGTAGACCAGGCTGGCCTCAAACTCAGAAATCCGCCTGCCTCTGCCTCCTGAGTGCTGGGATTAAAGGCTTGTGCCACCATGCCCAGCGAGCAGAACACTCTTATACACAAAATAAAATACATATTCACATTTAAATAAATACATATGAAAACTTCAAGAGAGTATATTAATAAAGAGGGGAAGTAGCCAGGCGTGGTGGCACATGCCTTTAATCCCAGCACTCAGGAGGCAGAGGCAGGTGGATTTCTGAGTTCAAGGCTAGCCTGGTCTACAAAGTGAGTTCCAGGACAACTAGGGCTACACAGAAAAACCCTGTCTCAAAAAAACCAAAATAAATAAATAAATAAATAAATAAATAAATAAGGGAATTAAGTATCAGTCAGGTAAGGCATGGATAGGTTTTGAAAATGAATGAACTTTAATTACTGTAAAAAGCAAATGGTGAAGTAGTAAAATTAGGTCTTGGCTCTTTTAGAAGTGTCTGATCTGGAGTGGAATTTTGACTGGACAGAGTCCAGTTTTGCTCTGTTATGATTGACTTCTCAGAATGTAGTCTGTCATTCTCTTTGAAAGAGGCTTGTTATTGAAGGAAATCTGTCGGGCTGTTATGGTTAGTGAACAAGTTCAGCTTGTGAATCTGATTTCTCCTAAGGGTCAGAACATTATAAAAGTATGCCTAAGCTCAGTGGAAGTAGAGTTGAGGGGAAGTGTGATCAGAGAAAGGACAGAGCCCAGCTTTTGTGAGAATGTAGGTAACGGCATTAACAATGGGATAAGCCGACTGTCCTGTAGAACTCCTAGAGGAAAAAACAAGGTCTCCGACTTGTGAGAACTCTCCTGAACATGGAAGTGGGCAAGAAGAGTGTGCATAGTATATAGGAAGTGTACAAAGGGGGGCCTGAGCAGCCTTTCTGGTGGCCGACATAGCTCAGTGAAGGAACACTTACCAAGCATGCATGAGACCCTGGACCCAGTCCCCAGCAAAACAAAACAAACAAGCAAACACGCCCCACTTCCACCCTCAGTTTTGTGAATTTCTGGTCCTCTTGACTCCCAAATGCTAGGATTATAGGTGTGCACCCCCATGCTGTTTATTTTAGATGTACTACATTTATTTATTTATTTATTTATTTATTTATTTATCTGTTTATAATTTATTTATTTATTTATTTATTTATTTATTTATTTATTTATTACTGGTGGGACTGTTCTGCCTGCATGTATGGATTCAAAAATTAGATTCTCTAGAATTGGAGTTAGAGATAGTTGTGAACCATCTAGGAATGGAGCATAGATCCTCTGCAACTAGAACCCAGGTCTTAAACTACTGAGCCATCTTTCCAGGCCCTGGCAGGTGCTGGGGGTTAAATCCAAGGCTTCATACTAGGCAAGTAATTGACCACATAATGTCTGTCTGTCTGTCTGTCTGTCTGTCTCTCTCTCTCTCTCTCTCTCTTTCTTTTGTTTTTTTAAAGGTAGGGTTTCTCTGTGTAGCCCTGGATGTCCTGGAACTCACTCTGTAGACCAGGCTGGTCTCAAATTCAGAGATCTGCCTGCCTCTGCCTCCCAAGTGCTGAGATTAAAGGCATGCGCCACCACTGCCTGGCAAACCCTACGTTCTTATAGAATAGTTTACTATATTCTTGCACATCATCTTCTACATCACCCTCTACATGTATCCAAGTTTCTAAGTTGTGGAGTAAGATGTTTTCCTGAAAAAGGTTGAAGGCTGTCTTAGATTGAATGAGAAAGTGTGTGTTAGTGAGAGGAAGGTCCTACGTTGTGTTGTTCTGACCAGCTTCAGAGTCAGAACAAGTAGCCTGCTTGTTGGACATTCACATGCCAGAGGAGAGTGGCGTGGTATCCCTTTTGCTGTGAGGTCAGTGAAGGTTTCTCTTACTGATTCTTGTTTTGCATTACTGCCTCAAGATGGAGGAGAAAGTTATTTCCCATCCATTTAGTTTCTGTTCTTTACCCTCAGGTGTGCCAAGAGCCCCACCTTCCTCAGGGGCACCTCCAGCCTCTGCAGCACAGGTCCCCTGTGGTCAGACTACATATGGCCAGTTTGGCCAAGGTGATATACAGAATGGGCCAAGTTCCACAGCTCAGATGCAAAGGTATGTACTGGGTGAGCCTAAAATCAATGTGATGAAAGTAGGTTAGGAATGTTATGAGGGTCTATTTTTTTTTCTTTTATCTATCTTATTACATTTACTTTGTATGTATGAATGATATATGTGTGGGCATTAATGGAGAGTCAGAGGACAACTTGTAGTAATCAGTTTTCTCCTAGTATGTGGGTTCTGGGAATCAAACTCAAAGTCTTTAGGCTTGACAGCAAGCATCTTTACTCACTGCGCCATGTTGCCAGCCTTCCCAGGTTACAGGTACTACTAATGCCCTGCTCTATTGTGGACCCATCTTAGTACCTGGGTTCTTTTCCATATTATCTTTTTGCAAACCTGGAGTTTCCCCCACGTTTCCAGATACCTATTCCCACAATGGTTCCAGTCCTCATGAGTTATGCTAAGGAGGAAATGGGAAGGAGCTCAGGGCTGCCTGTATCTGTCTCCCTTTTCACTAGGCCAGACACTTAGTAGGACTGACTGGCTAAATTTGTACACAGCCAGTTCTGAAATGAACAGACTCTGAAGGAAAGCTGCATAATGAGAACCTGATAAAGTTCTCTTTGCATCAGAGTCCATGAAAGGAGGGAGGTCATGTCTGTCAGGATGTTGTTTGGGTTCTGGTAACAGTTGAAAAATATAACCAGGTAGTGGATATGGAAATAGAAAAATGATTCCTGGCACTTACCAAGAGTCTTATATCCATACATTAGCACTTAGAGTAAGTCTTAGATAAGGCAAACTGGGGACACAATTCATGATAATAGACAGACAAATAGCAGAGTCAAGAAATTGGAGAAGTGGGCAGATTTTTGATATGGTCTCACTGTGTAGCTCTGGCAGTCCTGGAACTCACTTTGTAGACTTTGTAGATTTCTATAAACTCAAAAATCCACCTGCCTCTGCCTCCCAAGTGCTGGGATTAAAGGTGTGTGCCACCACTGCCCGGCTATGAAATAGTATTTTTAAGAAAAAAAAAATTTTTACCCTCAACTGAAAATTAGGCTGTTAGAAAGAAAATGAAAGCCTCACAGGCCAGAGACTAAGTGGGATTTGAGGTCAGAGCACCCATTAGGTGGAAATCATCAACTCAAGAAGCCAGGGTCTTAAACTTAAGCAGGTGCTAGTGATAGGAAGTGAGTCCTTGCACTTTCCCAGGAGGTGCTTGGAATCGAGACTGACTTTGGACTGCATCTGCAGAAACAGTCTCTGAGCACTGTCCGAGAGAATGAGGAGGGAGCACTGTCAGACAGAATGAGGGGCACTGCTTTGTTCAGGTTGGTTGTTGGTAATCAGGGAGGGAAGGGAACACTGTGGAATAATAAAAGTAGTATAAGCCTAGTGTGGTGACCTACCCTAGTTCTTGGGAGGCTGAGGCAGGAGAATCACATGATTGAGGCCAGCTTGGGCTACACATTGGAGATGATTTCAAACAAACAAATAACAATACCAACAACCCTTCTGAACAGATCTAGGCGAAACCACATGGTGGCCCATTCCTGTAGACTCAGCTAGCAGGGAAGCTAAGGCAGTAGGTTCCTTGAGTGCAAGAGTTTGATGTGATTTTGGCAACATAGAAAGATCTGGTCTCAAAGAAAAACTCAGGCTGTGTATGGCAGCACACATCTTTAATCCCAGTACTTTAGAGGCATAAGCAGGCAGATCTCTGTGAGTTCAAGGCCAGTGTGGTTATAATTAAGACCCTGTGTCAAAACAAACAAACAAACAAACAAAAATCAAGCAAAGACTATACCTATATATGCAAGTTAAATGTATAATCTCCAAAGCAACATTGTTATTATTATTTTAAGATTTATTTTAAAATTGTGTATGTGTGGTTGTACAGGTATTCAAGAGGGGCATTGGATCCTCCTGGAGCTAGAGTTACAAGAAGTTAGGAGTCTAGGGCTGGAGAGGTGGCTCAGTGGTTAAGAGCACCAACTGTTCTTGCAGAGGTCCTGAGTTCAATTCCCAGCAACCACATGGTGGCTTCACAACCATTTGTAATGGTCTGAAGACACTAAAGCGGGGCCGGAGCGAACAGGGCCACCACGCCCAGCGATTCTATTTTTAAAAGGCTAAAAATTGACAAAACTAAACTCTAGTGTTTTAAACACAAGGGGACCGTAATTGAGAATTAGGAGTAGTGCCAGGCAGTGGTGGCTCATGCCTTTAATCCCAGCACTTGGAAGGCAGAGGCAGGCAGATTTCTGAGTTCGAGGCCAGACCGGTCTACAGAGTGAGTTCTAGGACAGCCAGAGCTACACAGACTAACCCTGTCTTGAAAAAAAGAATTAGGAGTAGTTCCCTCTGGGAGAAAGGGGAGGGAATAATGAAGGAGACACTTGTCAGGCCTTTTGAATGTAGTGGTTTGTACTTTCTGACTGCTTTCTTTCTTTTTTTTCTTTTTCTTTTTTTTTTTTTTTGGTTTTTTCAAGACAGGGTTTCTCTGTGTAGCCCTGACTTGTGGCTTCTGACTGCTTTCTTATGCCATTGGCTGTATTAGAATTATTCAAGTATATATATCTATGTTACATCTTAAAAAGTAAGTTGGAGCTGGGCGTGGGGGCTCACACCTTTAATCCCAGCACTCGGGAGGCAGAGGCAGGCGGATTTCTGAGTTCGAGGCCAGCCTGGTCTACAAAGTGAGTTCCAGGACAGCCAGGGCACACAGAGAAACCCTGTCTCGAAAAACCAAAAAAAAAAAAAAAAGTAAGTTGGATATCAGTTTTAAATTTTGGCTCTAGCTTGTTCCGTTATGCTCTTTTAGTTTTCTACTTTCTCTGTCTCATTTTCCTGTAGGTTTAGATTAAATAGGAAAACCATTGATGCTGTATATAGGTGTGGTAGAACATTTGACAGCATAGCACTGGGCGGTTGATAGCATTGATTCACACTACTTGAGGACTACCATGCAATATAAATAGTCTGACAAGATTTGTTGACCATGTGCTGTGTGGCTGGCATGTTCAGTGTTGTGGACCACAAAGCAGTGCAAAGCCCAACCAAGAGCTTGAGATAAGGGTCACTAGCAGAAATACTAGTTGAAAACAAGGGATGGGAGTAATGTGATAGTTCACCGTTAGAGTACTTGCTTGCCTAGCATATGCAAGTGTCTGGGTTCAAGTCTCAGTACAATACACATAAGAGAGACACCAGTTGAAGAGGAAGTGACTGGCTGGCTGGATGAATTAATGAGTAGAACTGATCAAATATAAAGTACTAGTTATTTAGTAGAGATAAAATAAGGTAGGGAGGGACTGGGGAGATGATTGAATGGGTAATAGTGCCTGATAACCTCAATTTAAGCACCACAACCAATTCCAAATGCATGGTGCACATCTGTACTCCCAGCACTCTTGCAGTGAGATGGGATGTGTAAGCAGGAGGATTGGGCAGATGTTTGAGGTTCAGCTATCCTGGAGTATGTTGTGTTGCAGAAAGTAGAAAGGCTGCTTCAACATGGTGGAAGTGGAGAACTGATGTTTGAAGCTTGTCCTTTGACCTCCACACATTCACCAATCTTGGCATTTAAGTGGGCATGCATGCACAGACAGCACTCTGGAGGCAAAGGCAGGTGGATCTCTGTGAGTTTGAAGCCAGCCTGATCTACAGAATGAGTTCCAGGGCAGCCAGGGTTACATAGAGAAAGTCTGTCTTGAAAAACAAAAAACCAAATATCCATAACCCACAATCATCTGTACTTATTCAGTCTCACATTTGCGGGCACTTGCTGTAAGTCTGTTTTTGTCTGCCTTTCATTTCAACTTTCTCTCAAAACTGACCTAGGATTGAAGCTCAGGAGATAACTTGTCTATCAAAATAAATAGTCTTCACTTGAGAGTGCTTGGTGTGTGTGAAGTGAGCCTAGTAGCTTCCTGTTGTGGTGTGGAACTCTGCCAGCTTTGGCAGACATCCCACTTTCTAGTCACCTCAGCTTTCACTCTCTTTACAGGGTCCCTGGTTCTCAGCAGTTTGGACCTCCATTGGCCCCTGTGGTCAGCCAGCCAGCTGTGCTTCAGCCCTATGGCCCTCCCCCCACAAGTACACAGGTGACTGCACAGCTGGCCGGAATGCAGATCAGTGGTGCTGTGGCCCAAGCCCCTCCCCCTTCTGGGTTGGGCTATGGTAAGTAGTTATGGGACCAGGACATTGTCATCCACTTTAAAGAAATTTGGGTCCTAGAAATTTTTATTTCCTTCACCTTTGAACCCCAGATGCAGGGACAGTCTTTTGATTTGTTCTTTTGTTTGTTTTTTGATTTGATTTTGTTTGTTTGTTTGTTATTTTGTTGATGGGAGCAGAAACTACCAAATAGGGCAGAATGACTTGGCCTTCACCTCTACCTCTTCTGTCTCTCAGGTCCACCAACATCATTGGCCTCAGCCTCAGGAAATTTCCCTAATTCTGGGCCATATGGCTCCTATCCTCAGAGCCAGGCTCCTCCCCTTAGCCAGGCTCAAGGTCATCCTGGAGTCCAGCCTCCCCTTCGATCTGCCCCACCACTGGCTTCCAGCTTCACATCCCCAGCTTCAGGCGGTCCTCAGATGCCTTCCATGACTGGTCTACTCCCGCCTGGACAGGGCTTTGGGAGTCTTCCAGTGAACCAGGCTAACCACGTGTCCTCGCCTCCTGCTCCTGCTCTGCCCCCAGGCACCCAGATGACTGGGCCCCCAGTACCTCCACCACCACCTATGCACTCCCCTCAGCAGCCAGGTTATCAGCTGCAGCAAAATGGTGAGTTTTTCCCAGCATCTGGCTAGAAGTCAACCTTTGTTCCAGCTATTGAGAGTTTTTGTTTTGGTACTGCTTGCTAAGTAAACCAGATGGGATATTGCTAGGATATGAGATTTATAAGACATTTCTCATGCCTCTTAGTTCATTCAAATAGTGTGGCCTTTCTTTGAGTGGCTTCCTCAGGCACTACTAGACTTCATAATCTGTTTCAAAGAGTCCAGTTATTTTCTTGAGGCTTTAAGAAGAGATAGGAAAGGGATTTTGAGTTTGTCAACCCGTGCCATTACTTCTCAGGTTCCTTTGGACCAGCTCGAGGCCCTCAACCTAATTATGAGAGCCCATACCCTGGAGCACCTACCTTTGGCAGTCAGCCTGGGCCTCCCCAGCCATTGCCTCCTAAGCGCCTGGACCCTGATGCCATCCCCAGCCCTGTAAGTAGGGGCTTATGGTCTTGGGAAGATATGCTCGCTGTGGATCAGAGGAGCAGGCTGACCTAGATGACACGTTTGCTTGGCATTTTTGACAACATTTCATTTTCTTTTCTTTTCTTTTCTTTTTTTTTTGGTTTTTCAAGACAGGGTTTCTCTGTGTAGCCCTGGCTGTCCTGGAACTCACTTTGTAGACCAGGCTGGCCTCGAAATCAGAAATCTGCCTGCCTCTGCCTCCCGAGTGCTGAGATTAAAGGTGTGTGCCACCACACCCGGCAACATTTCGTTTTCAACCATCTTCTTGAAGACTTAGTCTAAGCATTTGAAATGGACTTGAAGTTCCCAAAGTCTTTAAGGCAGTTTAACTCAACAGCTATACAAGGAAGAAGGAAACCAAGAGAGATCAGGATGGTGATAGAGCTTTGGGTTGAGGGCATTGTTCTATAATAATAATAATAATAATAATAATAATAATAATAATAACTCTTGGACATCATAACAACAACAACAATAATAACATGGTCATCTTAGTCCTTCTGTGGAGTAGTGTTCATGTCTCACTCCCTCAGATCTAGTAGGGCATCATTCTGTTGCTCCTCAGAGCAGGTAGGAGCTCTCTGGTGTTAGATGATCAGAGCAGGAAAGTCTCACTGGTTTCTCTTTGCTCCTGTGTAGGCAGTGTTGTAGGATGATGCCCCCCAGTACTATTGACTGGCAGGTCCCAATCACAGCATAAAAGGCAGGGTGCACATAAAGTCCAATGAGGTTTGTCCTGTAGAGCTGCTGGAATACTCACCTTTTCCTTATCAGACGCAGGTAGAGTAGTTCTTTCACATAGGGCCTGCTTTATATCCTGTCTGTAACATTGATGTCAGTTACCTTTTCATACTTAGTCATTGTCATATTCCATTCGTTCTCTTCCCTCTTCCTTTGGGGAACTACCATGGTGAGGAAGCCTGTTGTCTAAGGGGGAACCCAGGAGGACTGACAGGTTCTTCCCTCCTCCACTCCACTTCTTTCTTCCAGGTGGGAAGGAAAGTCGTGCTGGCTAGCTGAGGCAACTCCTAGCATGAAAGTCCTTAGGTATAGGTTTGACCTTGCAGGGAACATTCTCTTCCTCAGGGTTTTTTCCCATTAGGGCCTCCTTAGAGAGTCGTGCTTGCCTCCTGCTTGTTGTACCTGAGCTTATCTTGCTCCAGTGTAGTCTGAGTCACTGAGGCCTCCTTGTGAGGTTTCTGTTGGGAATCTCTCTGAACCTTAAGATCTAGGTGACCCAGGGACTGAAGAAGTCAGACTCGATCCGAGGTCGAGAAGTACAGACTAAGTGCTCCCAATCTCTTCATTGTAGACGGAGAACAAGAAAACAGAGGGAAGGACACATAGAGACGACGGAAATAATAATTTTGTGATTTTCGTTGAATTACTCGACGGAGGAGTCGTCTTAACCAGGCACAGAATAGACCCTGATGCCATTCCTAGTCCAGTAAGTGCAGGGGGTGGGAATCCGTGCTTGTCACCCTGTGTTAGTGTCACTCATGCATGCCTGTGACTTCACCTCATACACCATGTCCATCCCTTCCATTCTCCTCCCTGAGCACTTCTAGATCCTTGCTTTTATAAGCTGAAGGATATGCATGCCCAACTCACAATGTCCAGAAGGAATAGCGAACTGTTAGCAGTGCCTGGAGTCTGGGTGGTGGATGGCCAGCCTTGAAGGGTGGGCCCTGGAGCATGTTATGCTTTGGTTTCAGTCCTGCTGGCTCCTCCAGGAGCTTGTGTGTGGCATGTGATGGAACCAGACAGAGTTGAGCAGCAGATCCTTCCAGTTTGGTATGAGGAGAAATGTTGTAATGGGTGGCTATGAACATATAGGTTCATAGCATTTCTTACAGGGGAAGAGATTTCTTGTTTTGGGAGAGTGTGGGCTACCTTCTCATTTGAGGAGTTTTAGACTTTGGTTTATCTGTAAGCTTCAACTCTTTCTGCTGCGGGATATAGTCTTATTTGCCCTTTACTTTTTCTGGTTTTATCAAACTCATCTTGAAGTAAATGACCAAAGGTCACCAGCCTGAACAAGGGTCTGACTACCAGCTTTGCATATCCTTTTTGTGTTTGTTCTCCTCAATGTCTTGTCACAAGTAGAGGTTTGAGGACTGGGCCATAAGGATCGGGCACTCATCCTCTCCTATATGGACCCATTGATGCTCACCTGAAAGGAAGGCAGCATTTGCTTCCTTACCTTACCTGATCATTTCTGCCTGTTTCTCTCTCCCTGTGTTCCTTGTTAATTTCATTGAGTTTAGAACCATTCTGGGTAGATTCATTTCTATATGGGTTCCTGTCTTCTGTTCTCCTTGCTCTGACTCAATGTATCTTATGGAGAGGAAGGGAGGGGAAGGTTTGACGGAGAATGGAATCCAGTCATGTCTTATCATGATAAGCTTTCCTTTAGTGGAACAAATAAAAGGGTACTCATAAATGATTGGAGGCCAGGGGGTGGCTTATCAGAAAGTCCATTCTTACCAAGGCCTACCCAGCATCTCCTGCTAGCTGCTGCAAAGTGGAAGGTCAGTATTGTGGCATTTGATAAGGTCTCCAACAGGAGAGCATGCCTGGTGCATGGAGTGGTTTTTGGCAAGTTACCTGTTCTTGTGCTGCCTGCTCTGGCCTGCTTTTGTCCAGTACCTGTTTTTATCATACCACTCAGTTCATTTCTTTCCTACAGATTCAGGTTATTGAAGATGATAGAAACAACAGGGGTTCAGAGCCATTTGTTACTGGTGTACGGGGACAGGTGCCACCTTTAGTCACCACCAATTGTCTGGTGAAAGACCAAGGTAAGAGGAACTTTAATATCTGTTTCCTTATGGCAGTTAATTCTCCAAGGCTATCACTATGGATCATGCTTTTGTCTGTCTTAAACCAGAGACCAGTCCCTCCCACCCTACCTCAGTCCTTCAGGGGCCAAAAGCTACTGCCAACTCTGTTTTGTTTTGTTTTGTTTTGTTTTGTTTTGTTTTGTTTTGAGACAGGGTTTCTCTGTGTAGTCCTGGCTGTCCTGGAACTCACTTTGTAGACCAGGCTGGCCTCTAACTCAGAAATCCGCCTGCCTCTGCCTCCCGAGTGCTGGGATTAAAGGCATGTGCCACCATGCCCAGCTATCTACTGCCAACTCTTAACCTTTGTGGAGATGGAGTGACTCACCACTGAAGAGCTGGTATCCAGAAGGCTTCCATGATGTGACTCAAACCTTCTACCTTTTTCAGGGAATGCAAGTCCCCGTTACATTCGATGCACATCCTATAATATCCCTTGTACTTCTGACATGGCTAAACAGGCTCAGGTGCCTCTGGCCGCTGTCATTAAACCACTGGCAAGGCTGCCTCCAGAGGAGGTAAGTCTGGGAAGGGGCTAGACTACAATGAAAGGGGGTGGGGAGGGTGCGGTTTCTTTCTAGATGGGATTCTGGCTGGTATGGAAGACATCTTGATTGGGCAGGAGGGGACAGACATTATCTTTGGTATCTTTCTTTCCCAGGGCCCAAACCTAGTAGCAGTGGTAAGGATGAAAGCAAAGGCCAACAAACTACTTTTTGAGACCAGGGTTCATAGAAGGGAAAATGCAAAGAAACAGAGCCTGCTGTGTGTGGAGGGTCACACCTGTAATTGTAGCACTTAGGAAACTGAAACAGGATGCCATAGAATTCCAGCACAGCCTACCTACATAGTAAACTCCATCTCAAACAGTTAGCCCTGGTATTCATGAAGCAGAGGTAGGCAGATCTCTGTGATGAAGCCAGCTGGGGCTGTATCATGAAATACCCTGTCTTAAAATAAAACAGGTAGGGCCAGTCTAATTTCTTTTTTTTCTTTATTTGTTTTTTTTTCGAGACAGGGTTTCTCTGTATAGCCCTGGCTGTCCTGGAACTCACTCTGTAGACCAGGCTGGCCTCAAACTCAGAAATCCACCTGCCTCTGCCTCCCAAGTGCTGGGATTAAAGGCGTGCGCCACCACCACCCGGCAGGCCAGTCTAATTTCTACAGGCAAGACAGCTGGATTTAGGAACTTCTCATTGTGTCGTCACATCTCTGGATGATGACAAGTCTGTTATTCTGTTGTGTGTGTGTTTGTGTTTTAAACTTGAGTTGTAATCGCTTGGGTATAGGCAAATAAATGCTATTGTATTCAGTACTCCATCCCTCACCTGGCTTGGGCCCCCATCTGTCAATACATTACCTAAAATTAGCATTTTTTATTTTTGTTTTTTTCAAGACAGGGCTTCCTGTACACCTATTCCTGGGACTCACTTTGTAGATCAGGCTGTCCTGGAACTCAGAAATCTGCCTCCCTCCACTTCCCAGGTGCTGGGATTAAAGGCATGTGCCACTAATCCTGGCAAAAACAGTTTTTAAAAATTAGGTAGCTATGGGCTGGAGAGATGGCTCAGCGGTTAAGAGCAGTGACTGCTCTTCCAGAGGTCCTGAGTTCAATTCCCAGCAACCACATGGTGGCTCACAACCATCTGTAATGGGATCTGATGCCCTCTTCCAGGGAGTCTGAAGACAGCTAGTGTACTTACATATAATAAATAAACATTAAAAAAAAAATAGGTAGCTAATTTATTTAGGTCTTGATGACCTAATGTACTTAAAAAGAGTTTTCTAGAACTGGACCATCAGGGCACAGTGTATGTTCTGCCTTCTCATTTTTTTTGTGTGGGTTTCTAGTGAGGACGGTTGGATGCTGCTCTTGTGTTTGTAAGATGATATCTTCGGGACAACAGTAGGTGTCACAGAATTCTCTTGTGAGTGATGTGGGAAAGTATCATAGATATACAGGGATGGAAGCGGAAGTTATCTCCAAGACAGAAGGAGCCATCCTGTAGAATCTTTGGCTTTCTTTTCATACACTTATGGCAGTCCCTGGCTTGCTATGGCCAGTTTCATAGGCCATCTTCTTTTGTAAGAAGAAATGCATTTTGGGATAGAAAATGAAAGAGCGAGCTGGAGATTTTTCCAGTTCTTATCAGTGTTCTCATTCCCTTCCACTGAATTCCTTCCCCAGGCAGAATACCTGAGCCATGCTGCCTCTCCCTCCAGTCTGTGTCATATGTTGCCATATGTCTGATCCTTCTGTAACCTCCCTCCATCTCAGTCTCTTCTCTTTGTTCCTTAGGCTTCACCGTATGTTGTGGATCATGGTGAATCTGGCCCCCTGCGCTGTAATCGCTGCAAAGCATACATGTGCCCTCTCATGACATTCATCGAGGGAGGGAGGCGCTTCCAGTGCTCCTTCTGCAGTTGTATCAATGATGGTATGTTGTGACAGCTGAGCTTTGGGGCAAGGCTTGCGTCTACATTGTTCTCTCTTGCATTAGGTAGATGAGGGGGTATTTCTCAGGAGCTGCAAGAAGGCACAAAGGAGAACTGGTATTGGAATGATGTGAAGGGGCTTAGCTGCAAGTTGGCATACTTGGGTTGAGAATGAATATTTTGAATAACATTCTGCATCCTCCCCACAGTTCCCCCCCAGTATTTTCAACATCTGGATCATACAGGCAAACGTGTGGATGCTTATGACCGTCCTGAGCTGTCTCTGGGATCTTATGAATTCTTGGCTACTGTAGATTACTGTAAGGTAAAGGAAGGTGGTTGGAGAGGAACAGTGGGTGGAGCATTGTGAAAGCCCAAATCAGCTGTTAGCGTTTTCCTTACTCTGGCATGGTCCCTTTTGATGCTTACTGCCTGCTTACTGTTTCCCTGTACCCTCAACATTTCCTTCCTCCACAGAACAATAAATTCCCTAGTCCTCCTGCCTTCATCTTTATGATTGATGTCTCCTACAATGCCATCAGAACTGGTCTTGTTCGGCTCCTCTGTGAGGAGCTCAAGTCACTCTTAGACTACCTGCCTAGGTGAGAGTTGAGGAAGTACTGCTTCTTTTTGGTTAATGGTGGGTGTTTGGGTTAACTGATCAAGTGGAACATTATGTCATAGAATTGTGGGAGGTAAAGAAGGTGGCCAGTCTGGGTACAGTCTGGGTAACAGTGTCACCTTCCACAGGGAGGGTGGAGCAGAAGAGTCAGCAATCCGAGTTGGCTTTGTCACCTATAATAAAGTGCTCCACTTCTACAATGTGAAAAGCTCCTTGGCTCAGCCACAGATGATGGTTGTATCTGATGTAGCTGACATGTTTGTGCCACTGCTGGATGGCTTCCTAGTCAACGTCAGTGAGTCTCGGGCTGTTATCACCAGGTAAGAGCCAGGTGGTGGAGACAGATTTTGGGCAGGTACAACTGCAAAAGGCCAGGGAGTTGCAGAGTGGTTAGTAGATGGCCAGAGGTGTCAGTCTGGGAGCCAGATAACTATTCAGGAAATTGAGAATGGAGGCAGCTAAAATCTGATTGTCTGCTATCATCTGTCTTTTCAGCTTATTGGATCAGATTCCAGAAATGTTTGCAGATACAAGAGAGACAGAGACAGTATTTGCTCCAGTTATCCAGGCCGGGATGGAAGCTCTGAAGGTAAGGCAGAAGTTCCTGGCAACCTCCTCTGACCATGTTATCTACTGGATTGAGAACTGTCAACTCGTGTCACACAGTTAGTACCTAGTGAACAACAAAGAAACAGATGAGCGAATAATGGATGGATAAAGGGAGGAGTAACTGATAGTTTATCTTTGCTCTTAGGCTGCTGAGTGTGCAGGAAAGCTGTTTGTTTTCCACACGTCCTTGCCCATTGCAGAGGCCCCAGGGAAGCTGAAGAATAGAGATGATAGGAAGTTGATCAACACAGACAAGGAGAAGGTGTGTGACTCAAGATGGGAGGGGCATCTCATCATAGAGGAAGACCTTCCCATGTCAGCTCTTCAGTGCCACCCAGTGGACTGGGATTATATTCTGCCCATTTGCAATTGCCAACCCAATCACAAAATTCGACTAGAATCTTCCCTTTTTCTCTTTCATTTTCTTTTTTTTTTTTTTTTTTTTTTTTTTTTTTTTTTTTTTTTTTTTTTTTTTTTTTTTTTGGTTTTTCGAGACAGGGTTTCTCTGTATAGCCCTGGCTGTCCTGGAACTCACTTTGTAGACCAGGCTGGCCTCGAACTCAGAAATCCACCTGCCTCTGCCTCCCGAGTGCTGGGATTAAAGGCATGCGCCACTACGCCCGGCTTCTCTTTTCATTTTTTGCTTGAGATGGGTCTAGCTCTGTAGCCTAAGCTGGCCTAGAACTCACAAAGTAGTCCAGGCTGGCCTCATACCTGTAGTGATCTTGTCTCTGCCTTCTGTGTGCTGGGATTATAGGTGTGCCCAATTACACCCTGCACCTTTTCCTTTTCTCTTTTTCCTTCTTCTTTTCCCTTACCCTCTCTATTCTTCCTTTTCATTCCAACTTTCTCCTACTGTTAGAAATGCAAGGTGGTAGGTCAGAAGTTTTGAAACTATGAGTTTCTCATTTTACATATACAATTCTCAAGTTGGGCAAAGCTTTTTGACATTTCTTCTCTTCCCTTTCAGACTTTGTTTCAGCCTCAGACAGGTACCTATCAGACTCTGGCCAAAGAGTGTGTGGCCCAAGGCTGCTGTGTGGACCTCTTCCTCTTCCCTAACCAATATGTCGATGTGGCCACACTCTCTGTTGTTCCCCAGCTCACTGGAGGCTCTGTCTACAAATATGCCTGCTTCCAGGTATAGGATTCTGGGTGTGGAAATAACTGCTTATATGTAGAGTGGCTCTTTATATATTAACTTATTAGTGTTGTGTGAAGTTGAGCCCAGGGTATAGTGGTTCTCTAACCACTATAGGTTTTAAAGTCAGTCCTGGGTTGATAGGCTCTTACTTACTGGCCTCAAATACGCAATTGCTCATCTTTTGTTCTTTCATCTGCAAAGTAGAGTTTATTAACTAGGATTTATCTACAGAATGAAATAATTATATATAAGGCACTCTGTGTGCTACCTGCTATGTCATTGTCACTGTCATCCTTGTTTTTGCTGTGGCTTGTAGAGGGAAGGGGTGCAGGGAGACTGACTGGAGGGTGAGCTGTGTGGTCAGTGATGTGACTTTGGGCATGGACCGCAGGTGGAAAATGACCAGGAACGGTTCTTGAGTGACCTGCGTCGGGATGTGCAGAAGGTGGTTGGCTTTGATGCCGTTATGCGGGTTCGGACAAGTACTGGTGAGTTGTGGTTGAGGTTAAGTGTGGTTGAGGCGTAGGTCCTCCCTTTAGCCTGAACCGTCCCCATGGCCTCAGGTATCCGTGCTGTCGATTTCTTTGGCGCTTTCTACATGAGCAACACAACGGATGTGGAGCTGGCTGGACTGGATGGGGACAAGACAGTGACTGTGGAGTTCAAGCACGATGACCGCCTCAGTGAAGAGAATGGAGCCCTACTGCAGGTGGCAGGCGGGGACAGGGCAGGGGACAGAAGTCGGGGTACATTCAACGGGAAGATAAGGGCTGGGTAAAATTGTGAGGGAGGGGTGTGAGTTCCCCCTTTCTCCCTTTCCCTAGTGTGCCCTGCTTTATACCAGCTGTGCAGGGCAGCGTCGGCTCCGCATCCACAACCTGGCCCTAAACTGCTGCACCCAGCTGGCTGACCTGTATCGAAACTGTGAGACTGACACGCTCATCAACTACATGGCCAAGTTTGGTGAGAGTAGAAGCAGGGCAAGGTGGAAGTGGGGCCGAGAGAAGGTCCAGAATGGCCAAGAGTTGAGCACTCGTGGGGAGGTGTGCTGGTGGGAGATGCATGTGATGGAAGCAGACCCGTGACTGCTGACTCGTCTTCCCATGCAGCATACCGGGCTGTTCTGAGTAGCCCTGTGAAGACTGTCCGTGACACTCTCATCACCCAGTGTGCCCAGATCCTGGCCTGTTACAGAAAGAACTGTGCCAGCCCTTCTTCTGCAGGACAGGTGGGGCAAGGATGTCAGTGGAGGGATTGCTTCATCAAAACTTTGCATTTTAGAAGGACTTCTCGTGACCATTGACTTTATTTCCATAAATCCCTCAGTTGATTCTTCCTGAGTGCATGAAGCTACTCCCAGTTTACCTGAACTGTGTGTTGAAGAGTGATGTTCTGCAGCCTGGAGCTGAGGTCACTACTGATGATCGCGCCTATGTTCGGCAGCTGGTTTCCTCCATGGACGTGGCTGAGACCAATGTCTTCTTCTACCCTCGGCTCCTACCACTGGTGCGAGTGAGGATCGGTCTCACTGGTGTGAGACACTGTACTGAGCACAGGGCCTCTAAGGAGGGGGTGGATTACTTTACACTAAGAAATTTGTTTTTACATACATTTCATATTACTATCTAGAGACTTAGCTTTCTTAGTTTGTGTGTGTAAAGGAGTGTGTTCTTGGTGATGTTTTTTTCCTTTTTTGTCTAGACAAAGTCTCCCCTTGATAGTACCACTGAACCACCAGCAGTTCGTGCCTCTGAAGAGCGTCTAAGCAGTGGCGATATATATTTGCTGGAAAATGGGCTCAACCTCTTTGTCTGGGTGGGAGCAAGCGTCCAACAAGGTGTTGTCCAGAGCCTTTTCAACGTCTCCTCCTTCAGTCAGATCACCAGTGGCTTGGTAAGAACAGGGTGTCAAGGATGAGATGGGTATGGAAAAACACTTTGGTGATTTGACTGTGAGTCACTGTCATGCTGGTCTCTTTATTATGAATCAGAGAATACTTAGGTGAGGGAAGGGGCTATCACTGTTTTTCTGGTTTTCTCATTTCAGATGATAGCTAAATCTGTATTGTTCCCTTTTGATGGACTTAAAAGTACTTTATCATAGTAATGAATGAATTTTTATTCCAGAGTGTTCTGCCGGTTCTGGATAATCCACTGTCTAAAAAAGTTCGAGGCCTCATTGATAGCTTACGGGCACAGAGAATGCGGTACATGAAGGTAACACAGATGTTCTGTGTTTTGCAGTGGTGGGGCTGGATATTGAACCCTAGGCCTTCCGTATGCCAGACAAGTACTCTTATACCCACCCAGCACAGTAACCCTGCTCTGAGTCCTGAATTTATTTTTCTTTCTTTCTTTCTTTCTTTCTTTCTTTCTTTCTTTCTTTCTTTCTTTCTTTCTTTCTTTCTTTCCTTTTTTTTTTTGGTTTTTTGAGACAGGGTTTCTCTGTATAGCCCTGGCTGTCCTGGAACTCACTTTGTAGACCAGGCTGGCCTCAAACTCAGAAATCCACCTGCCTCTGCCTCTCGAGTGCTGGGATTAAAGGCGTGCGCCACCACGCCCAGTGAGTCCTGGATTTATTATCATGTCATCTGGAAGGAGCATGGGGAGGGAGTGTATGCGTTCTTCATTACCATTTGCCCTTCCTTACAATGTGCCTTCTGGCTGTAGCTTATCGTGGTCAAGCAGGAAGACAAGCTGGAGATGCTGTTCAAGCACTTCCTGGTGGAAGACAAGAGCTTAAGTGGAGGTGCATCCTATGTGGACTTTCTCTGTCATATGCACAAGGAGATTCGGCAGCTACTGAGCTAAAGCAAGTGGGTAAATGGCATAGGGTCCCAGGCCAGCTTCCAGGAAGAACCCCAGGATGGCAGAGAAATTGGGACAGTTCCATATCGTATAAGTCATGTAAGCTGACCTCAGTTGACTTCTTTTGGGGGGAGGGCAAGATATAAGGAGACACCTTCTTTCTGGGCTCAAATACACTACCACTTTGTCATGTCCTGCTGATCGAAGGTGCCTCAGGCCCCTTACTCTACCCTTTCTCCTGCTAATCCTGTTGTAATGAATGTAGTTTCTCAGTTCACTGTATATGATTCGGTGTTGGGGATTTGGAGGCAGCCAGGCCCTGGCAACAGTGTGTCCCTTTGGATGAGCCTCCAAGAGGAAGGGGCAGGCAGCCTCCAAGAGGAAGGGGCAGGCAGGAAGAAGTGGGAATCCCAGGGTTATTACAGGAGGTGGCAAATTCAGCTCCGTGTCATCAACAACTTCCTATATTAGGGACAAAATATACAGGTGCACAAGAGCTGGGGTACCAGCCGTAGGTGGTGGAGAGTAAAATAGTTGGTCCTTTGGGTGCCTGATGGTCAGTAGCAAAGTCATAATTACTGAGGATGGATAACTAATCTCTCTACTTCCACTGCGCGTGCTCTCTCTCCCCTGCAATGATTGGTGAGCACTTCGTGGACAGAAGCACATAGCTAGAGATGAATGAGCCTGGGGTAAGAATTGCAAAACATATTAACACCTTGGGGAAGTAGCAGCCTCCTTTCCAGATGGAGAAGCCCCAATCCTGGATGGTTCTGTAGAGCGCCTGATGGTCAACTTGCAATACCTCACAGAGCCAGCCCACATCCCACTCAGCTTCCACCAGAAACGTTGGGAAGAGGCAGATACGGCTGGAGCCCTGTCTTCCGGTGCCAGGACGTTACTGGGCTTTGGTATTGACTGAGTGGCTGACAAGTTATCTTCCAACTCCAGTTGGCTGGACAGGACAAGGGCTAGGAATGACAGTGGTCAGGCTTGCCTGCTCCCAGCCCAGGATGCCCCTGCTATGGACCTTTCATTTCTTTTCATTGGTTTATTTTTCAATGCATCTTTAATTTGTAAAGAAATAAAATAAGATGTAACCAGTATCCCTTTCATTACTCGCGACTTCTCCCCACCCTGCCTGCAGCTGAGAGGAGTTACGCATGCGCCGCGTGCCCCTATGGCGTAGGACCTAGTCCACTCCCCACCCGCCGCAGGGCGGGGTTTCGTGCTGTCCGAGGGGGTCCGGTGTGGACATGGCTGCTCGCTGTACCGAGGCGGTGCTGGCCGCCCTGGGGGTGCTCAGTGTCTGTTTGGCCAGCAGCTCCAGGTCCGAGGCTTCCGGGGAGGCAGAGAGGGACGAGCCGTGGGATGGTGCGGTTTTCCGGCCGCCCGCTGCCCTAGGTGCCGTGGGGATAGCGAGCGGGCCCGGGACCCCGCCTCCAGGGAACACAGAGGCGGTGGACCTACCAGTGTTGCTGTGGTGGAGCCCAGGTCTGTTTCCGCACTTCCCAGGTGACTCAGAGCGGATACAGTGTGCGCAGGGCGCGTGCGTGGCGTCCCGGGATCGACGGGCGCGCGCCGACCCGCGGACGCGCGCATTGCTCTTTTACGGCACGGACTTCCGCGCGGCTGACGCGCCTCTGCCGCGCCTGGCGCACCAGAGCTGGGCGCTCCTGCACGAGGAGTCGCCGCTCAATAACTTCCTACTGAGCCACGGCCCAGGAATCCGTCTCTTCAATCTCACCGCCACTTTCAGCCGCCACTCGGACTATCCGCTGCCGCTGCAATGGCTGCCCGGGGCCGCCTATTTGCGCCGGCCCGCGCCTCCGCTCCGGGAGCGCTCCGAGTGGCGTCGCCGCGGATACGCGCCATTGCTTTATTTGCAGTCCCATTGCGACGTGCCTTCCGACCGGGACCGATATGTACGCGAGCTCATGCGCTACATCCGGGTGGGTGAGAGAGCGGCGAGGCGAGGCGGGGCGGGGGTGGGCCGGGCGAACGCCCCACCCTGCTCTGCTGACCGCCGTGCTCTGACTCGCTTAGGTGGATTCCTATGGCAAGTGCCTGCAGAACCGCGAGCCGCCCACCGTGCGATTACAGGACACAGCTACGGCTACCACCGAGGATCCAGAACTCATGGCCTTTTTGTCCCGGTATAAGTTCCACTTGGCCCTAGAAAATGCCATCTGCAATGATTACATGACAGAAAAACTGTGGCGCCCCATGCATCTGGGTGCTGTGCCTGTGTATCGTGGATCACCTTCTGTGAGGGACTGGATGCCCAATAATCACTCCGTCATCCTAATTGATGACTTTGAGTCCCCTCAAAAGTTGGCAGAGTTTATTGACTTTCTGGACAAAAATGATGAAGAGTATATGAAATACCTGGCATACAAGCAGCCTGGAGGCATCACCAACCAGTTTCTTCTGGATAACCTGGAGCACAGGGAGTGGGGAGTCAATGATCCCATGTTGCCTAACTACCTCAATGGCTTTGAGTGTTTCGTCTGTGACCATGAACTGGCTCGGCTGAATGCCGAGAAAGCACAAGCATCCTCTCATGGGGACATTCCTGTCCCCGAGCCTCGCATTGCCCAGTCGTCGCACATGAACTGTCCAGTGCCCACCCCTGGCTTTGGGAAAGTCGAAGAGATTCCCGAGAATGACAGGTAAAGGTGTTGCTGGGTTGCCCCTGCAGCTGCCAAATCAAACTGCTGCTTTCTTAGCGTATTGGGCTCACTTTGCTTTAAGTTGTCAGTAGTAGTTGGGGGGCTGGGTGTGGTGGATACACCTGTTATCCCAGCGGTTGGGGAAGTTTAGAAAACCTGAGCGCATAAAGTGGAGCCAAGCTATAAATAGCCTGTAAGCCAACATGAGGATCAGCACCTGAGCTGAGCACCTTTGGTGGGGAGCTGGGCAACAAAAGATGAGTTTTGGTTGTGCTGTGATTAAACCCAGGGCTTTCTGCAGACCAGGAGAAAGAATATTTTTCTACCTAGTCACACACTCAGCCCAGTAAGAGCATTTTGAAAGTATTTTCCTCGTCTGCAGTAATCAAATAATCAGACAAACTAGAGTCTCGCTCTGTAGCCTAGGCTGACCGCAGACTTGTGGTGATCCTCCTGACTCACCCTCCCAGGTGCTGAGATTACAAGAGCAAACCACCATACCCAAGAAAAGCATTTGCATCTTTTTTGTGTGATGAGATCAGAGCTTTGCTTATGCTAAGCAAGCCTTCTAGCATTGAGCTGTAACCCAGCCCTCTTATTTTGATATGGTCTGGCTTATAAACTCTAAATAGAATTGAAGGAATGGGTGTATAATTAATACTGCAGGTCAGTGTGGGTAAAGGGAAGAGAGCTGAGAGCAGGATATACCTGCACTGGGGAGAGTGTGCTTGGGAGGTAGAATGGGAAATGTTGAAACTACCTACCACAGTTAATTTGGAGGCCTCCACAATTAATTTGGAGAGGGATTACTAGAATAGATCACAGAAAGTGACTTGAACAGTTGGGTGGCAGCAGAGGCCTACTTACATATGCTGCTGGTACAATAGGGTCTTTCTTTTTTTTTTTTTTTAAAAAGATTTATTTATTATATGTAAGTACACTGTAGCTGTCTTCAGACACTCCAGAAGAGGGCGCCAGATCTCGTTACGGATGGTTGTGAGCCACCATGTGGATGCTGGGATTTGAACTTATCACCTTCGGAAGAGCAGTCGGGTGCTCTTACCCGATGAGCCATCTCACCAGCCCCAATAGGGTCTTTCTTGATGGTGGAATCTTTCACTAAGAATCTGTCCATTTATGCTGAATATATGATTTACTAGAATAAAAATCAAAACATTAGGGAAATAGCCAGGGATTGTAGTGCATATCTGTAATTCTAATGCTAAAAAGACTGAGGCAGGGGTACCAGGAATTCAAGATCATAGTTTGCCAGTTTAGAGGCCCTGTCCCACTAACAAAAGAAAATTCAGGTTATGCCTTTTCCACACAAGATGTCACTGTACCTTCATTTAGATTTCCAAATAACTGAAGGTTTAAACCATCTAAAGGCTCCCTTGCTCTCCTGTAGACTATCATTTCCAGGCTCTGGACCCTTGGCATACCCTCCACATTTGAGAGCTAGAGGCAAGCCTGCAGTGACAGCTACTTGGGAGGACTATGATGTCTTTATGTTTATAACCCCATTACTAGCTCTTGGACGAGAATTAGTTTTACTCCATATCTTCTTTCCTTCACAGCAGGGCCTTGTCCTATCCAGAGACCCAGTATCTGCTTAATTTTTTGTTTGTTTTTCAAGACAGGGTGTTTTAGCCGGGCGTGGTGGCGCACGCCTTTAATCCCAGCACTCGGGAGGCAGAGGCAGGTGGATTTCTGAGTTCGAGGCCAGCCTGGTCTACAAAGTGAGTTCCAGGACAGCCAGGGCTATACAGAGAAACCCTGTCTTGTCTCGAAAAACCAAAAAAAAAAAAAAGACAGTGTGTTTTTTTGTTTTTTTTTTTTCTGTGACGCCTTGGCTATCCTGGAACTCAGAGATCCCCCTGCCTCTGCCTCCTGGATGCTGAGATTAAAAATGTGTGCCACCACCATGGCCCTGCTCATGATTTCTTTGGGACCACTCAGCCTACTACTGCTGTGGCTCCCCAACTCACCCCCCCCTCCTGTTTTGTCATTTCAGCTGGAAGGAAATGTGGCTACAAGATTATTGGCAAGGTCTCTATCAGGGGGAAGCTCTCACTGCCATGATCCACAACAATGAGACACAGCAGAGGAAATTTTGGGATTATGTACATGAGATCTTCATGAAAAGGAATAAAAATCTCTAACTGCCTTCATGCAAGAGCTGTTAGCTTGGAAGACTTAAGAAGACTGCGTTACCGTGGTACCTAAGGCACATCCACCTTTAGTGAATACTCTCTACTATGGATTGATGTTTTCACTGATTCTCTTGCCCTGTATTGGGGATTGGAACCTTGGGTTCTGAGAATACTAGGCAAGTACCCCTAGCCCTTCTCTGTGGTAAGGTAGCTTCTCCTTAAAGAGAAGCAGAAGCCATAAGCACCCATTTGATGACTCAAGTACACTTGTCATGCCTGTGGTTGTTTCATCATTTTAAATATGGGCAGGATAGTTCAGGCTATGATCTATAAAACTTCCGTTATTTAGTACCTTTAAATAGTGTCCATTCCTCATCTTATCAGCTGGTACATGGGGGGGGGGGAGGCAAAGCCTTATGTGTGGGTGTGTTCTGTTTTTCTGTCTTTTTCTCCCTTTTGAGATAGGTCTCACTACATGGCCCAAGCCAGCATCCAACTCCTAGGCCTAATAGACAATACCTGCCTCAGCCTCTAAGTAGCTGGGGCTACAGGTATATAACACTATGCCCAGCTCTTCAAGTTACTTTAAAAAAATACTTGCACTGCTTAAATATCAGATGTCTTTTAAGTAGCTTGCTCTTTCTGCTTTAGGCGACTTCCCACAAACTGGAAAGACTGACAAACATTTCCATCATTCTTACTGNCCTAATAGACAATACCTGCCTCAGCCTCTAAGTAGCTGGGGCTACAGGTATATAACACTATGCCCAGCTCTTCAAGTTACTTTAAAAAAATACTTGCACTGCTTAAATATCAGATGTCTTTTAAGTAGCTTGCTCTTTCTGCTTTAGGCGACTTCCCACAAACTGGAAAGACTGACAAACATTTCCATCATTCTTACTGCTTGGTTTTCTTGTTTAGGGTATATTTTGAATTCTTTCTCTTACGAACAGATTAAGTAGCTAATATTGGCATGATGTCAGTTCAGTGTATTGCCCTGTTCTAGGGCTGGAAAGCGCCATTCAGTCCATTACCCAAATTCTCTCACTTTCTTCCAGATAACTTTTATAGTGCCAACTCACTGTTTTTTTTTTTTGTTTGTTTGTTTTTGTTTTGTGGTTCTGGGAAGGCAAGCATTCTATAAATTGAGTTATAGCTTCAACTCTAACTAATACTGAGGGATTTTTTGTGTATGTGTGGTTTTTTGTTTGTTTTTATGTTCTTTAATAAAGCCAGCCCAGCCGGGCATGGTGGTGCACGCCTTTAATCCCAGCACTTGGGAGGCAGAGGCAGGCGGATTTCTAAGTTTGAGGCCAGCCTGGTCTACAAAGTGAGTGTTCCAGGACAGCCAGGGCTAAACAGAGAAACCCTGTCTCAAAAAATAAATAAATAAATAAATAAATAAATAAATAAATAAAGCAAGCCAGCCCAAGGCCCCCAGTTCAAACAGATTGAAGAAAGCAAGGGATTTAAGTCACCCTTAAGTGTTTAGCTAAATAAAAACTTTAGATTTGGGGTTGGAGCGATGGCTCTACTGTTAAGAGCACTGGCTACTCTTCCAGACGGCCAAGTTTGATTCCTAGCACCCACATAGAGCTAGCTGACAACTGTCTGTAACTTCAGATCCAAGGGTATTACATATATATTCAAGCAAAACGCCCATATATATCCATATAAACCAAAACTATAGGTTTGAAGATATAGATGAACTGCCTACTGTTTACCAGGAGCTTTTTCTGGGGCAGTCAGAAAGAATCCCTTGGACCTTAGAGCTATGCTTATGTATTGATGAATTATCACTTGAGAAGTCACTTGGTTTATCAGTGCATCTGATTGCAAACTACAGATATCTCTGAATCCATGTCTATACAGATAGATACATACATTCATGTTAGATGCTTTAAGCAACCAGG
>LR750463.1:216949-357319 GCA_902729485.2 Mus minutoides | reverse complement strand
CCTAATAGACAATACCTGCCTCAGCCTCTAAGTAGCTGGGGCTACAGGTATATAACACTATGCCCAGCTCTTCAAGTTACTTTAAAAAAATACTTGCACTGCTTAAATATCAGATGTCTTTTAAGTAGCTTGCTCTTTCTGCTTTAGGCGACTTCCCACAAACTGGAAAGACTGACAAACATTTCCATCATTCTTACTGTTTGGTTTTCTTGTTTAGGGTATATTTTGAATTCTTTCTCTTACGAACAGATTAAGTAGCTAATATTGGCATGATGTCAGTTCAGTGTATTGCCCTGTTCTAGGGCTGGAAAGCGCCATTCAGTCCATTACCCAAATTCTCTCACTTTCTTCCAGATAACTTTTATAGTGCCAACTCACTGGTTTTTTTTTTTTTTGTTTGTTTTTGTTTTGTGGTTCTGGGAAGGCAAGCATTCTATAAATTGAGTTATAGCTTCAACTCTAATACTGAGGGATTGTTTTGTGTATGTGTGGTTTTTTGTTTGTTTTTATGTTCTTTAATAAAGCCAGCCCAGCCGGGTGTGGTGGTGCACGCCTTTAATCCCAGCACTTGGGAGGCAGAGGCAGGCGGATTTCTAAGTTTGAGGCCAGCCTGGTCTACAAAGTGAGTTCCAGGACAGCCAGGGCTAAACAGAGAAACCCTGTCTCAATAAATAAATAAATAAATAAATAAATAAATAAATAAATAAAGCCCAAGGCCCCCAGTTCAAACAGATTGAAGAAAGCAAGGGATTTAAGTCACCCTTAAGTGTTTAGCTAAATAAAAACTTTAGATTTGGGGTTGGAGCGATGGCTCTACTGTTAAGAGCACTGGCTACTCTTCCAGACGGCCAAGTTTGATTCCTAGCACCCACATAGAGCTGACAACTGTCTGTAACTTCAGATCCAAGGGTATTACATATATATTCAAGCAAAACGCCCATATATATCCATATAAACCAAAACTATAGGTTTGAAGATATAGATGAACTGCTTACTGTTTACCAGGAGCTTTTTCTGGGGCAGTCAGAAAGAATCCCTTGGACCTTAGAGCTATGCTTATGTATTGATGAATTATCACTTGAGAAGTCACTTGGTTTATCAGTGCATCTGATTGCAAACTACAGATATCTCTGAATCCATGTCTATACAGATAGATACATACATGCATGTTAGATGCTTTAAGCAACCAGGCTTCATGGTTAATACTGTGATATCTAAGGATGTGACCAGGTTGGAATTACATTGCTAAAGTTTTGCTTAACCTATTTTGTTTGTTTGGGGGATTTTTTGGGCGGGGGGGGGGCGGCAAAGAGTGGGTCCATGAGTGCTAGGCCAACTTGGGTTACAACAGCAAGACTCTCAAAAAAAAAAAAAAAGTTAACATTTTATAGTAGAGATGGGCATGGTTGTGCATGCTTTCAGTTTCAGTATTCTAGCACTCTGGGAGGCAGAGACAGGTAGATGGAGTGTTCCAGGCTAGCCAGAGCTCTATGTTGAGGCCCCCATCTCAATAAATAAATAAACATAAATAAATATCATAGTATAAAACAAATCAGAAGGTTCTGATTCCCAATCAAGTCATCAATTTCAGTGCAGTGCTGATTTCTACAGCAAAGTAAGTATTATACAAATACAAGCCGAAATCAGAACTCAGGTGTGCTTTGCAACAGGAAGGGTAAGTGAGTGACGGTTATGCAGGTGCAGGGTCCTGTCCATTCCACCCCTCATGCGAACACTCACTTCTCTAGGACCTTTATGCAAAGTGAGCGTGCAGTTCATGAATGGTTGTTGCTGGAGAATCAAGCCTGCTTTTTGCTCAGTGCTTCCCAGACTCCTTTATCCCTCTCATTATGTAAATAATCATAAAAGACCAGGGCAAATCAGGTGCTCCATTTCCACAAGGGAAAGAACTATGAATAACCACATAGTACTATACCAGTAAAAAAGCTTTACTTTCATATAAAAACAGCAACAAGAAGTTTTTCAGGTTTGCGGCTCAGCTACAAGGCATACAGCACCATCACTTGCTGCAGGTTATGGGTACTCGTGGTACCCATGGTTACTCACGGTAGAGGTTTGTAATAGTCTTTTAGTTACTACCAGAGTATGGATAGAACACAAGGCTGATGGCAAATGTTACTATGTTTATTTCATCATCTCAGGTTTCATTTTATATAATAAACTGATTTTTCCAGTGTCTTCTACCTGGTTACTTTATTACACTTGTTTATTATGTGTATGTGTGTAGTAGCTTTTACTACCCTGTACATGTACATATCAAAAGAGTCCATTTTCTTTCTGCCATGTGGTCTCAGGGATGAACTATCAACAGACTTAGTGGCAGCACCTCTATTCAACAAGTGAGCCATTTTGCTGGCCTGTATTTGCTTATTTGGGGGGATTGAAGTGATAAAATTGGAGATTTGTAAAAAATAATGGTAAACACTTTTCCTTTTTCGTTTCATTAAGGCAGGGTCATGTTATGTGGCCCTGGCTTGCCAAGTACTCACTATATGTAACTTAGGCTGGTTTCAAAATCTTAATCTGTCTCCTGCCTCAACTTCCCAAGTGCTTGGATTGTAGGCATATGCCACGCCTGACATAACTATTTTTAGCATGAACAAGATACACAAAGGCTCCTTTCATTTTAAACATTTAAGAGATATTCAAGGGCTGGTGAGATGGCTCAGTGGGTAAGAGCACCCGACTGCTCTTCTGAAGGTGATAAGTTCAGATCCCAGCAACCACATGGTGGCTCACAACCATCCGTAACGAGATCTGGCTCCCTCTTCTGGAGTGTCTGAGGACAGCTACAATGTACTTACATATAATAAAATAAAATAAATCTTTCAATCATTAAAAAAAAAAAGGATATTCAAAAATATTTTTTGTGTGCTTGCTTTGGCAGCCCATATACTAAAACTGGGACGATACAGAGAAGATTAGCATGGCCCCTGCGCAAGGATGACACGTGAAGTGTTCCATATTTTTGTAAAGTGGATAAAAAAGATTTGTTAGCAAATGCAAATTAAAGTTTGGGAAAGAAAAAAAAAATTCCCCGTGTGTGTGTGTGTGTGTGTGTGTGTGTGTGTGTGTGTGTGTGTGTGTTTGAGGTGTTGGTAGAGGTAATTATGAGCCCTGCGAAGTGGATGCTGGAAACCAAACTGAGTCCTCTGGAAGAGCTAAAAACACTCTAAGCACGGAGCTACCTCTCCAGACCCCGAGCTAGCTAAGATTTCAAAGTAGATGTTGGGGTAGATAAGGTCACAAACAATAAAAATGTGTGTGACAATAAAAACCGGTGCCTCGATGGCTGCCGGTTGGGTGTGGCAAGAGAAGGAAAAGCCCTCTGATGTAAACCCCAGTGTTCATTTTGGGATTCGCCAGAAAAATCAAGCCTACCATTTTGGGCTAAATTTAAAGCAAGCTTTATTAGATACTAAATAACTGACCAAAAGATGGACTTTAGTCAGGACCATTCCTGGAATTTCCCTCCTGAGATTAGCTAAATGACTTCAGAAGAAAGTCATCCAGGTAGGTTATCAAGGGAGAATTCCAAACATCTGTAGTAAATAATGTCAACAAGAAAGTACGTATGCGCCGGGCGTGGTGGTGAAAGAGTAGTACGTAACCAAAGACAAAATGGAGTCCCTTGTGTCAGGGGGGAAAGTGAACCTTTAAACTAACCAATGGCGCTAGCTACGGGCAAGCCTTTCCTGGAACAATCACAGAATAGCCCAACGCCCTCTAAATGTCACAGCGACCTCTGTGAAATGTCTCAATGCCCCAGGAGGTTGCCTAAGGTAGCACATGACTTAACTGTTAGGTAGATTACCTCCCCCTCCCCCCACCCTTGTCTCTTAGAGTTAGCTACCTGGGTATCTTGCTGATGTTTAAACTAGCCAATCATGTGAAACCGTGCCAATTTCCCCAACCCCCCTACCCCATTGCTATAAAAGCTTCTAGTTTTCAAGCCTCGTGGTCGACCCCCCTGTCCCCTGCGTGGGATACGGGGTCCTCCCAGAGCTCCGATTAAAATTCCTCTTGCAGTTTGCATCAAGACAGGTCTCTCGTGGTTCTTGGGATGCGCGAACAGCCCGTGTTTGGAATAGGGGTATTTCTAGTTTGGTCTTACAGTGGCGCACACCTTTAATCCCAGCACTCGGGAGGCAGAGGCAGGCGGATTTCTGAGTTCGAGGCCAGCCTGGTCTACAAAGTGAGTTCCAGGACAGCCAGGGCTATACAGAGAAACCCTGTCTCGAAAAACCAAACCAAACCAAAAAAAAAAAAAAAAAGAAAGTACCTATGCAAATATACTTTGCTTTAAAGTAGATATCATATAAACTACAGGACTGCTGGATTCCACTTCCACTAGCAGAAATGTCATGGGAATTCATTTGCAAATACCAAAGAATCTATAGCACAGTTAAGATCAACAAATCACAACTGGAGATCTATAAAAAGAAGTGATATGGCTGGGCGTGGTGGCGCACGCCTTTAATCCCAGCACTCGGGAGGCAGAGGCAGGCGGATTTCTGAGTTCGAGGCCAGCCTGGTCTACAAAGTGAGTTCCAGGACAGCCAGGGCTACACAGAGAAACCCTGTCTCGAAAAACCAAAAAAAAAAAAAAAAAAAAAAAAAAAAAAAAAAAAAAAAAACAACAAAAAAGAAGTGATATGAATGCTGTAATATTAAATGTTGTGTATGTCATACATGTTACAACGTTCACCCTACTGTGCGATCATTCCAAACGAGTAAACAGTATCTACCCAGTAGTCCATGCAAGAGTTGTAAAAAGCAGCCATTTTATTATTTTGGTTTTTCGCTAAAAGTTAATTTTAGGGTTTTATTGTGTAGCCCTGGCAGTCTTGGAGACCAGGCTAGCGTCGAACCTGCCTCTGCCTCTGTCTCTGCCTTCCCAGTGCTGAGATTTAAAGGCGAGCGTCACCACCTCCTGGCAAAAGCGATCATCATTCTCACAGATTTGTTAAAACAAGTCCTTTGCAACCCCAAATCCTTAACTCCAGCCCCATGGGATCCGACGCCTTCTGCTGGCCGCCGCGGACGCAGCACTCACGTGGTGCCCACACACAGACACCGACTCACAAATAAGTGGAAGCCTCGGACACAGGGTCCCTGAGTCCTGCCCGGTCCCGAGCACGCAAAGGGCGCGCACAACATACAGCATCCTAACCTGGTGTCAGCTGCCGGCTCGACTGGGTTCGAATGTCACTGTGAGGCCAAGACCCGGAAAGTGCGCGCACAGCTGGCCATAGGGCCGCACGCCAAGCGCGTAGAGGTCAAGAGGGGTCACGCACGGGGCCGCGGAGCCTACTGGGAACGTTGTGCAAAATGGCGACGCCCAGTCTACGCGGCCGCCTGGCGCGGTTTGCGAACCCGGGAAAACCTATACTGAAACCCAACAAGCCTCTTATCTTAGCTAACCGCGTCGGAAACCGACGCCGAGAAAAGGGCGGTAAGCACTTGGAGCGGGAGCCGCTAGGTAATCTCGGGGGAGCGGTGTTAGGTCGGCCTGTGGCTGAAGGTTTCCCAGTTCTTCCCCTCCAGAGGCAACCTGTATCACCGAGATGTCGATAATGATGGCTTGCTGGAAGCAGAATGAATTCCGCGACGAGGCGTGCAGGAAAGAGATCCAGGACTTCTTCGATTGTTCTTCCAGGGCTCAGGTGATGACTGGCTCCTAGTATGCCTCCTTGGGAAGAGAAAGGGAATACAAAGAAATGGTTCACACCACTCTGCTAAATTACGTATAGAGTCTCCCATTCATCTGTGACTGGCTCACCCTCACCAAAGTGAGAAAAGCTAAGTTTTGTCTAAGGTTCATCTTCATTAATTTGCTAGCCAGAATAATAGTTTCAGATGATAACAATCACTTGTACATTCCCCAATCCCTTTAAATCCCCTTTTGTTCCTTTGGGTTTTGTTTGTTTGTTTGGGTTTTTGTTTGGTTGGTTGGTTGGTTGGTTGGTGTGTGTGTATGTACGTACACATACGTGCTTACATGTTTAAATATGCAGGGACACATCTGTGGGCACCAGTGCTGTGTGGTGGCCTGAGGTAAACGTCTGGAATTTTCCTCCATTCCTCTTCCACTTTATTCCTTGAGGCAGGGTCTCTTGGGGTTTGGAATATTATAAAAATTATGGGTCTAGGTCAGAATAAGCTGAAGAACTGTGACTTTGTTTTGTTTTGTTTTCTGTTGTGTTTTCAGGAAGCCGGGAAGATGAGATCAATCCAGGAGTCTCTGGGACAGTCCGAGAGTTTATCTCCCCACAAGATGACCAAGTTGTTACAGAGATTTCCCAACAAATCTCATCTCATCTGAAAATGGAGAAACATTTTCAATGAACTCTCATTTCCAAAAGCTCTATACAGAGAGACATGTTTGTGAGGTTTGCGGTTTGCATTTGCATTGCCATGAGTTTTTGAAGGGTAGAATGAGGCAAAACACTTACTTTTGCTCTTTTGAATGAATCGTGTTCTGGATGCTGTCTTGAAATAAAATCCTCTAAAAAGAAATTGGCCATTTCTTCTAATTAGCTACTCCTTCTCACACCCGCCTCACATCCTGAAGAGGAACATCTTGGCCTTTCCCTTCACTGGGCAAGCACCCAGCCACTGAGCTAACCCTGAGCACTTCCTTTCTTGAGCTCTATAATCTCCCCTAGACCCTGGAAGTTCTATTTCCTGGATGCTCTTCATTTCCTTTCTTTTGTTTTGTTTTGTTTTTCTTTTTTGAGAGAGTTTCTCTGTGAATCCCTGGCTGTCCTGTAACTCACTCTGTAGACCAGGCTGCTCTCAAACTCCGAGATCGATTGCCTCTTTCTCCCAAGTGCTGGGATTAAAGGCATGTTTTACCACTGCCCAGTCCAAATATGCTTTTGATGAGCAAGCCTGGATGTCTTTTGTTGCCTTTCAAGTCCTTTATATCATTTAGACCTTTGTCTTTTTCAGCTGTATTCAGTGAGTGCATACTTCACAAATAGTCTGTCCAAAGTGCTTACTGAAGCAAGTGCATATACCAATAACCCAGAGATTCAGTAGATACACTTTATTTTATTTGTACAGTTAATATACTTAGGGGATGGAGAGCTGGCTTAGCATTTAAGGGTACTTGCTACTTTTGTAGAGGACTGGCATGGGGTTCCACAGTGACTATCTTAGGTGCCTCACAGCTTCTTGTAACTAGCACCAGGGAGCCTGATAGCCTTTTCTGGGGCCTTCCAGTGCAATTAGAGACAGGTATATATAATAAAAAAAATTGTTGGATATGGTGGTTCTGACAGTTTGTATATGTGCCCAGGGAGTGGCACTATATGGATGTGTAGCCTTGTTGGAATAGGTGTGTCACTGTCAGAGTGGGCTTAAGACCCTCATCCTAGCTGCCTGGAAGTCAGTCTTCCATTAGTAGTCTTCAGATGAAGATGTAGAATTCTCAGCTCCTGCACCATGCCTACCTGGATGCTGCCATGTTCCTGCCTTGATAATGGACTGAACCTGTGAACCTGTAAGCCTGCTCCAATTAAATGTTGCCCTTATAAGAGTTGCCTTGGTCATGGTGTCTGTTCACAGCAGTAAAACCCTAACTAAGACAGTGGTGCATGCCTATTTTCCCCAGCACTTAAAAGGCAGGCAGGCAGGCAGATCTCTGAGCAATGCCATAAAGACACCCTCAACAAAACAAAATAAAACAAAAATAATTTTTTTTTAAAAGTTGCTTTAAAAAAAAAAACAACAGGGCTGGTGAGATGGCTCAGCGGGTAAGAGCACCCGACTGCTCTTCCAAAGGTCCTAAGTTCAAATCCCAGCAACCACATGGTGGCTCACAACCATCTATAACGAGATCTGACTCCCTCTTCTGGAGTGTCTGAAGACAGCTACAGTGTACTTACATATAATAAATAATAAATAAATCAATCTAAAAAAAAAAAAAAAAAAAAAAAAAAAAAAAAAAAAAAAAAAAAAAAAAAAAAAAAAAAAAAAAAAAAAAAAAGCAAACAGCCTGGGAGTTGTGGGCTCACACCTTTAATCCAGCACAGAGGCAGGCAGGTCTCAGAGTTATAGTCAGCCTGGTCTATAAAGTGTTCAAGGACAGCCAGGACTACATAGTGAAAACATGTCACAACCCCCCCCCCCCCAAAAAAAAAAGAAAATTAAAAGTAAAAATTACCAATTAAATACTCTGCCCAGTCTTGCTTAATGTATAAGTAAGCAGTACTATTTATAAATTTGGTCATTAACTTTTACCTAAGAAATTTGAAGGTAATTTTTTTCACTTCTCCTCTGGCAACTATTTTCTTTTTCTACTAAATAATCAGGTAGAGTAGATTATCATGTCTTAATATTTCAGTGACTTTCCACTTAATTCTCCCAAGTGGTATGACTAAGATTTGGTGAGCAATTCATTGTAAATTACTGTTTTGTTTTGTTTTTTCTTCTTACATTCTCCGGTTTGCTGATAGTATTTACTGTCCTCTGATAGTAGGAATAATTGTGTGGGATTTATATATGTTCTGCCCCTCCGGACACAATCAAATTATCCTTTTCTTAGTAGCTGATAGTATTAATGTGGCATAGAAATGAAAGTTCTCCATGGTAGTGTGATAATTACTACAGTGAGGAAGGGTCTTTCCTCCTTATCTCTCAATAGCTAGATTTCCCCATAGTCGTGTATTCCACTATAACTGCCTGGCTCTGCAAGCTGGGTCTTTTAGTTATATGAAGAAATTAAGTGTATTGGATACTTTAGACTAAGGAGGGTCAGTAGATTCCCATTAGCCTAATAAGTCTGTGAACTGGGATGAGGAGAAATATATCTAGCCACAGCTGAAATTTAGCATTTCAGTCAGGGTTATCTGATACTATCGACAGTAGCATTAATGTCCATATAAAATAACCAAGGGTGGGTGGGTGGTGGCACAGAACCCAGGGCCTTGTAAATACTAGGCAAACATTATCAATTAAATACCCTGCCGAAGCTGAAGAGGTGGCTCAGCCAACAAAGGCTGGGCTCACAACCAAAAATGTAAGAGTTAAATACCCTGCCAATCTTGGCTTTTAATGTATAAATAAACAGTACTATGTAACACGTTTGTTTTATATGTCTCAATAATTGTATTTAAACCTAATTAATGTGTAATTCATAAACAATCAGGCAAAGTGGAAGGCATCCACGAACTTCACTATACTGATAAAAGCGCATACGCACTCTCGCAGATTAAAAATCCCCAGATTCAAAAGAAGTACGGAGGAAAGGACATTCATTCATTTCCTGAAATCAAATGCTTTCTTTCCTGGCGCTCCCCTTTAGAAAGCTAAGGTGGCTGGATTATAGGCTTTGGACTGCAACTCCCAGAAAGCAATGCGGCCTAGGCCTATCCCCGAAGCGTGACAATAACCTATCCAATGGTCACTGCACGATCCCCTGACAGGCAGCAATTCTCGATATGAACAGTGTCCACTTCTTCTTTGGGGACACTATGGGTACCAAGTAATTGCTGGAATCTGTGGCCTTTTCCTATTCCTTTGGGAGCTGTGTGTGAGAGTGGGCTCGAGAAAACTGCAGGCAGTGCACACACATGTCCCCTACACCCGCCCGTACGCGGTCCAGTCTTCGAGCACGCGAGGGCGGAAGTAGTGATGGCCGGCGCGGCCGGAAGTTCGGATCAGCTGATGGGGGAGGCGGCGCCGCAGCAGCCTAGAGGCCCTGGCCGCCCAGCGCTTCGTCCCGGCCTCGAGTCTCGCAGGCTGGCCACAATCCCCGCTCGCACCTCGCTGTTGGGTGAGGCCCGGCCCGGTGTCCCTCCCAGGCCCGAGATCCTTGCCCGGCACGGCCGCCCTGAGCGCCCCGGCCACCCCCAGCCCCGGCTCGCCCCTCAGGCCCCGGGCCTCCCCTCAGTCCCCGGCCGGCGGCCCAGGCCCCGGATCCGCGGGGGGAGACCCGGCCCCGGGGGGTGCGGGCCCCATGGAGCTGATGTTCGCGGAGTGGGAGGACGGCGAGCGCTTCTCGTTTGAGGATTCCGACCGCTTTGAGGAGGATTCACTCTGTTCGTTCATTTCCGAGGCCGAGAGCCTTTGCCAGAACTGGCGAGGATGGCGCAAACAGTCAGCGGGGCCCAATTCCCCCACTGGAGGCGGTGGCGGAGGTGGCAGTGGCGGTACCAGAACGCGAGGTGAGGATGAGCGGGGAAGACTGCGAGGGGGAGGGGAGCAAGCTGGTCCCACTTGGGCCTTGCTTGGGAGCTGTCCGGACCGGGAGCTGTCCCAAGCTTAGAGCAGACTTCAGGACTTGCTTCTCTGGCCTTCTAGGGATGGGGTGGCATCTTCACAGCAGGGCGGGGGCGTGGGGGAGAAAGATAGAGGGGAGAAGGGAGGAGAAAGGAGAGAGAGAGAGAGAGAGAGAGAGAGAATACACTCACTCGCGCGCGCGTTCACATAAGCTTGTGTTGTGGCAAAGAACATCCTGGCTTGGCCAGAAAGATCTTTTGTTATTCCTTTATGCCTTAGAGACCAAATATGGGAGAATATCCCTTCTCTGTTTTAAGAATGCTTAACGGAATTTGGCCATTAGTATACCAGAAGTAGGCAGAAGAGAATGTGGTTAGTTGCGGATTATGAAAAGGTGATCACTTGAGGTGTGTCACTCTATGGGATGGTGCATAGGGTGCTTTGCTTCCAGGATGTTAATCTCTCCTCATAAGCCTCACCAAGAAAGTATTCCACCAAGAGGAAAGTGGGAGTGAACTTGCCTGTGAGAGATGCTATAATCCATAGGGTTAAACCAGATTCCTGGCATCTGTTAGAAGCAAAGGCTGGGACCAGTGGGTGGGAGTCTTGGACTCCTATATCTGAGGTCTGAGGAGGACGAGCTGTTATCTTGGGGCTGTGAAGCACCTTTCCTTTGTGTTTCCTTCATTCTTGGTCGTCCAATGAAGTCATGGGTTAGTGCTATGAAGAGTTTTGCTTTTGGAGGGGGTAGAAAGGAGAGTAAAGATGAAAGAAACCCAGAGGCTTTCCCCCACTCAGCCCAAGGCAGGTTTTGCCCTGGGCCTCGGTGCAAGCTGGCTTTCTTCAGTAGTTGAAAGGGTTAATGTATGTGTTCTAGCTCGGCCATTCCAAAAGACCTGTTCTGCAAGCTGCAGAGATTTCTGGTGCCCCTTTAGGATCCAGAGGAATTCGCCTATGCCACTTTCTAGGAGTGTAGTATTCAGCTTCTGTTGGGAGAGAGAGCACTTGTGTGTATGTGTATGCACACATACATGTTCAGGTCACAAGCAGCTTCAATGTGAATCTTTTGTGATCTCCCTACTTCTTTTATATGTGAAAATGTGGATTGTCTCACTTTGGGGAAAGTAACTAAAAGCATGGTGGTAAAGATTTTCAGCATGTTGATGCGGTCCTCCATAGGTTAAGATCTTTGCCCTCTTTCTTCCCTCCCTGCCTGCCTGCCTCTTGAGAGGATCTGGCTGTACAGCTTGAAAGGGTCTTAACCATCCCTCAACAACCTTCACATCTGGCCTGAATGTACCACTTCTTCCCCATGCCCTCCTCAGCCACCCTCAGTTGCTTGCTCGTAAAAAGGTTGCTGTTGTTTTTAAAAGGTTCTTTTCTGTTCTGTGATTATTTTTAAATCAATCTTCTAATGTAACTGTTTGCTGTGAGATCTGTAGTCTGTTATATTACTACTGCTTTTTGTTAAAATAGTGTAGAAAAATCTTGAGTGCTAACTGAGTCCTGAACTCCTTCCCATTCCAGGGGAGTTCAGGAGCAATAGCCAGGTGCCCTGGGGTACTTAGCTCCCCCTGGCTTCGAGGATGAGAAGTCAGACTGTGTGGGCCTTGTAGACTCTTTTGCCTCATGGGGTCTGTCTTAGTCAGGGTTTCTATTCCTGCACAAACATCATGACCAAGAAGCACTTGGGGAGGAAAGGGTTTATTCAGCTTACACTTTAACATTGCTGTTCATCACCAAAGGAAGTCTGGACTGGAACTCAAACAGGTTAGGAAGCAGGAGCTGATGCAGAGGCCATGGAGGGATGTTCTTTACTGGCTTGCTTCCCCTGGCTTGCTCAGCCTGCTCTCTTATAGAGCTCAAGACTACCAGCCCAGAGATGGTCCTACCCACAAGGGGCCTTTCCCCCTTGATCACTAATTGAGAAAATGCCTTACAGTTGGATCTCATGGAGGCATTTCCTCAACTGAAGCTCCTTTTTCTGTGATAACTCCAGCTGTGTCAAGTTGACACAAAACTAGCCAGTACAGGGTCCCTAATTATTCTGAGTTCTGGCTCATCTTACCTCCTTAGTGGGGGCCCTGCAAGTCATTAAGAGAAAAGGTGATAAATAAAAAGGCAGCCAGAGGTGAATGGCAAAGAGACAGTGCAGTATAATAGGAATTCAAATGGAGAATGTGGGAAATTTGGTTGTGAGGCCTGTGAATAGATGGAACACCTACTCGAGTCCTAGAACACCCCTATCTGGCCAGAAGTTTCCTAGAATCTCCCTGGTATCTTCTGTTCTGGGCCAGGGCTGGCCACTTGACTGTGTGCGGCTGGAGAATGCCCATCTCCCCTCTCCCAAAAGGAGTTTTAAGGGTCATTATACCTCAACAAGAAGGGGCTGAGTGCTGGCTACTCTTTTCTTGGCCCTTCATTCAATTCCTAGCACCCATGTGTAATGGCTGACAACCACCTGTAATCCCAGCTCCAGGGGATCGATCTGACACTTTCTTCTGCACTCCATGAGCTCCTATACTCACATGCAGAAATTCACACACAGACATATAATAAAAATATAACATTTAAACTTAAAAATATAGCTGGCGGCTGGTGAGATGGCTCAGCAGGTAAGAGCACCCGACTGCTCTTCCGAAGGTGATAAGTTCAAATCCCAGCAACCACATGGTGGCTCACAACCATCCTTAATGAGATTTGGTGCCCTCTCTGGAATGCCTGAAGACAGCTACAGTGTACTTACATATAATAAATAAAATAAATCTTTAACAACAACAACAAAAAATATATATATATATAGCTGAGTGTCATAGCACATGCCTTTAGTCCCAGCACTCAGGAGGCAGCACTCGAAAGGCAGTGGCAGGCTGATCTCTTGAGTTCAAGGCTAGCCTGGTCTACCGAATGAGTTCCAGGACAGCCAGGTATCCACAGAGAAACCCTGTCTTAAAGAACAAAAACAAAAAAGTAAACAAACAAAAATATATAATATATATGTGTGTGTGTATATATATATATATATATATATATATATATATATATATATATATATATATATATATATATATATATATATATATATATATATATATATATATATATATATATATATATATATATATATATATATATATATATTTATGTATTTACAAGAAGAGGGTGTGTGTGTGTGTGTGCGCGTGCACATGAATGCCCAGGTGCCCAGGGTGTGGCACTGGTTCCAAGTAATTATTGCAAAATAATTCTGGCCCTTTTTCTTCCACCATCCCAATCTATGTTTTGGAAGATGGATTGGTAATCCCATTGGTGGAGCTGTCAGCAAAGCAGGTGGCATTTCACATCCCATTTGAAGTGGTAGAGAAAGTTTATCCTCCAGTGCCAGAACAACTCCAACTCCGAATTGCTTTTTGGAGCTTCCCTGAGAATGAAGAGGACATTCGGTGAGTCCAGAGTACTGATAATGGGAATGGAGTTCTAAGATCTCACACTGGCTGCAGGGCTTTCTGCAGAACAAAAGAGATACTGTAGTTGAAACTGCTAAGAGGAAGATAAGGGAGGTGGGAAAGTGCCCTGGCTTTCTCCTAAGGAGTGCTAACAGAGAGAGTTGCCTAGAGCATGGTGGTCTCTCAGTGTCTGTGGAAGGTTATTTGCTGGGTTGTGGCCAAGTCCTCTTCTTCCCCCAGTCTGTATTCATGCCTAGCCAATGGCAGTGCGGATGAGTTCCAGCGAGGGGATCAGCTGTTCCGAATGAGGGCTGTGAAAGACCCACTGCAGATAGGTAAGAGTTCTGGCGTGCCTAGAGTAAACTCTCCTTCTATAACTGGGTGAAAATTAGGACCTTTGCGGCTGGGCAAGATTGCACATGTCTTTAATCCTAGCACTCAGGAGGCAAAGGCCAGTGGATCTCTTGCTAGTTTGAGGCCAGCCTGGTCTCCATAGTGAGTTCTAAGACAGCCAAGGTTACAGAGAGACCCTGTCTTTTTTTTTTTTTTTTAAAGATTTATTTTATTTATTATATGTAAGTACACTGTAGCTGTCTTCAGACACTCCAGAAGAGGGCGCCAGATCTTGTTACGGATGGTTGTGAGCCACCATGTGGATGCTGGGATTTGAACTTATCACCTTCGGAAGAGCAGTCGGGTGCTCTTACCCGCTGAGCCATCTCACCAGCCCCGAGAGACCCTGTCTTAAAAAAACAAAACGAAACAAAAAAACCCATGTGGAGAGGATTGTGTAATTCAATATGGGTCCAGGGAGGAGAGCAGAGACTTTGGTCTTGGCAGCTACTTCTGATCTTGCCCTTATTTCTCCCTAGGGTTCCATCTGAGTGCTACAGTGGTGCCACCGCAGATGGTCCCTCCCAAAGGGGCTTACAACGTAGCTGTGATGTTTGATCGCTGCCGGGTCACTTCCTGTAGCTGTACCTGTGGGGCTGGGGCCAAATGGTGCACCCATGTCGTGGCACTGTGCCTCTTCCGCATTCACAACGTGAGGCCCTCCCAATTTATCCTGGCCCTACCCTACGCTCCATTCCCCCCTTCTCTGCTGCATGCCTGGCCACAATGTGAGCCCCTTTACATCCCCCCTGCCCATCTCTCCCCAGCTTCAGCTCCAAAACCTTTCCTCAGATGGTTCTTTGCTCCTTCAGGCATCTGCAGTCTGCCTGCGGGCTCCAGTCTCAGAGTCCCTGTCTCGGCTACAAAGGGACCAGCTTCAAAAATTTGCTCAGTACCTTATCAGTGAGCTCCCTCAGCAGGTGGGTGAGGCTGGGACATCTTCTCACTGCTGGCTTTCAGGCTTCGTCTCAGCCTTCTTCTCAGCTTTCTTGCTTCACTCTGACCTCTTTGGATTCACCTGTGCCTTGTTCTCTGTGCCTTTGTCCTTTCACCCACAGATTCTCCCCACAGCCCAGCGTCTTCTAGATGAGCTCCTTTCTTCCCAGTCCACAGCCATCAACACAGTGTGTGGGGCTCCAGGTGAGAGTGTTGAGATGGGAAGCAGGGGAGCTGCTAGCACAGGGGATCACTTCCTAATGGCTCTGTGTTGTTAGGTGAGTCTGGGTCCTTAGCAATCGGTAACTGATTGCCTATCATCCGTAGACCCTACAGCAGGGCCCTCAGCTTCAGACCAGAGCACTTGGTATTTGGATGAGTCAACACTCACTGACAACATAAAGAAGACACTGCATAAGTTCTGTGGCCCCTCCCCTGTGGTCTTCAGGTAAATGACACACTAAATCTGTGTACCTTCCGTAGGCCACTGGTAATCTTTCTTCCTCCTCATCACTGCACTGGCACGGCATCAATGATGACTCAATGGTTGGTGATGACCTTGTACAGTCAGTGATTTCCTATTGCATAGAGCCAGAGTTATTTTTCTTCCTTTGGCTGATCATATTGACACAGATGCAGAGAAAGGTGAAGAAGGATTTTGTCTTTCCCCCTCTACTCTGTATTCTGGGTTAGGATCCCCTTTAGGTCAAAGCCCTGCTGTTTTTACCTCCTTCAGTCAGCAGCCCCACCCTAGTCACCTTCTTCTCTGTTCCTTTTACAGTGATGTAAACTCTATGTATCTCTCTTCCACGGAACCTCCTGCTGCTGCTGAATGGGCATGTCTGCTGCGGCCTCTGAGGGGTCGAGAACCTGAGGGTGTCTGGAACCTGCTTAGCATTGTTCGAGAGATGTTCAAGCGAAGGGACAGCAATGCTGCCCCCTTGCTGGAAATACTCACTGACCAGTGTCTCACCTATGAACAGGTAACACCTCAGGATTGGGGAAGCTTTGTGGTAGTTCCTTCTTTCCCTCTCTCATCTTATTCTCTTTTTTTTTCTGACAGGAACATAGAGGAGGGTAAGGGCTTTTTAGATTTTTCTGATCTTTTATGTACCTTACATCTCTCTTTGCCTCCAGATAACAGGCTGGTGGTATAGTGTGCGCACCTCAGCTTCACACAGCAGTGCCAGTGGTCACACAGGCCGTAGCAATGGGCAGTCAGAGGTAGCAGCCCATGCATGTGCAAGTATGTGCGACGAGATGGTTACCCTTTGGAGGCTGGCTGTGCTGGATCCTGCCCTCAGCCCTCAGCGGTGAGTCCTCCCCAGGATTACTGTGTTTCCAAACTCCATGACTGTTGGACTGTCTTATAGTGCTGGCTCAAAAGAGCAGGCCCTCCCCACTGGGCCTGTGTTTATATGTTTCTTTGAGGGAGAATTCCTGCTTATCTCCTTCTTTCCACTCTCAGTTGCAGACTGCTTGTCGTCCCTCTAACAGCCTCCTGCCCTTTGTCCCCACAGCCGCCGGGAACTGTGTGCACAGCTGCGTCAGTGGCAACTGAAGGTGATTGAGAATGTCAAGCGGGGACAGCACAAGAAGACCCTAGAGAGGCTCTTCCCTGGCTTCCGGCCAGCTGTGGAGGCCTGCTACTTTAATTGGGAAGAGGCTTATCCCCTTCCTGGTGTTACCTACAGTGGCACTGACCGGAAGCTAGCCCTGTGCTGGGCCAGGGCCCTGCCTGCCAGGCCAGGAGCCTCTAGATCTGGGGGCCTGGAAGAGTCCCGGCCCCGACCTCTTCCTACTGAGCCAGCTGTGAGGCCCAAGGAACCTGGGGCCAAACGCAAAGGATTGGGTGAGGGGATCTCCTCACAGCGGGGCCCCCGCCGTCTCTCTGCTGAAGGAGGAGATAAGGCTCTACATAAGATGGGTTCAAGTGGAGGCAAAGCCAAGGTACTGGGTGGGTCTGGCAGCGGGGGCAAGAGCTCAGCAGGCAGTGGGAGCAAACGGCGGCTGAGCAGTGAAGACAGCTCCCTGGAACCAGACCTGGCAGAGATGAGCCTGGATGACAGCAGCCTGGCCCTGGGTGCAGAGGCCAGCACCTTTGGTGGATTCCCTGAGAGCCCTCCACCTTGTCCTTCCTCGGTTGGCTCCAGAGGACCTTCCACCTTCCTTCCTGAGCCCCCAGATACTTATGAGGAAGATGCTGGTGTGTACTTCTCAGAAGGGCCTGACCCTCCCACAGCCTCTGCAGACCACTCTGGTCTACTGCCTGGGGAGGTCTGTACCCGAGATGACCTCCCTTCCACAGACGACAGTGGCAGTGGGCTACACAAAACCAAAGAAGCGGCTCCTGCAGTTGGAGAGGAGGATGACGACTACCAAGCATATTACCTGAATGCCCAGGATGGGGCTGGAGGCGAGGAGGAGAAGGCGGAGGGCGGGACTGGGGAGGAACATGACCTGTTTGCTGGTTTGAAGCCACTGGAACAGGAGAGCCGAATGGAGGTGAGGGGCTGAAGAAGAGACGGACTATGGGGTGTTCTGTTCAAATGACTAAGAGGGGCCCCATGGATCTGGCCAGAAATGTCCAGATCATTAGCATGACTTTACACTCTGTAGGGCATCCTGATCTGCCCTCTCTACTGGGTACTTCTCAGTTGTTGTGTCAGTGTGCTACTTCAGAGTCCTCGGTGGTCACTTGCTGTCTGTCATTAGAGTAAAACTGAAGGTTCCTGGCGTGGCGGTGGGCTCCACCCTGTCTGGACTTCACTTATTCCTGGGGTTTGCCATGCTCCCTCTTGCCTACATACTTAGTACAGACTGGCCTTTTTGCCTGGAACAACCTTCTCACCAGGCTTGGTTAGCTCTAAGAGACCTTAATGTTCTGAGAGATCGGGCCACAAGATTGTTGAACTTAGAATCCCTCCCTGCCAGGTGTGGCAGCAGATGCCTCTTATCCCAGCACTCTGGAGGCTGACGTAGGAGACTCAAGTTGGAGGCTAGCTTGAGTTACATAGGAAGACCCTGCCTCAAATAAAACAGACCTTGTCTTTTTTATTTATTTATTTATTTTATTTTATTTATTATATGTAAGTACACTGTAGCTGTCTTCAGACAATCCAGAAGAGGGCGCCAGATCTCGTTACGGATGGTTGTGAGCCACCATGTGGATGCTGGGATTTGAACTCATCACCTTCAGAAGAGCAGTCAGGTGCTCTTACCCGCTGAGCCATCTCACCAGCCCCCAGACCTTGTCTTCTTACAAGTGTCTCTCTTGCTGGGCAGTGGTGGCGCATGCCTTTAATCCCAGCACTTGGGAGGCAGAGGCAGGCCGATTTCTGAGTTTGAGGCCAGCCTGGTCTACAAAGTGAGTTCCAGGACAGCCAGGGCTACACAGAGAAACCCTGTCTCGAAAACCAGAAAAAAAAAAAAGTCTCTCTCTTAGCTCCCCACAGCCTCGGCTGGCTTTCCTAGCCTAGTGTCCCTGAGATACCCCCTGTTTTCACAGATAGGAGTAGCAGTGCTCTTGTGTCCCAAGGCCCTGAGTTATCCTGTTCATTTGCTCCCTCTGTTGGCCTTTGTCAGCAATACTTGTTATCATGTCATGTTGAATAACAGTGGTGTCTGTAACCAGACTGAATTCCTATGGTATGCCCAGGATCACCGTGGCACCTAGTGCTTTAGGAATACTGTGCTATGTAATCAAGTATAATTACTGTGAAGGCCCACAGTCTCTTGGTCCTGTGTCCTGCAGGTGTTGTTTGCCTGCGCTGAGGCCCTGCATGCCCATGGCTACAGCAATGAGGCCTCCCGCCTCACTGTGGAGCTTGCCCAGGACCTGCTAGCCAACCCACCTGACCTCAAGGTAGAGCCGCCCCCTGCCAAGGTGAGAGAGACCTCCTTCCTCTGCTTTCCGGGCCCCACTTATCCTTGCTCCTATTCCCCACCCCAAGTGAGAGCTTCCTTCTATCTCCACTGAGGTAAAACAGTCTCATTTGTCCTCTTTGCACTTCCCATTTAGGGCAAGAAAAACAAGGTGTCCACAAGCCGTCAGACCTGGGTGGCTACCAACACTCTGAGCAAAGCAGCCTTCCTGCTGACAGTCCTTAGTGAGCGCCCCGAGCACCACAGCCTGGCCTTCCGAGTCGGCATGTTTGCGCTGGAGCTACAGCGGCCTCCTGCTTCAACCAAGGCCTTGGAGGTTAGCGGTTCATTTATCTTCTCCTTAATCCTTTCAGAGTCTTATGCCTTGATCTCCACTGAGGTATAGGAGGTCTGAGTTCCTTCCTGTACTCTCAGGTAAAGTTGGCATATCAGGAATCGGAGGTAGCTGCCCTGCTCAAGAAGATCCCTCGGGGCCCCAGTGAAATGAGTACCATTCGGTGCCGGGCAGAAGAACTTCGGGAGGGTACACTGTGTGACTATCGGCCTGTCTTGCCTCTCATGTTGGCCAGTTTCATCTTTGATGTTCTCTGTGCTCCAGGTATAATGCCCTACAGTAAGTGGAGAACTTGGGAGTTGGTGGGGGGGGTAGGGGAAGGCTTTTTGTTTGTTTGTTTGGTTTGGTTTGGTTTGGTTTTTTGGTTTTTTCGAGACAGGGTTTCTCTGTATAGCCCTGGCTGTCCTGGCATTCACTTTGTAGACCAGGCTGGCCTCGAACTCAGAAATCGGCCTGCCTCTGCCTCCAGGGTGCTGGGATTAAAGCTGTGTGCCACCATGTCCAGCTGGGGAGGGTTTTTTGTTGTTTTGTTTTGTTTTTTAAGGAAAACTAAAAGTTCTAAGGCTCTATCAGTCATCTTTAGGACCCACCAGGAAGCTTCCTGTGTAGGTCTTAGATGATGAGGGTCTTAGATTCCTTTGCAGTTTTTTCTGAGGTACTTGACTTAACCCAATTTCCATCTAGTGGTTTCTCTCACGGGTTCCCGGCCCCCAAGTCGAAACTGGACTAACGAGATGCCTGGAGATGAGGAGCTAGGATTTGAAGCAGCAGTTGCTGCCTTGGGTACGTGTCTTGTCTTGAGCATGTTCATGAACAAAGCCTGGTCCAGGCCTTGAGAAGCTGGGATGGGAAAGTCAAGATGACATGTAGGAAGCAACTGGTCATCGCTTATTACACAGTCAGTATCCAGAGAGGGTCTGGAGATGCTCAGCAGTTAAGAGCACTTACTGTTTTTCTAAAGGATCCCAGGGGAGTTCCCAGGACCCTCAGGATAGCTAGCTATCAGTAATTCCATTTTCCAAGGGATGCAGTGACCTCTTCTGTCTTCCATGGGTACATTAAGTACATGGTACACACATGCATGTAAGCAAAACACATACATACATAAAAATAACTAAAACTTAAATGTGTGTATGTGTTACATGTGGTGGGTGTTTTAAAGGACAGCAAGCCAAAAATCTAAAGGAAGGCCTCAGGGAGGTGACCGATTATGTAATGTTGACTAAAAGATCAGGGAGCTGTAGAGAGGAAATTATCAGGAACACACTCAGTTCTAAGACCAGATATGATGGTTATGCCTATAATCCCAGTACTTGGGAGGTGGAGGCAGTAGGATCAGGAGTTCATTTTCATACTTGGCTACATAGCAAGTTTGAGGCCAAACTGTGCTACATGAGATCTTGCCTCAAAAACATCATCAACAACAACAATAAAAGCAAGCAATCAAACAAGAAGTTAGATGTACCTGGGTGTGTAAGACACACCTTTAATTCCAGTAGAAAAGAACAACAGGTTACAAAGGTCATGAAAAGATTGGATGTAGGCAGTGGGGACTTTTTTCTCATGAACTGATAGCTGGCCCTGGCTTGTCTGTTTTTGGTGTCTTTGGAGCTATAAACACTAATCCCCAAGAGATCCTCCTCACAGGCATGAAGACAACAGTGAGTGAGGCAGAGCATCCCCTCCTATGTGAAGGCACACGTCGGGAGAAGGGTGACCTGGCCTTAGCACTCATGATCACTTACAAGGATGACCAGGCCAAGCTCAAGAAGGTAAGGGACTGAGATACTGGGTGTTTGCCAGGCAGCGAGTGAGCAAAATGTCACAATCTTTCTCACAAGTTTCCAGTACAATGACCAAAGTATTGGTCTGAGTGTAGGAGGTAAGTAGAGAATTCTGGAGACTTCTCGTAAAGAACAAGAGACCAATGGTTCTTATAGGTATGCTTGGGCATGAGGTGGAAGAAGAGAAGCAGAGCATAAAGTCAATCAGTCATTTATTTCAATATTTATTGAATATCAGTATGTTCAGTCCTCAGGTAAGTGTTATGGAAGATTCCAAGACATGTAAGCTGGGAGGTTATCCTGTAGTTACAACTGGGGAAGACTTTCTGAGGAGGTAGCATTAGGCTGCTTCAAGAAGAAAGGAAGATAACAAAATTCAGGAAATAAAGGATGTCATGTTACTGCTTATCTCTTCTCCAGATCCTAGACAAACTCTTGGACCGAGAAAGCCAGACACATAAGCCACAGACCCTGAGTTCTTTCTACTCATCCAGCCGGCCGGCCACAGCCAACCAGAGATCTCCTTCAAAGCACGGGGCCCCATCTGCTCCCGGGGCCCTGCAGCCACTGACTTCAAGCTCTGCAGGGCCTGCTCAGCCAGGGAATGTGGCAGGGGCTGGGCCAGGTCCCACTGAGGGCTTCACAGAGAAGAATGTGCCTGGTGAGGTGGGGGAACTGGGTAGGGCGGATAGGTGGTCCAGTCAGGTTGTGTGCCCTTTCCTGGGCTCACCCCAGTGTTCTATCTTCTCCCTCAGAAAGTTCCCCACATTCCCCCTGTGAAGGTCTCCCACCTGAGGCAGCTCTGACTCCACGTCAGGAGGGGAAGGTTCCTAGCCGCCTAGCACTTGGCAGTCGTGGAGGCTATAATGGTCGAGGTTGGGGCTCTCCAGGGAGGCCCAAAAAGAAACACACAGGTACAACAGCCTATGGGATGGCATGGAGGGAAGGCTAGTCCTGAAGGCTGGAGACTGACTTCATTTTGGGGATATTAGGCATGGCCAGCATTGACAGCAGTGCCCCTGAAACCACATCGGACAGCTCTCCTACCTTAAGCCGACGGCCACTTCGAGGGGGCTGGGCCCCTACTTCCTGGGGTCGAGGACAAGACAGTGACAGCATTAGCAGCTCTTCCTCAGACTCTCTGGGCTCTTCATCCTCCAGTGGAAGCCGCCGGGCTAGTGCCAGTGGAGGGGCCCGGGCAAAGACAGTTGATGTTGGCAGGTCAGTAGGGAGAAAGACCCGTCCTTAAAACCGTATTCCTAGTGTGACCCAACTGTTGTCCCCCAACAGCCTTACTTACCCTGGTCCCACCTAACCTGGTTGGACTCCATTCTGAAGGGACTCCAACCTGTCCATACTCCATTGCCCCATCAGGTGTTACAAAGGCCGCCGCCCCGAGAGTCATGCCCCCCACGTACCCAATCAGCCGTCAGAGGCAGCTGCACACTTCTACTTCGAATTGGCGAAGACAGTTCTGATCAAGGCAGGGGGCAACAGCAGCACCTCCATTTTCACACATCCATCTTCCTCAGGAGGCCACCAGGGTCCTCACCGCAACCTGCACCTCTGCGCCTTTGAGATTGGGCTTTATGCCCTAGGCCTGCATAACTTTGTCTCTCCTAACTGGCTCTCTCGTACCTATTCTTCCCATGTATCCTGGATTACAGGTAAATCCAATGTCATGATTTGCATACAGGATGGAGGTGACTAGGAAGGCTTTGTGTCTTTGTGACATTGCTGATCTCATCCCTAGACCTCCAGAGGTGCCCACTTTGCTCCTTGTTCTTCTCTCTGAAGGGCAGGCAATGGAGATTGGCAGTGCAGCCTTGACTATACTGGTAGAATGCTGGGATGGGCACCTGACACCCCCTGAGGTCGCATCGCTGGCCGACAGAGCGTCACGGGCACGAGATTCCAACATGGTGAGGGCAGCGGCAGAGCTGGCTCTAAGCTGCCTGCCTCATGCCCATGCACTGAACCCTAATGAGATTCAGCGGGCCTTGGTGCAATGCAAGGAACAGGTACTTCCTGCTTTTAGCCCTCTGGGCAAGGGGGACCATCACCTAACATTTTTCCTCTAAAAATGTATTTGTGTGTGTGTGTGTGCGCGCGCGCGCACATGATGGAGTGGGGTATGTGGCACAGTGTGTGTGGATGTCAGAGGACAGCTTGTTCAAGTTTGTTCTCTCCTTATCCCCTGTGGGTCCTAAGAATCAAACTCAATCTGTCAGGCTTGGCAGCCTCCTCGCCCGCTCTCCCTTCCAAGAGGTCTAAGTTCCTATGCAGAGCTGGGACTTACAATTCGGCTTCAGCTTTCTGAGCAGCTGGGACATGCTATTATTTGCAGGTTAGGGACCTTACCTTGATTCCCTCAGATTCAGGAGTTTATGAAGATCTAATTTTTTTCTCTCACTGTAACATTTCACATATTACAGGTTGAGTATCTGTTAGGTTCAAGATTAGAAGTGTTTTGGATTTTAGGTTTTCAGATTATTTCCTTAAACCTGAGTGATCTTGGGGATGGGACCCAAAACTAGGTTTGAAATTTTTATTTCATATGTTAATTACACACACATCCTAGAGGTAATCTTGTGTCTCTTGGCCTCTTTCTCGTCTATGTATGTATGCATGCATGCATGCAGAGGAATTGGATCCAGGGCCTCATGCAGACCAGGCAACCAGCTGACTTAGTCTCCAGCCCTGTTTGTGCATGAAGGCATATTTCATGGTATTTTCCTCTTGGGGTATCAATGAGCCTTGCTGTTCAAAAAGTTTCTGATTTTAGTGTTTTCCATTTTCAAATTAGGGATACATACTATGTGTTGTATCCTATTGTGTGTGTGTGTGTGTGTATGAGTGCATGCATGCATTTTGCTATAATCCTAAAGCTAGGATCATTCCCATCACAACACACAAGCAAATGGAAGGCTGACTACTCAGGGCTCAGGCTGATTCCTGAGATGGACTCAGAGAAATGATGAGCTTTGGGTGTGCGCAAGGGAACAGTTATTTGTTTGGTGCCTGTGTGAAGTTCTCATTGCCGTTAAAGTCAGTGAGTCAGTCAGTGCCTTTGACCTCTGATGTCCCCCAACCAGTCCTCTGTCCTGGGTAGGGCCTGTCCCCCTAATGCTCTGCTCCTTTCCAGGATAACCTGATGTTGGAGAAGGCTTGCATGGCCGTGGAAGAGGCAGCCAAGGGTGGGGGCGTATACCCTGAAGTGCTGTTTGAGGTTGCTCATCAGTGGTTCTGGCTTTACGAGGAGACAGCAGGCGGCTCGTCCACAGCCCGTGAAGGGGCTACAAGCTGTAGTGGCAGTGGGATGAGGGCCGCTGGGGAGGCTGGGCGGGGACTCCCTGAGGGTAGGGGTGCCCCAGGGACTGAACCTGTTACAGTGGCTGCAGCAGCAGTGACAGCAGCAGCCACAGTGGTTCCGGTCATCTCAGTGGGGTCCAGTTTATATCCAGGTCCAGGACTGGGGCATGGCCACTCCCCTGGCCTGCACCCCTACACTGCTCTCCAGCCCCACTTGCCCTGCAGCCCTCAGTACCTCACCCACCCAGCTCACCCTGCCCACCCTATGCCTCATATGCCCCGGCCTGCCGTCTTCCCTGTGCCCAGCTCTGCATACCCACAGGTGAGTCTGGTGTTTCACAGATGGTGTGGGGCATGTGGAGAACACTACTAGTTCATAGGGTTAGAGTACTTTGGGTGTGTACTAGGGCTGTCCAGGAGCCCTGGTAAGGTGGTGAGAAACGGAAGATCAAGGCAACTAAGTAAGAATTGTAAGAATGCCTGTTTGTGCTGGGCGTGGTGGCGCACGCCTTTAATCCCAGCACTTGGGAGGCAGAGGCAGGCGGATTTCTGAGTTCGAGGCCAGCCTGGTCTACAGAGTGAGTTCCAGGACAGCCAGGGCTATAAAGAGAAACCCTGTCTCGAAAAAAAAACCAAAAAAAAAAAAAAAAAAAAAAAAGAATGCCTGTTTGTTACATGAGGAGACTTAGTATCTGTTCTTCTCTGCCGTTCTATAGGGTGTGCATCCTGCATTCCTGGGGGCGCAATATCCTTACTCAGTCACTCCTCCCTCGCTTGCTGCCACGGCTGTATCTTTCCCTGTCCCTTCCATGGCTCCCATCACAGTCCATCCTTACCACACAGAACCAGGGCTCCCACTGCCTACCAGTGTGGCTTGTGAGTTTCGGGGACAGGGAGCAGGTGAATGGAGGGGAGGTGCACTGGACATGGGAGGGAGGGAGGGCATCTCCTGCACCTCTTCTCTCACATGGCTTTCCATCTCCCCTCAGTGAGCAGTGTCCATCCAGCATCTACATTTCCAGCCATCCAGGGTGCCTCACTGCCTGCTCTGACCACACAGCCCAGCCCTCTGGTAAGCGGGGGTTTTCCACCACCCGAAGAGGAGACACACAGTCAACCGGTCAATCCACATAGCCTGCATCACCTGCATGCTGCTTACCGTGTTGGTAAGAAGTCCCTTTCTGTACTCCTATCTACAGCTGAGTGAAGTGAGGGGCTCTTCATTTGTTTACTGTGGGTCAGGTACCAGGATGGGGGAGAAGGTGAAGGATATAGCCTATTGTGTGTCCATCTGTGTTTCCTAGGGATGCTGGCACTGGAGATGCTAGGTCGCCGAGCACACAACGATCACCCCAACAACTTTTCCCGCTCCCCCCCTTACACTGATGATGTCAAATGGTTGCTGGGGCTGGCAGCAAAGCTGGGTAACACCTCCCCTCCCCAGGACCATTGTCCCCCTGACCCTTCCTTCCCTTCCTATCCCAGACCTCCTTCCTAGCTCTTGCTCAGAGTTCAGGCCTTGGTCGGGTATGTGTGTGAGCGCAGGGGGGTGGAGGATTACCTCAGCTCCTGGGGTGGAGGGTGGATCTCTGTCAGGCTAGAGCTGAGATATATAAGTGGGTCCCTAGGGCAGAGGTGGCCACCCCCGTCTCATGCCCCTCCCCTGCCCCCCAGGAGTGAACTACGTGCACCAGTTCTGTGTGGGGGCAGCCAAGGGGGTGCTGAGCCCGTTTGTGCTGCAGGAGATCGTCATGGAGACGCTGCAGCGGCTGAACCCCATTCATGCCCACAACCACCTTCGAGCCCCGGCCTTCCACCAACTGGTGCAGCGCTGTCAGCAGGCATACATGCAGGTGATAACTCAGGAAGTATGGAGAAGGGTGGAATACCTCCTGGGCCGTTGGACCAGACCCCTCAGCATGTAAGGGAGGTGGGCCACCGTTGTGTGTGCTTTGTGCTGACTCCCCTCCAACCCACCCTCCAGTACATCCATCACCGCTTAATTCACCTGACCCCTGCCGACTACGACGACTTTGTGAATGCAATCCGCAGCGCCCGCAGCGCCTTCTGCCTGACACCCATGGGCATGATGCAGTTCAACGACATCCTACAGAACCTCAAGCGCAGCAAGCAGACCAAGGAGCTGTGGCAGCGGGTCTCTCTGGAGATAACCACCTTCTCCCCCTGAGTCTGGCCCCTGTAGGGCCCTATTTAGGGACACAGGCCTGTGGCTATGGGGAGCCCTCACACAGAGGGCCACGCGACTCTTGGCTGGACAGATCACCCCTACTCAGTTCCCTGGTAGCCCAGACCGGCAGCTGCCCTTGGGCTGTAGCTTGGGGCCAAGATGGCTCAGACCTTAGACGTCTAGGGTTGGGGGAGACAGCTTTGTCTGGGAGAGGGCGTTGGGTGGCCTCTGGTATTTATTTGGCATTTATAAATATATAAACTCCTTTTTTACTCTATTTTCTGGGTCTTTGCCTTCTTCCTTGTATAGAAGAGCTGTGAAAAGACACCTGATACCTGCTGTAGTCTAGGGTTTGTTTTTTTCCCCCACTGCAATGAAGCAGACAAAACAGAAAAATAAGGATGTTTATTAAGGACATTTCTAGCCCACAGCTAGGGCTCATATACGGCTCTATGAGCAACTGTCTGACCTCATCTCCATTCAATGTGAATGACACTAGAGAGGCCAGGCCACAGGGAGATCCCACTGTCTTGACTAAAGAGGCCATAGCAAAGGGGCCTCTCAGGGTAGGCATTGACAGGTAAACTGCTGGGCATGAGGAAGGAAACCACTGAATACAGTCTTCTACCCCTTCCCTGGACCCTCTCCTTCCTCACCTCCCAGGTTCATAGGTCAAAGGTACCTAGTACCATGGGGGGATACCAAGGGAAGCCCCCTTATTAGGTCCCAAAACTATGGGAAAGAGATGGATGCCCCTCCCTTTTCAGCCATTCCAATCCTGGGGGCCACTGAGGTAGAGGGGTAAGGGGCCAGGCCATGTTAATCCCCCTGTGGGCTCTGCTCTAAGGCTTGCCCCTCAGTGAAGTTAGCAGGCATTTTGCTGGTAAAGAAAGAATGGGGCATCAGCCCACACTGGAATGTTGCAATTCTTCCCGAAGCCACAAGGGGGCTGGCTGGCCAAGCCGACTCAGCAGCTTTGATAGCTCCAAATTATGGTTCCGGAAAAAATCCGTAAGGAAAAGGCGAGACTGATGGGAGAAAAAAGTGAGAGGAGAAACAAATAGTAAAAGATACAGCAAGGTCAGACCCTGGAGGTGGAGTGGCAGCTGTCACCCAGGTCCCACTTACCTCCATGTCCATGTCTGGGTACCTCCGGCCTTTGCTTCTCCCTAGACAGCGAGTCTTACCACCTTCAAGGCCCTGGCACCAAAATCCTTTATCTTCATCAAATCTACTCAAAGGAACAGGCCGGTAGGTGTCAGGGAAAAGGGGTACACAAAGGCACCCTACCCTCCTTGCCCACCGGGAGAGATGTCTCTTCCAAACAGAACCTCTTTCCCTTTCCCCATAAAACCTTCTTTCCCTTGGCTTATGCTCTCCCACCTGAGGGTCCTTGTGTAGTTCAGAAAGGGGGTGATACCCAGGAACTTCTGGATGATCTCCATTGAGGCTGCTGGGTTGACACGAAGCTCCTGCCCATCCATAATCAGCAACTGAAGGGACAGGGATGTGGTTCCCTCTCAATTTTTTTTTTTTTTTTTTTTGGTTTTTCGAGACAGGGTTTCTCTGTGTGCCCTGGCTGACCTGGAACTCACTTTGTAGACCAGGCTGGCCTCGAACTCAGAAATCCGCCTGCCTCTGCCTCCTGAGTGCTGGGATTAAAGGCGTGCGCCACCATGCCCAGCGCCTTTTTTTTTTTTTTTCCCTCTCAATTCTTTTTTTTTTTTTTTTAAAGATTTATTTATTTATTTATTATATGTAAGTACACTATAGCTGTCTTCAGACACTCCAGAAGAGGGCATCAGATTACAGATGGTTATGAGCCACCTTTTGTTTGCTGGGATTTGAACCCGGGACCTTTGGAAGAGCAGTCGGTGCTCTTAACCACTGAGCCATCTCACCAGCCTCCCTCTCAATTCTTAAGAAGCCTGGGATGAAGGGAAGGGGTACCCTAATAACGGCTTTTGGGAGACTGTACCTGTCCAGAGGGATAGTAAGTCAGCCAGCGTTGAAGATGGGTAGAATAGTAGCCAGGAACAAGACAACGGTTCTGCAAGGAGCGAAGTAGCAGAGGGGCCTGAGAAGAAGCTGAAATCACTTGGTAGAAGGTGTAGTTCAGAGCAATGGGGTCTCCATGTGCTCGCTGGTGCTGCAGGACAGAGGATAAAAAGGGACAAGGTGCTCATTTGACAATGGTTCTGGCCATACTCTTGTCTGGTGACAAGCGCATTGGTATCCCTCCTTAAGGACTAGTTTACTTTTCCAACTCTCATTCCTTTCTGTGTCTCTAGCAGGAACTACCTTCTCCACCTCTCCCTGAAGGCCTAATGTATCCCTCACTTCAGACACACCTGGTACCAGGAGTAGGCCCTGTCAGCAGGGTTGATGAGCACAGTGATTATCTTGGCTCTTGGCAGAAGGGCAGCCCCCCGCCGTGGTACGACCTCTGAGTCAAAGTAGGTGGCACTTTTTTCAAACAGGAAGTCAGTGCTGGCATTGGAAGGAACAGGGAAGAAGTCCATGTACCTAGAAAGAAGCACAGAAAAGAGTTCTCAGTAGCAAGCCCAGACTTTTGCGGGCTGGTGAGGCTGGTCATCTGTTGGAGAAGGCACTGATGCTCTGAGGAACACGCAAGGGGACCCAGTCTCACCAATCGATCCCCTTGTGGTAATTAGGGCCATTGAAGAACTGAATCTCCTCAAAGGTGCTGGGGCTGGGAAAACTGCTTGTTACAGCTGGGTGCAGGCTCAGGAAGAAGTGAATAGCTGTGGTGCCTGCAGGAAGAGAAAGGCCAGCCTGGTCCAAAAGCAGCCAGCTGAACAGCAGGAGTTTGAGGAAGTAAGGAAGTATTCACTTGTGGGTTGTAAACTCCCTTCAGCCAAAGCAGAGGGAGAGAAAGCAAGCCTGAGAGGCCCAGGATGGGGCCAGTGGCTCTCACCCTCCACCTTATCTGAAGTGCTTGTAGACCCCCCCCCTCCCTAACACTCAGGACTGAATCTAGGCCTTTAAAAATGGTAGATGCTTTGCCATAGAGCTGTGGCCTCTGACCTCTTTGCTTTTCTTATTTTGAGGTTAGGTCTTACTAAATTGCTCAGGCATCCTTGAATACACTCAGTACAGGCAGGGACTGAAGCACATACTCTCCTGTCTGTGCTTCCCAAAGTGCTGGGATTATAAGCCTTGACAACCAAGTCTTGTTATCTCATTGACTTTTGAGACAGGATCTTAGGTGGCCTACGCTGGCCTCACTTCCTGTATAGCAAGTGAGGCCTTCTGATCCTTCCTGCTCTACTATACTGGCTTTATGATGGGGCTGGAATCCAGGGCTCTGTACATGTTCAGCAAACACCCCAGCCCCTATTTATCTATCTTTTAAACTCTGTGACAGAACCAGGTATAGTGGCTTACAAATGTAATTATAGCACTTGGAAAATTGAAGCAAAGAGATCAGAGGATTGGGGTTGGCTTGGGCAACAAGACCATGTTTCAAAAATTAAACAAATAAAAAGCACAAAATTAAAAAAATATATATTGTAGTGCAACCTTTAATCCCAGCACTTGGGAGGTAGAGACAGGCAAAGATCTTTGGGCGTTTGAGGAGTTCCAGGATAGCCAAAACTACCCAGTGAAACCCAAACAAAACAAAACACGGTGAAAAAAACGGATTCTCTCAAGCTGTCCTGCACGTGTGTATACATATATATGCAAGCACACTAAATAAATAAATAATAATTTAAAAAAAAAATAAATCCTTTTCTTAAGAGACTTGAGTAATGAGAAGTAGGTATGAGAAGGAGGCATAAGATAAATTGGCTGTGAATAATTTACCTGTCTTCTGTGGTCCCACAATGAGGAACTTGGGGAGTCGATCACAGGTTTTCTCCTTGGACCAGATATCTTTGTGCCTCTTGTCATCACAGGGATTCTGAAGGTTAGGCCACGAGTCTGATAAGGACTAATCTTGTAAACCCTGACCCCCATTCAGATCAGGTCAGCCTGAGCTCCATCCTTACCTGCCATAGGGGGCTTCGTTCCTGAGGAAAAAGTTCAAAGTACTTTTGTGCAAGAGGGACTGGAGGAAGGGTCTGTAGGCGTAGTCGTGTCCAGCACTGGAGGAAGCGCACCAGGCTCTCAAAGGTGTACAGGCCCAGCCGGTCATTTCCATAGTTTGACAGATGGGTCATAAAGACACTGATCTGCAAGAGGATGCTTACCTATGAGACTTAGAGAACCCCTATCCCAGAACCAGCATTGGTGCCCAAAGGCGCTGGCTTGACAACACTTTGGCTTTCTTTTTAGTCTTCTGGTTCCCTTTTGGCACCTTACCGGATTAAGCAGCACTGTCAGAAAGAGCTCTCCACCCCGGATGCTTCGATCCAGTTCACGAGAACCTCCAGGATACTCATTATAGAAGATCGTGTGGGTGAAGAGGCCACATGTTTGCCGGGGGAGCACCTGAGAGGAAAAGAAGATACAGAGATAGATGAGATGTGAATGGTAAGACGGAGAGCAGATATGGACCAAAGTCAGGATGCACTGGAGTTCCCTGGGTTCAGAGAGGCCTGGTTTAAAGTCATAGTAAGAAAATTTACTATATGCAGGGCTGGAGAGATGGCTCAGCAGTTAAGAGCACTGCTTTATTGCTGCTCTTCCAGAGGTCCTGAGTTCAATCCCCAGCAACCACATGGTGGCTCACAACCATCTGTAATGGGATCTGATGCTCTCTTCTAGCATGCAGCTGTACATGCAGATAGAGTACACACACATAATCAAATCTTTAAAATTTTTTTTTACTATATGCATTATCATATTTTGTGGATACCTTGGGATGGCGGATGACAAGCCACAAGTCAATCCTGTTTGAAGGCTGTCTAAATGTCAACCTTTGATCTGTAGTGGGAAATGTGTAGTGGGACTCCCTCACCATGATGCCATTGTGAATGAAGCCACGGCGGTAGCGAGCAGGGCGCAGATGGGGGTACTCCTCAGTGCTGGTCACCTGGATGCCCCAGACAGATTTCCAGGCCTCATAGAGTTGCGTGTGGATGGGGTACACGCCAGAGTGGTGGGGGGCCACAGCATACCCCAGATCCGTAGGAATCCCATGCTCCTGGGAACGGCATAGACTCTCACCAGGACCTGGTGGAGTTTGGGGAGTAGAGGGTAAAGAGGGTGGGGATGCCTCCAAAGAAAGAAAACTGGGAAAGTAGGGGACAGGGGATCCACGGTGGGGGCAGGAGGGGTTAAAAAGGAAACACTATCTCTGGGAAAAAGTATGGGGAAGAGATCCAAGGCTCTCACCAAAGCAAACTGCCTGTTGAGCCTCATCTGATCAGCTAGCACAGAGCGGTTGTGGAAGAGGTGTGGCTGCATGTGGCTCCACATGTGAGGGAACCACCAGAATTCTCTGCGGTGCTTCAGCAGCATGTCGTCTCCTGCATCCTCCTCTTCTGTTCCTGTGAGCACACACTGACTGCTGGTCACAGCAGTGCTAATCCTGGTCCATCACTAGCTCATCACTGAACCATGTCCCTAAACTTTGTCCCTTTCAGGGTCAATACTAAAGAGACAGATCAAACTACAGTGGATAAGAACAGGGGACGTGAACTCACCAGTATGATAGAACTTTCCCGAGAAGCCCAGGTTGAAGGTGAAGTTGGGGACTAAGGTCCTGAGTTTGTTCTGAGTGGTCAACAAAGCCTGGAAGAAATAGTAGAGAAATGCCAAATCAGGCGAGAACAAACTGAGAAATATACAGTAAGTAGCTTTTTGTACTGGCTGGTTTTATGTGTCAACTTGACACAGGCTGGGGTTATCACAGAGAAAGGAACTTCAGTTGGGGAAGTACCTCCATGAGATCCAGCTGTGGGGTATTTTCTCAATTAGTGATCAAGGGGGAAAGGCCCCTTGTGAGTGGGACCATCTCTGGGCTGGCAGTCTTGGGTTCTATAAGAGAACAGGTTAAGCAAGCCAGGGGAAGCAAGCCAGTAAAGAATATCCCTCCATGGCTTCTGTATCAGCTCCTGCTTTCTGACCTGCTTGAGTTCCAGTCCTGACTTCCTTGGTGAACAGCAATGTGGAAGTATAAGCTGAAAAAACCCTTTCCTCCCCAACTTGCTTCTTGGTCATGATGTTTTGTCCAGGAATAGAAACCCTGACTAAGACAAATTGGTACCAGCAGATTGGGGTATTCCTGTGACAACCTGACCATGTTTGGGGGAGGACTATGGAAGGACTTTGGAACTTTGGGCCACCACGCCCGGCTCAGATTGAACTTTTAATATGTAAAGACTGTGGGACTTTTAAAGTTATTTAGATCTTGGGGATGGATAAGAATGTAAGGTTGAGGCTTACTAGTGATGTGTTTGTGTGTCAAGTTGACAAGGGGTCAATTGTACTGGCTGGTTTTATGTGTCAACTTGACACAGGCTGGGGTTATCACAGAGAAAGGAGCTTCAGTTGGGGAAGTACCTCCATGAGATCCAGCTATGGGGTATTTTCTCAATTAGTGATCAAGGGGGAAAGGCCCCTTGTGGGTGGGACCATCTCTGGGCTGGCAGTCTTGGGTTCTATAAGAGAACAGGCTGAGCAAGCCAGGGGAAGCAAGCCAGTAAGGAACATCCCTCCATGGCTTCTGCATCAGCTCCTGCTTTCTGACCTGCTTGAGTTCCAGTCCTGACTTCCTTGGTGATGAACAGCAATGTGGAAGTATAAGCTGAAAAAACCCTTTCCTCCCCAACTTGCTTCTTGTTCATGATGTTTTGTCCAGGAATAGAAACCCCGACTAAGACACTTTCTTTCCAACTATAGAAAGTAGAGAATGTATCGATGCCCATCTTAGAATCAAAGCAGGGAATCTGATAGCCAGAGGTGGTAAATTTTCTAGCAAAATAAACAGAAGAGAAAAACAAAAACAAAAACAAAAAAACTGACCTCAACATCAGCCACCTTCATGCGAGTACCTTCTTTGCCCACAAAGATGTCATCGATGTCTACTAAGATGTAGCGGTCAAGGTCCAGGCAGAGGCGCTTCCCAGTGAGGTATGCAACAGCATCAACAAAAACAAGTTTGTGAAGCCAAAAAGAAAGGCCATGTCCAAACAGCACCCTCTGTATGCCATCATGAAGCCCCAAGTCCTGCACCACGGTGGGGAGCCGGGCCCGCCGAAGAACTGGTCCTGGCACAGAGAGCTCGGCTGGCCGATGGCTGGCAATAAGCACAGGCTCGTAAGTGCTGTGATTGGACTGGAAGATGGTCCAGTCATCACCCGGCAGGGGTCCTGGCTCCAGGCGACTAGGGCGGGTGAGATGCAGTAGAGGGGCAGAAGGATTCACTTGGTAGTCCCGGAGCCCCAAGTTTGAGTGTAGGAAAAGGGGAAAGCCCTTGAGCTGGGCACTCAGCAGGCTGTGTTCACGGGCTCGGAAAAAGCCAATGATACCCACGCCATACTCTACACAGTACCGGTCCAGCAGTTCCCGGCTCCAGGCATCTAAGTTCACATACTTTAGAAGGTTCTCATAGATGACTAAGACATAGCGGCCATGGGTATGGTCAGTCAGTGTGGGCATATCCCCTCGGCCAGGTGCTAGCTCAGTGCTATAACGAAAGCGACTAGACTCCAAGATGGCCACAATCTCCTGCCCCAGTTGTGAGTATGCACTTTCCACAAATACAAGGACCACAGGTTCTGTTCGAGTTGTTTCTGGAGGCTTTGGGGGTCGAGGTGGGACTGGTGGCCTTGCAGGGCCAGGGCCAGCTGCCCCACTGCTACTACAGTCTCCCAATGGCAGAGGCAAGGGTTCCTTGGCTTTGGGGCTGGTGGACACGTAGTAAGCCAGGAATCCCATGGAGACAAGACTGAAACCAATCAGCAGCAGTATGAGGCGGTGCAGCTCCAGCTGCCGAGCAGGGCGTACCACCTTCCACAGCTGGAGCATGGCGAGGAGAAGAGAGGGAGGGATAGGGACCACCTCAGGAGATGGGAAGGATGAGTTCTGTGGGCTAGAACTGTCTTGGCAGGGGAAGGTATTCTCTTAGGGTCAGTTCCCTGATGAGATGAACACAAACACTTTCAATACAGAGAGGGGAGGCAGAAGGAGCAACAGGGTGTACTGGACAGAACCCACGTGTCTCAGGTCACCATGGCCCCTGGCCCATGGCTCAGGCTGAAACTTGAGCTCCCTCAACCCCGGTGGAGGTTCTTAGATCCGAAGTCAGTGAAGTCCACAAGCTTGGCCCTTACAATCTGTAAAGCAGAGAAAGCGGTGGGTTACTTCTTTCTTTGAAAGTCTGTTATTAGCCATTCTTCTTGTCCCAGCTCTTACCCAATGTATATGTGATCATCTCTTGTGTGTGTGCATGAGTGCGTACAGAGCCAGAGGCCACTCTCAGTGCCTTCCCTCACTGCTTTCATACCTCTGAGACTGTCTCCCACTGAACCTGAAGCTTTCTGTTCCAGTTAGAATGGCTGGCTAGCAAACTCTGGGTCTCACTTCTCTGTGCTAGGGATGTGTGGGTTTCCATGGGGCCTGGGAATCTAAAGCCAGACCCCCCCCACTGGCACAGCAGGCACTCTGCACGCTAAGTTCTCTCCCCAGCCCACACACTTTGTTCCTTAGAAAGGAGCGAAGCTTAGATAGAAGAACATAAGTTGGATCCCATACCTTGGCTTCATAGCTCGTTCACTTTCTTAGGGAACATCCAAATTCCCCTCTGTTCAAGCTGGGGCAGTAACTCAAGTTATGAAAGAGCCTATCCACAGAGACCAAACAGCCAGGAGGGTGAACAGAGCTCTACTCTGAAAGAAATTCCCATCCTGTGTCTGAGAAGTCTGCCAATGAGCAGGAGCTCCGGTGGCCTCTCGATAACAAGTGGATGGCACATCTTAGAAGTCTCATGATCCAACGAAACATCAGATAGGAGAAGCCTCCTGAGGCTTAATCTCCTACATTAATCACATCCATCACCACAGCCAACAGTACTAACGAACTTGCAGTCATGTGTACACTATGGTGGGGGAACTTGAGGAACGGGGAGAGCTAATCACACTATTAGCTTCTGAGCCCAGAACTTGGGAGGCTTTCCTCTCCAATACTTATAAAAAAAATTACCCCATACTCTCTCTCCACCCACAGCAGAATCAGCAGAGAAAACGCACACCCAGGGCAGGGCATGTCATTACTAGCACCTAAGAAACCCAGAAAGCTGAATCCAGAATCTTTCCCTTCCCCTTCTCCTTCTCCTTCCTAAACTAACTGAGGTGTTACTATATCCTCATTCAAGAACAGCACAGGAGCTGCTGGGCAACTGGAGGAACGTGATGGGTAGGATCTAGGGACAGGAAGTGACTTGAGGGTCAGATGACCAGAAAACAGCTCTAAGGAAATCTAACCTGACAGTTTCTTTTTCTTAAAAAAAAGACTGCTGCAAGTTTACAGTCCCTTTTTATTTTAGCCAATCTCAGAAAGGTCAGTAGCTGGCAATCCTGCTCTACCTCCCACTCCAGTACACGCACCTCAGTGGCCCTTAGGCAGAGACAAGGTCCTTCAGAATCCAGAGAGATGATTTATATAGGGTTCAGCTCTGGTCTCGGTAAAACTAATTAAAATAAGAGAGCTGGGACATAGAAGAAAAACTGATAGAGGCTGGAAAGATGGCCCAGTGGTTAAGAGCACTGGTTGCTCTTCCAGAGGACCTGGGTTCAATTCCCAACACCCACATGGTAGATCATAGTTGTCTATAACTCTGGTTCCAGGAGACCTGACACAGACATACATGCAGGCAAAACATAATACACATCAAATACAAATAAATTAAAAGAAAAGCTGTGATGGGGCAGAGCCCATGCTTATAGTGTGTGAGGCTCTAAATGCAGCAGCAGAGAGGGGATGGGAAGACAGGAGAGAGAGTAGAAGTAGGAGGAAGAGGTGTAGATCATGGGAAGAACTGAATTCTTTTGTTTGTTTTTATAGACAGGGTTTCTTTGTGTAGCCCTGGCTATAGACCAGGCTATCTTCAAATTCTGCCTGCCTCCATCTCCTGAGTGCAGGATCAAAGGCATGCACCACCACTGCCAGGCAGGGACGGCTAAATTCTAACAGGGATAACAGTAGTGAGAATTCAAGGAAAGCAAGCTATACTTCACACGTATCACTGGTTTAATAATAGTATATACTGAGTGCTTACTATTTGTTGGACATCCTTCTAAGAGCTTCGCATATACAGACAAACCTGACTCTGACTTATTACAATCTGCAAAATGAAGCTGGGAGGTGATGGCGCACGCCTTTAATATAAGCACTTGGAAGGCTGAGGCAGGACGCAATCTCTGAGTTTGAGGCCAGTCTGGTCTATAGGGCAAGTTCTAGGACAGCCAGGACTACATGGAGAAGTACTTTCTTAAAAAACCAAACCAGGGCTGGTGAGATGGCTCAGCGGGTAAGAGCACCCGACTGCTCTTCGGAAGGTGATAAGTTCAAATCCCAGCAACCACATGGTGGCTCACAACCATCCGTTACAAGATCTGGCTCCCTCTTCTGGAGTGTCTGAAGACAGCTACAGTGTACTTACATATAATAAATAAAATAAATCTTAAAAAAAAAAAAAAAACCAAACCAAACCACCACCACCAACCAACCAACAACAAAATCAATGTGCAAATGATAAATATTTAGTATAAAGTATACTTCAAATGCTTTTGGGTTTTGGTTTTCAGATGGGATATGTGGCCTTGCACAGGCTAGGCAAGTGCTCTACCAGGAGTTACAACCTCAGGTCCTAGAGTCTTTTAATCCTTTCCTAAGGTAGTGGATTTGTAGACACAATACTACTACTACTACTACTACTACTACTTCTTCTCCTCCTCCTCCTCCTCCTCCTCTTCCTCCTCCTTCTTCTCCTCCTCCTTTTTCTCCTTCTCCTCCTCCTTTTTGGTTTATTTTTACTTATGTATTTTATGTATATAGGTACTTGGTCTACATGTACATCTGCACACCAGAAGACAGCACCATGTAGATGCTGAGGATTGAACTCAGGACCTTTGGAAGTTTGGAACCACTGAGCTACCTCTCCAGCCCCAACAATACTTTTCATTAGTTTGGAACCATTGAGCTACCTCTCCAGCCCCAACAATACTTTTCATTTGAGACGCACTGCAAGTACCTGCTCAGCCACACAAACAGAAGGTTAAGCAACTGGTGTCACAGAGCAGAGGGCACTGATAAGCTCTTGTGGTCAGTAATTTAGGATATCTTAAAGGTTTATCAGTAAATCAAGAAGCACCTGTATTTAATGTCAGCTCTAAGAGTTGTGAAAACACATATAACTAGTATTAGTTCCATTTTACACACGCATAATTTCAGGCCCAGAGAAGTTTAGTAACTTACCCAAGATTACAAAGCTCCGTTTGTGGATGAACTGGGATTCAAAGGTCAGGCCTGTCAACCTCCTGTGTTGTAACCACTGTATTTTAGCTTCATACCTAGAGGAAGCCAGTGAGATTTAGAGAGGGGATCATGTGAGAACTTTCGGTGGGGGAGCAGTGGGATGACTAATGTTGGAAGAAGAACATGTGTGTGGCAGTGGAAAGTTTCTGAGGAAGGAGAAACCCAAGCAAGGGTCGTCAGCCAAAATGGGCAGCAAATACAGGGTCAGGGTGGGCTGGAGCTGTGGGCCCACCACTGGATAAAGAATAGAGGCCACGCTGTGGAAGGAAGGACCTGACCTTGAGGATAGAGGGACACTCCTGCGGGAACTACGGGCTCTCCAAAGAAATGGGGAGCCCACAGGTGGGGGATCTGGAGGGAAAGGGGCAGGGGTGCGGCCGAGAGTTGGCATCCAGACAGGCACTGGCTGAAAAAAAACCCCGTGTGACTTGGGTGGAGTGGCCGGAATGAGGCAACTGAGGGGAGGCCAGCGGCTGGGACACGGGGCAGGGGCGCACAGGGCCAGAAGGGTGGTCGCCCAGGACGACCCTGCGGGTGGTTTCGGTGGCGACACTCGCGGGAAGTCTGATGGGGAAAACTGAGGGCGACTGTGGACTGGAGGCTGCTCTCAAGGATGGCTCACCCGGTGGAGTGGGCGGCGTCCCCGCTGTCCCCGGGCCCTACCGCGTCCCGGGGCCGCCCGGCTTCCCTGCTCGCGGGGCCTCGGGCCGCGCCGCGGCGGCTCCGCCATCTCCGAGCGAACGCTCCGCCGCAGTCGGGCTCAAGTACCGCTCCCACCAGGGGGAGGCGGCGCGCTGCGGCTCGTGGTGCCCGCTCGGGTCCGCGCGCTCCCCGAGCGTGGCCGCTGAGTGACCGGGACCTGGGATAAGCCGACGGCCCTCCGCAGTGCTCAGCCCAGCCACAGCCTCCCAGGCCTCTGGCCTCGCGCTCAGCCCACCAGGGCGGACCCCGTCCTCCACGCCGGGTGGCACAGTCTGCGGAGCGTCGGGGCGGGCCCAGGGCCCAGGCCTGTCCACTCAGCCCCGCGGAGGAGGAGGGAGCCCGCGTACCAAGGGCGGGGCCACCTCCGACTGGGGCGGGGCGAAGGCTCGGCCCACCGCTTAAGAGGCTACTTCCTCCCTGCCACCCCCCAATATAGCAGCCCAGGCCGAGTTTATGAGAAGTTTTCTTCCTTGCTCCCCAAGGGAATGGGGAAAAGATGTTCGTCTCCTAGTGAAGCCTTGTCATGCAGGCTGCTAAAATCCAAGCCTATGGCAACGAGCCTCCAACAGCAATAACACAATGGACTGTTTAAAGGTTATTTTATTAAATATCTTCAAGGTTTCATTGTAACAAAGCTATGAAGGGACTACCAACATTCAGAACAAACACTATTTTAAATTATTTCTATGTCATCATGCAAAAGTTCTGCATCAAATGCCTTCCATTTCCTGTTTAAAAGGTGGTTTGTTTTTTAAATAGTCTATTAATAGTCTATAGATGCTGACATTAGCCCCAGAGGTGGAGTTAAGAACGCTAAGTGGGGCTGGAACAGCCACATGAAGCTATGGGTCTCAATGAGCTCTAAGACCATTTGTTGTCTTCAAGCCAGCAAAACCAAACCCTTGTGATGAAGGTATCTGTTGGCTGGCACTGCAGGCTGCAGGGCAGGAAGGGACTAGGGCCCAGGGTCTGAGGCATGCACATGTGCGGGAGGAGCCTGGCTAAATTCAAGCACCAGCACCCATGAGTTTGTTCTCTTCTCAGCTGACTCCAAACTCTGTAGTCTCTTTTCCCAGCTCCTGTGTCTCCTGAAGGTCACCCAAGGAGCTGAGATCTACCCACCTCCCCCACTCCCAACCCAAATGCAGATACTGTGCAGTTGTGTGGTGGGAGGGAACCAAGACCGAGTCTAAGACAAATTGCCTCCTCCATTATCTCCTCTGTTATCTGCGTAAGGTACAGACCTTTTCTTCCTGGAATGGACCTCCTTGAGCACAGAGAGGGACAATGAATGCAGTAGCCTTGGCTCTGGACCCCTTTTTGGGTACATGCAGGTGAGAGGGTGATGCCCATGCAGATTGTCCAGCAGAAAAGTCTATACTTCAGTTGGTCAATAAAGAGCCTCTTTAAAGAGGACACTTCTCACCCAAGCAGTCAGTTTAATCTCGAACCCAGGGAAAGAGTTGGGCGTGCAGCATGGGAAGAAGAAGGGAGGCAGCCCAGAGGGCAGCCAGAATGCATAGAAACAACCACCAACTCTTATCCCACTGCCTCACTCCTCCCATCCCACAGGGGCACTTGGCAGAGGGCCCAGGCCTAGATGAGGGTCAGCATGGGGACCACCACTATGAAAATACAAGACAAAGATGGTCCAGATGAGCACACAAACTGCCAAGTGGCAAAAGGAGCCCTGGCCAACGACGACGTCTGGATCTCTCATTATGTCAGGAAAACCAACAGGAAACAAAGTAGCAATCCCTCCCCCTTCCCACCTGCAGAAACCAGGCCTCAGTCTCAGGCCCACGTGCATTGCGCATCCTCTAGAAATGGATGAGTAAGTGCATGTCGGGCTAACACAAGGTTTCTCATCGGTGGACACACTTCTGCAGCACCAATTCTCTTCCTGTCTACGCTAACTGGAACGGTACAGCAAAGTCCAGGCCTTCAGTCCTGAGGCCATGCCTCCCTGCTGCCTCCACAGCAGGCTGGCAGCGCTGCATTCTCTCCAATGTAGGTCCATCATCGGCCACGGTCTTTACATCTTTCTCCTACTAGGTGTCAATGCATGTGCTGACGAAGTCCACTCCTAGAACTGGGGTGATCAGGCCACCTCTGGGGCTGCAACCACACCATGGCTTTGTCCATGACCAAAGCTCTGTCAAGAGTCCTTGCCTGGTCCCCCTGAATCCATGGGGGCCTGAGGCCAAGCTCACCTCTTCAATACTGGTGGGTGAGCCCCACTGTTCATGCCTGGATGAGCATCACACAAACTCCTGTCTTCTTGCAAGCCCAAGGGCTATCAGTTGTTTTAAAACGCATCATGGTATGAATTCCATTTTTTTTTTAAACAATCTTATTTTCTTTTTTTTTTTTTCTTAAATGTAAAAAACACCTCGGTACAGCAGAGACAGACACGAAGGGCGGGCGGGAGGGCTGCATGCAGGGGCGTGCATTGGCTGCTGCCGCTTTGTAATTGAATTGTTTTAAACCTCAAACGAACAGGACCGCCGCTGTCACTCAGGCCCTCCAGAGTCACTGGCTGCGAAGGTTCAACCTCCAGCTGGAATCTCCTAATGCCCCTGTCAAACAGAACGGTAGGTAGCAACAGAACAGAAGAGGACAATGAGAACACAGGTAATTCACGGGGCTTTGGTACAGCACACACTTGGCTATGTCCTAGAGAGGACTGGGACAGGAGAGGCTAACATTTAAACACAGCACTCTCACATTCAAGGGCCTATTCAGTGCTTTAATATAGTGTCTTTGTTTGTTTGTTTGTTTGTTTGTTTTTCGAGACAGGGTTTCTCTGTGTAGCCCTGGCTGTCCTGGAACTCACTTTGTAGACCAGGCTGGCCTCGAACTCAGAAATCTGCCTGCCTCTGCCTCCCGAGTGCTGGGATTAAAGGCGTGCGCCACCACGCCCGGCTTAATATAGTATCTTAATCCTTACCATCCATCCTTTGATAACTAAAGAAACTAAGGCTCAGCAGGGGAAGAATGCTTGCACCAAATCTGGAGTCTGTCTGATTACAGAGCACAGTTTATGAAAACTACGTTGCCCAGTCTGTCCCACCCCTCTGGGAGGACCCGTACCTCTTCCTAGAGAGCCACCTCCTACCCCTCTCTTACTCCTCTGACCTCCTCAGCTATCCAAGCCATCTCTCCCCTTCCCAGTCCCTTCTCCCCAACAAGGAGCACCTGTGGCTGAGCTCACTGTAGCGGTGCGGCAGGGGCCCCTGAGCAGTGATAGTGGACATTGAGCCACTTGCCGTCCCGGCGGTGCCACACCCGGGTCTCCTCTGACTGACTGGTACGAGGCCGACCCTGCCCGTCGATGTACTGAGTGAGCCGGATGTAGGCGATGCAAGCTGCGTCCTCCCCAATCACGTGGACGTGTGGGTTTAGGATGGTGGTGTGGATAGGCTTGCTGTTCTTGGACAGGACTGCAGGGGGCCGGGCAAGGGAGGGAGGTATCGGGCATTAGGCTTGGAACCCCACATTCCTGCCAGGCTGCACCTTCTTGACTCTAGCTCCAGCAGCCATTTCTAGAATCCCCAAGTACCCCAACATCGTCACACAGAGGCCACGATCCTCCATTACATTAGTTTCATCCAGAAGGAAGAGAATGTGGGTAACAAGTCTAGCAACCACACTTCATCAGGTATTACGCTGAGGTTTTACATGCAAGAGAGATGTATTTTTTTTACCGATATTTTCTTCATTATATGAAGGGGAAAAAAAAGACTCAAATCAAATAAGATATTTAAACTAAGGACCATGTGGCTCTAATAAAAACCTGTGGTTTTTCTACTTGGTTAGGCTGGTGTTTAAAAGTTCTAAACTTATTTTGCCCCTAGCTAAGTCTAGAAGAGAAAAATCATAAGAGCATTACATTCAAAATCAATTTGTGACCTAAAAAGAAAAGGCACATCAAAGTTTGAAATCCCCAAAGCGCCCCGCTCAGGATCTCCCCCAAGTTCCCAGGGTTCTCTGGAGCTGGACTGGCACTTCAGCATATGCCCTGCATATGGATGCCTGCATTCAGATTCCCTATAGTTCATTCCAATACTACAGCGGCTGCAAAAGACCTCCCTTAGAACTAAGATAAACACGGCTCTGACTACCAGCATTACTTAGATAGCTAAGGGATTGCGAAGGCAGCTACAGTGTGGGAAAATCACATGCACAGAGTCAGTGGGGAAACAGCCACAACATAAAACCCAGGGCAGAACAGAGACACCAGGGATAGAGTGGACAAGAAGAAGGGAAACTGAAGAAGGAGGGTTTCAGAAAGTAGAGGTAGAGATGGAAGGTGTGATGATTCCGTTCTGGGACTTGCAGGAGCTTATAGACCTCCCCTATCAAGATGCTTGGCTCCCTCGATGTCCAAGGGCATCCTCGCCACAACCTCTGACCTCACAGTTCACCATTACTGCTCTGTTACTTGCTTACACAGTCTTATCCTGTTTGCAATTTCCTTTATTGTGAACCCTGCAGACACAGACCTTCATTATTACTTGCTGAGATCATCTTGAATTAATCTTGAAGAGTTTACAGTCTGTCTTGGAGACAGGTGCTGCTTAAAGAAATACAGTGACCCTAATGGTGATGATCACCAGCTCCTTGATACAGCTGCCAAGTGAACGGGCACTCAGCCTTTGAGCAGTGCCAGTTAAAAGCCAGCAGGGCACAAGGAAGCGAGTGAACAGAGCAGGTTGCAGCGGGAAGGTCAGATAAGGCAAAGAGAGGTAACTAGGGTAAAAGGTGGGTAGGGACAGAAGGGGGGGGTAGAGGGGCAGGCAGGAGTTTATCAGCAGCACGAACCCACTCACGATTCTCAAAGTAAAACTTATGGAAATCCATTCCTTCCACGAGGTTACCAAGGGCTTCTGGCTCAAAGGAAGTGAGGCCCGGGTCACAAATCTTCCTGTAGAAAAGAGGGCCGGGGGCGGGGGGCAGGGGGTTAAGAACAACCTGTCAGGCCTCAGCTGTGTTGGGCTACAGCTGACAAGACAACACTCTTCAGGTTCGCCTGCAGAGCCACTAGCAGTCCCCCTCTCCCAGCCAGAGTCAGGATGACAGGGCAGGCAGGCTCAGTGTGGGAGTCTACCTAGAAAGGAATCCGAGCGAGCGAGCGAGAGAGCGAGCTTGTGGGTGCAGGGTTTGAGTCAAGCCGGGATTAAGGTCCAGACTGCACTTGCCACAGGATCAGAGACGCTTTTTGGGAAATAGAGGTGGACTTGGGGGACAATCTGAGGGTAACGGGTTTTTACTCACGTGTAGGCCTCAAAGTCCCCATTGTTGATGGCTTCTATCAGCTGTTCTGTGATCTTAATGATTTCCTGTTTTCTCACTGTTGGGAGGAAAAAAATCCACCAACTTACCTGCTGGGCAACTTCCCTTGGGCAAAAGAGCCCTCCTCTGTCCTTCAGGGAGCCCTTGTGATCTTTGTCAAGGACGTCCTCCTCCTCTGTCTTTTAAGGCCCTGTGCAGGAGGAGTAAGCCCACCCTTCTTCTCACCCCCTTTTTGGCATCTGAAGAGTTAAGGACTACCTCCTTCCTAAGCCCATCCAGGAGTTATGGACCTGTGACCTTTGCCTCCTCTCCATCAACAACCAGGTTGCAGAAAACATCTTATTTTTTAGCAGCTGAGGAGCCTGTGGTGTCATTAACCCTCCCTCTAGTCAGAGTCTGTGCATTAGCAGGGTCAGCAACTCTAGATACGGCCGTTCTCTGTCTCTAACCACCTCTTACACCAGACAGGGCTCATTCAGGCCGCAGAGACTGCTGCTCTTGTAGGCCTTACTCACTGGTCCAGAGCTTAGTTGCCTGAGAACAAAATCAACCTAGAGATGAAGTTTTAAAAGGATGAACAGAGAGCTAGGCTTGATGCTTGGATCTTTTCACAACACTCATCTCTTCCATGAGGTTTTTCTGGGATAAAGGATCTTGGGACTTGAAAACCTTTGACAGCTTCTCTCATGAATAAGCTTCATGAGAAACTAGAAACCTATGCCAGTTCTCACATCAGGACGCATTCCTACAGAAAATCAAGACAAGACTGAGAGGTAGGTGAGTTGATACCCTCTTTCCCTACCCGAGGGGCACATGGTGACGTCTTTGCTCTCAGGGTTAGCTCACTTACAGAACGAGAGCCATTATTAGCAGGGGGTGTCTCTAACGTAGGGTGAGCTTGGGCTGAGTTCAGGCTAACCCTAACTGTAACTGGAGCCCCAGGCTGGTCCAGGCCACAAGCCTTTCCTCACAGGTGCAAGAGGCTGCAAGACAGACAAATGTGAGCATTAGAACAGTACCAGCATGATGTAGCTGGGCCAGCACAGCTGAGGGCAGTATGGGGGGGTGGGGGCAGCATAGCTAAAGGTGAAGCCAGGAGGGTCCTCCAGAGACCATTGACAGGTAGGCAGCCTGAATGGATAAGCAGGGGCTTAGGGGGATAAGCTCTGTCCTCTGTCCAGAGAAGCAAGCAGGTATGTCTACACAACACTTCCTTGTGAGTTCCATCCAATTGATCTGGAGGACCTGACTTGGGTCCTATGGGTGAAGATTGGATTTAGGATAGACACTGTGGGGCAACGATACCAAGGGAGGTGACTTTAACACAGAAAGAACTACAGACATGAACCTGAATCTCAGAAACCCTGCTGTGCTTGAGGTGGGGAACCCCTCACCAAACCTCCACTTAACAGATAAGGAAACTGAAGCTCTTGGAAGCGAAGGCGCTTGACAGACTTTTGAAAGTAGCATAGCTGGGAATTAGGTTTCCTTCGGGGACAGGTCTCACTGTGTAGTTAGACTGGCCCTGAACAAAATGGAGATCCTTAGGCTTCAACCTCAGTCACCTGAGTGCTAGGAGTATTACTGTGTATCACCACACTTAGCTAAGATTCAAAATCAGGGCTGTCTCATTCAGAGCCAATGCTCTCAATATGGCTGACTCACAGAAAACTCTAAAGCCCAACACAATCCCTAGGCTGTTACAATGTACCCTCACCCTATTCCCACCTCATGGACCTGACTTCTCATTGTTCTTCCTGGCTGTTATCAAATCAAAGCCTGCTACACATCCCAGTGGCTTTCTAAGTCCCACTTCCACACTGTGGTTTCCCACCCACTCTTCTCTTTTCTGGTCTCCAAATTCAGGCCTGCCTTGGACTAGTGCCTCCAGCAGGCCCCCGCCCCTGGCAGACACCATGCCCCTAAAGCTGACTATCAGGCAGCTGGGCTGGGCTGACTGCTCTTGGGGGAATCCCTGAGGGGCTTCAGGAAGAGCCAGGGAAGCCAGAATGTGCCTCCCTCACACTTACTGGCTGAGGAGCAGAGAGAAGGCTGGGGCTGCATGCCTGCAGAGGGGGCTGTTCTGTCCCGGGGGCTCCGTCCTTCAGGCACCAAGCTGCCATTCCCAGTGCGGAGCGGGGCAGCTAGCCAGCCAGGCCAGGGCAGGGCAAGGCAGAGCAGCCAAAACAAACAGAATAAGGCAGGTGAGCGAGCAAGCCAAACAGGACCCAAGCCACTGGCACTGCAGAGCCGGGGCGAGGTGAGGCCTGGGGCTGCTGTGGACACTGGACCACATCCCACTCAGCTGCCTCTGCCAGAGAGGCCTCCCGGCTGGGAACGCTACAAAGGTGAGCAGATCTAGGCTTGCAGCTTCCAAAGGAGCCTTAAAACAACTATACAAGGACCCTTGCTCCCAGATAAGACATCCAAGAGGGGCTAGGCCATCAGGCCACATGTCCAGCAATGAAGACACCTCTTACTCTGCCAGCATCAGACTGATCTGACCTCACTCCCAGCGACCCTGAAAGCACTGCCCGCACTGACTTATATGTATATGCTTTCCATGTTTTTGGCTCCCAACGATATGGTGCCATCCTACATCCTATCTTCTCTGATGGCCTAGCAGAAGGTGGCTTATTGAAAGCATAGGCAGAAATTCCAAGAGGCTAACCCAAGCCTCCATGCTCCTTATAGCCCCTGGCATCCTAGCCAGTCCTAAGTTTAGGCTAGTGGTCACCATAGGCCTGCAAAGCCAGCTGAAGGTAGCTTCAGACACCAGATAAGCTCTAATTCTAGCACTCCTGGCCAGAGTGGCCAACTCATCTCAGTTAACCTGGAGCTGTCCTTGGGGTTTGGGTTTCTTTTTTTGAGGGGAGAGGTGCACAGCCAGTCAGGTGTTCTATCATTGACCATGACTTATACCACAATCCTTTGTCCTCATTTTAAAACTCAAAGTTCTACATCCTAAGACATACCTTGGTCTTGGGAAAACCAGGACCTATTTCTACAGATGCCTCTGTTCTGGGATGCCACATCATTATCAACAACAGGAATGGCTCTCTAAGCTCTGGTCCTGGAAACAGCTAATTTGGCTATTCTAGACTTTGGTGAAGAAGAAGAAGCAGCCCTTTTTTGCTTGGTCTGCTAGCGCCAGACAAGAATCTCATATCTCAGTGCATGGAGAGTAACTTTTAGGTTAACCCCTCCTATAGTTTAAGGAGGTACCAATCCCAGTTCCAGGGACAGAAAAGACTGATGCCCCATCAATGCTGAGGTACCTAGGTCATATGGGGGTCCCTTCCCCTCCAAGGGCCAGCACCTACCTTTGAGATCTTCGTCTTCTGTAGTGGTGTTACAGCTCTCTGTGGAGCCCTGTGGGCCGAAGGGAATACGTATGTGATCAGCCCTTGGAAGCTTGGAGAAACAGGAACAAGTGGGTTCCTACAAGAGTGCCTAGAGAAATCAGAGAAGTTCTCCACCCTTGCTCCTTAATTAGGAAACTCTTCATGTCCCAATGTACCTTTTTAGGCTTTCTATCAGGAAAAGGCATTGCCTAGTCATTCATGTTAAAGCTTTGGTCATCCTTCATCCTTCTCTCTCTCTTATATCCCCATCAGCCCAAAATTAAATTAAAATTAAATTTCAAATAATTAAAAATTTAAATCCTATTTTTAAAAATTAAAATACCTCCCGAAAATTCAGCATTGTGCCTTTAACTTAACATAAATCCCAGCTCTTCACTTCAGCTACATAGCTAGCTACAATGTGTCCAAGCTGATAGCTAGCTACAAACTCCCAGCTTTCCTCACTACTACTCTGTATAATGTGGTCACACTGAACTTATAAAATATAACTGGATTTTATTTCTCACTTGATAAAAACTAGGTTCTTTTTGTTGCAGGAATAAATTGCCAGGCACAGGTGGTACAGACCTTTTAATCTCAACATTCAGGAGGCAGAGGCAGGCAGATCTCTGTCAATTCAAGGTTAGTTTGGTCTACATAGTGAGTTCTAGGACAGCTGGAGAGACCCTGTCTTGAAGCAAACAAACACCCCCATTCCCCCACCCATGCACAAAGTAAGCTAGACTGAAAACTCCGCCTGCTTCTCCAACTTCTTGACTCTACCCCTTAGGCTCTTGCTCCCTGAGCTCAGATCCACTTGGTTCTTTCAGGCATTACCCAGGCCAAGTCTCTGCACTGAGTGTCCTCTGCTGGCAGCCTGCCTGTCTGCTTCCTTCCCGCTGATGTTCATTTCTAGCTCAGATATCCCCTCCTAAGAGGCCATTTCCTGACCACTTAATTAAAGGCCCTGTTCACTCTCTTTACTTTGTACCACTTTCTTCAGGGCATTTATCACTACTAGATTTTATCTTATTTGATTATTGGTATGTTATCCACTGGGTCTTGTCCTCCATCCCCCACCCCCAATAAAAATTTGTTTTTTCCTCTTTATAAAGCAGAACCATGACATTTAGTAATGTTAGTAAAAATTCAGAAGAGAATAAATATTGCAAGGTCTGGCTATATTCTTGCCTTTTTGGAGTGTGTGTGTGTGTGTGTGTATGGTGTGCATGTATGTATGGATGTGAGAGCACGTATGGTGTGTTGTTGGGAAAAAGGGGGGGGCTGGGGAAGAAGAGGGGAGGGAGAAATAGCCCACGTCCAGCCAGAATTCCTGTGCTCTGGGCAAGTGGACGTGGGAGGACTGCCGGACGCTTTTTACTTGGGCCCGTGTTGGGCATCTAAGCCTCTGACCCACTCAACGGGGAGTGGAGAAGGAGCAGTCCCCGACCGGGGACCCCCAGGGTGACACCCTGTAGCCCTGGGGTTATGGGAGAGAGGAATGAGGGAAGAGGTTCCCAACACTGACCAGAGTGAGGATCTTGATGGAGCAGAGACTCTCTATGGTTTAAGAGCTTTATTATAGCCGGGCGTGGTGGTGCACGCCTTTAATCCCAGCAGAGGAGGCAGAGGCAGGTGGATTTCTGAGTTCGAGGCCAGCCTGGTCTACAAAGTGAGTTCCAGGACAGCCAGGGCTATACAGAGAAACCCTGTCTCGAAAAATCAAAAAAAAAAAAAAAAAGAGCTTTATTATAGAAATGCAGGGAGAAAGAGAGAAGGGGGGAGGGGAGAAAGGCTAGAGAGAAAGAGAGTAGTAAGAGGGAGAGAGGAGAGGAGAAGACAAAGAGAAAGGAAAGAGAAGACAAAGAAAAAGGAAAGAGGAGAGAGGAGTGAGAGAAGTGAGAGGTAAGAGAACAAAGAAGTGAGAGCATAAGAGAGTGAGGTGGGGGCTGAACACCCCTTTTATGGTCTTTACTGTTGCTAGGTAACTGGGGAGGAGTTTAGCCTGAAGGTCAGAAGCTTGGGCCATTGTCTACGGGACTACTGACCATGCTTCTCTTGTGGGGGCTGTGGGAGATGGTAACTTAGGCAGGGGCTAGAGTTCCAGGAGCACGAGGGAACGCCTACCGTGTCATGAAGATGAATTATGACCATTGGGGTTTAGACCTCAGTGTGCATGTATATATGGGTGTAAGCATATATGGTGTGTGGTGTGCATGTATGTATGTAAGCATATATGGTGTGTGGTGTGCATGTATGTATGTATGTATGGGTGTAAGCATATATGGTGTGTGGTGTGCATGTATGTATGGGTGTAAGCATGGTGCGTGGTGTGCATGTGAGAGCATGTATGGTATGTGTGGGTGTCAGTGCATGTATGCTGTTTGTTTCCTTCACTTGCTCTCCACTCTGCTTACTGAGGCAAGGTCTCTGGCTGAACCCAGAACTTGTTAATTTGGTTAGACTGACCAAGTAGATTGTCTGGGAGATCTCCTCCTCCTACCTCCTGTGCTGGGACTCTTTCTAACTCCTGTGTGCTGAGACTCTTAAGTGGGCTACCATGTGGGTTCTGGGGCTCCAAACTCCAGTCTTCACGCTCACTCAGTAAGTACTTGATTCACCAACTATCTCCAAGGCCTTTGCCTTCTTTCTCCCTCCTCACTAAACTTAACTCATGGAGGTAAATATTACTATCCGCAACTTGCAAATAAGAAAGCTTAGGTAGAAGTGGTTAAGTGACTTGCTCAGAGGTTTGTAGCCAAGATTCACGAACCAGGTCAATCCAACTGTAGAGCCTAGGCTCAGAGTTGGTAGGCTCAGAGTTGGTGGTCACTCACTCACCTTGATCCCATCTGTAGCATTATGTACAACGGTGGTTTGTGGCTCCTGTGAGAGAAGATAAATATTACCCTCCTGATTTGGGGACTTAAGCTCTCCCCTGAGAGATCACCATACCCTTGCATAGAGACCCTATGATGACCACTGAGGCCTGCCCACCAGCCATCCCTACAAGAAAAATATATACTGGCTCAACTAGGGTCCCAGAAAGGTAGGAACCCCTGTATTTAGTTGACAGCACTGGCTGGTAAGGAGAAGCTTGGAAGAGGTAGGCTCTCAGGAAGCTGAGAGGAAAGGGGCCTCTGTACTTGAAGCTTATTGGGTCTAAGAGTTCTTCCTAGATTGGAGCCCCATGGAGCAAATATACAAGAAGAGCTGTGGGATTCTGAGCACAGGTCAGGCCCTGCCAACAGTGTTCATCAAGGGGTGCACAGAAGACAGGGACACAGGGAAAGCAGAAAAGACAGTCTCCCAGTAAGACCTAGGATGCCCCTTCGGCAAGCTGAGCTCAGAGTGGTGCTCATTTCACCTTCCTTCTGCCTTCCCTAGATGGCCCTATGGCACCACACCCTAACAAGAGGGTCCACAGGAAATAGAAGGCGTGGCAGGCACGATCATTTGTCCCCCTCTTCCCTTCCTGCTAGCTCATCAGCTAGCCAGCACTAACAGAGAGAGCTCTGTGATAGCTGTACCTACTGAGGAACCCAGAGAGGACTGAACAGACGGGCTCTCCAGGACCAGAGAGAGATGGGGACCCCTAGTCCTCCCTCCTGTTCTTAACTCTGCAAAGGAGAGGCTGAGGCAGGTTCTACAAGTAGGCTTCTAAGAACTAATGATCAGGTACCAAGAGAGCTACTACCCTGTGCTTTTTAAAGCAACTCACCTCCCTGGGCCCCCACAGCAGACCCACTAGGGGTCAGGCTTGGGGGTGGGAGGCCTAACTGGCAGCCCTGATCACTCTTTCCCCCAACAGCGAAAGGAGCAGGAGCAGTGGTTCTGCCATGCGGGATGGAACATTGCCAAGCAGGGAATGAAGGGCAGGGGCCTGCGGGGCTGCACAGAGCAGTCTGCCCTATGGGGGGGCGGGGATGACAAAGCTGAGGAGTCCAAGAAGGTAAGACAAGAAGAGGAGGAGGAAAGGGGCAGGAGGCAGCCAGGGTCAGAGGCGGAAAAGCCGTAGTCAGAGGTACCATGGCCGTCTGCAAGGGCGCAGGCTCTTGGGCTGGGCTTACGAGACTGTTTTTGTTGTTGCTCTGTGGCTGAGACAAGAAAACATGACTTAGTTCTCTAGAGTCACCAAAATTGCTCATGTTTGACTCCCAGACCTCCCTTGTCCCCAGTCTGGCGCAGAGGTGCCAGGCCTGAGGTGGCAACTGTAACACCATGCGGGTGGGAGCAATGGTTAGAGAGATGGAGAATTTGGGGAGCCCCAGAGACCTAGCTCTGAAGGCATCCTCCCTGCAGGACTGGCCGAAGCATCTCTCCAGAAATTTCTGCTTACTCCAGGTGCCACGTCACTACAGAGTCACACCAGATGTAAAAAATTCAGGACTTGTCTTCCCACACTACAGGTGGGAAAGATGGTGACTTAAAGCAGAATAAAAACTGGGAACTCTGGCTCCCCTGTTGCCCTTTCCCTGACACCTGCATTTCCTTCCCCTCTCAGCCTGAACCCTGATGTGCAGAGGAGGAAGGAAATGAGCAAGAGCGCCTGGCCTTCAGGGTGGAATTCAACGTGGGTATAAAATGTAGCCACGGAGCGCCCTGCTGTTCCTCTTCCACCTGCTAAGTCCTGGACTTGATCAGCTGGAAGTGAGGGCACAACTCAGGGGGACAGGCAGGCAAGTCTCGCTCAGCGGTGGTGGTGGCTGCAGTCCCAGCACTCAGCTCCCAGGAAAGAACAAGCTGCCCAGCAAGCCAATATTCCTAATGGCAACTCGACCACCAGGGATATTCCTTGCCTTTTCAAACATTACAGAGTGACACAGCCAAGAAAGAGTGTGAGGGGCTGGAGAGGAAGGAAGAAGGCCAATCTCCAGTGCAGGGACCCACATCAGTGTGCTCTGCCTCTTCAGATTCCTTGAGCAGTTTAACTCAGTCTCCCCGGGTCCCAGTGTAATTACAGCCACGAAGGAGCAGCGTCACAACCTGACTTCTTCCACAGGCAGAGACAAACGTGAGGTGCCTCTATTCAGAGCGTAAGTGAAGATGTGTTGATGGTCAGAATGCATTTCTTCTCTCCACAGAATGCATCCAGATTCTTCCACCTCTTGTCTAGAGGCCTCATGGGCCATATCTAAAGTTATATAACATAACCTCAGCTGCTGTCAGTGGCTGAGAGCTCTTAAAACCGGGGCTAGGCATGGAATCTTGAGTCAACATCAAGTACTATAAAGATGCTACTGAATTCTACAGGCTGGAAAGAAGTTCCCACGTTAACAACAACAACAACAACAACAACCCATCACCAACAAAACACAACATAGCAACTGCTATCTTCTGTTCCTATCCTGAAACAGCAGAGGGCAGAATTCTCCTGATTTCCTGGTTGGGGCTGACCGGAGAAAGGTGCCCAGCCTACAAAGCCTGGTTGACCTTAAGACCTTTGCAGGGGATGAACACTTCAAGATAAGACAAGTCCCACAGCTCTGGTTATAATGGATGGTATAATGACTAGGCTGCTGGTTCCCCGATGCCCAGCTTTCCATGAGAAAAGATGCTCAGTGTACCTGTTCCCCCTGAGGGCTGCGTGGACAGGCTACAACCCTGGACCTGGCAGGAAAACGGGATTTTCACAGGAGAACAAGGTTTAGAGCCACAAGCTGACCATTAGTTCTTCTCATTACACAGCTGCCTACTGAACTTCGGGCCCCAGGAAGCAGCTGCTCATATCTCCTGAGTGATAGATAGTCTCTCCCTGTGCTTGCTGCCTTTCCCCAAAATCCCTACCAGCCGTACTCTCTACAATGCATGTGGGAGGCTCTTTAACCTCCACAGCAAGGGGTGCCATATCACACCGTCCAGTGCCCATTGCTAAGGCCACCGGTGACCTTGGGCAATGGCCCCCGCCTGGCAGGACAGGCCACACCTGCCCACACAGCACAGACATGCAGTGAGGATGAGTGACGCACACGCACATGGCAGAATGGGTCTGCATGGCTGGCAGGCGGGCACAAGCAGCATGAAGTGGAGGGTGGGTGGGCAGGCAAGGCTCACCATTAGGTGCACGCTGGAACTCGACTTCCTTTTCTGGACACACCATAGCAAGAGGGAAAGAGAAGGGGAGAGAGGAGGTGAGAAGAGAAGCCCAGACACTGCAGGTTAGTGCACCAGCTTGGGCTCTGCATCGAGGGAGGGAGGAGGAGGAAGAGGAGGAGGAGGAGGAGGAGGGAGAGGAAGGTGAGGAGCAACCCGGAGTCCAGCATTAAAGGGGTTAAAACAGTACAAAGACCACAGGCACATACACTCTTCCAGCCGCTGGAGAACTCTTCTGTCGGGTTCACAAACAAAGAAAATTTAGCGTACTCTGAGAAGTCTGTCTTGTTCAGTCGTGTGTTTGTGTGTGTGTGTGTGTATAATATTTGACTGCTGGCACACCAACAAGGGTATTCTACAGCTAGGTCTGTCTGAAATGTGAGTGGGTAGCTACCAGAGATACAACAAAAGCTACTACAGGATGCTCTCAGCTTTAATAACTCTTGACTTCTGAACTCAGACCTCAATGAAACTGTGAATGCTGTTCAGATAAAACTCTGGACTCTTCATCTTATGGTTAAAATTTGCCACTCTGTTCCCTGTCAGCATAGCCATGCTGGTTTAAAAGACGTGCATGTTCTCTTGCTTTTTGTCATTACTAGAAATAGAAACATAGCAATGCTGGTAATTAAGACTACAGTGATCAGAAAGATGCAGGGATGGGAAGCCAGGGGAGTGCTGGGTTGTAAGTAACTCTTTAACTGCCACCAGATGCTCTGACCTCAGGTTCCATGTGAGACTAGAGCATCAGAATCAAACAGCACATTAAAGATACACCAGAGTAGACTAAGAGGCTAAGGGCAATTATGACTTTTATAATTAGCTCACTGGGAGACAGAAGTCTCCTCGGAATATGTCTGTTGTTTGACTTTTGTACATTCACTTAACGATATCCAATACTGCATACTGAGGGTTGTTCTGGGCATAATAAACATATCTGAGAAATGGTTTCTGTCCTCATGGGACCAACATTCTACTTTAAGAGATGTTTTCTGGAAGGGGGCTACTAATATTTAGAAAGATATTTTAGAGGATAATGGGGTGTGTGGGAGTGTGTGCACGTGCATGAAACTCATCACCGTGCATAATTTATATGCAAAACATTAAAAAATAAATTTGTCCATAATTTGGATTTGAGTTAAAGGAGAAGAAAAACCTATGGTGGCTTCCTTTTGCATTAGTCCTTTGCTGCTCTGAGACAGGGTCTTGCTATATAGTCTAGGATGGCCCTGAACTTACAATCCCTCTGCCTTAGTCTCCTGGGTAGCTGTATGTGCCACCACACTGGATTTGTGTAAACCTTGTTTTATAGTAGGGCTTTAAGCAGTTCAGGCTGCTTTTGACCAAGATACATAACCAAGTATTAGTTAGAACTCCTGGCCCTCCTGCCTTCACCTTCTTCTGTGTTGATGTGCCCAGCTTGCACTAGCCCTTTGAATCTGCTCAAAGATGAGACTTTATATCCAAAATTGTCCCTCAAAAGAAGGGCATCGCCTTACTTATGTATCGAGCACATTCCCTGTCCAGATATCTACCTACTACTTATCTTCCCACCTAATATCTCATCCTTTTCCCCAACAGTATTCATACTTCTTATTCTTCTCTTGCCATACTTTTCTTTAGAGAGGTCATCACTGTGGCCCATCCTGGCCTTGAACTTGTGGCATTCCTCTAGCTTCTTAAGTAATGAGATTCTACTCAGTCACTGCACCCAACCAGAGTGTTAAGACTGACAGTCAATATCAGATCAATTAATTAATGAGTGCTGCGCTGACCAGGTTTGCTGAAGGTAGCCTTTCCCCAAGCTAAATCAGAGTACATGTCTCCAGTGTAAACTCTGAGAAGCAGGTCAGGCACTCAGTCACTAGGTTCTGGTGATTTTCAGGTCTGGTTGTCAAAGGCCATTGCAGTTGCTTTGAGCCTTGCATTCACATGGAAACCTCTTTCAGCTGCTGCTTTATCTCATGGGAAGGGCATTCCTAGCTTTCTCCTGGCTGGCTCGGTTCTTCCTAAGCCGTCCTACAGGCAAACCAATCATCCCTTTCTGTTCTGAGGGTGTTTTTCCCAGTGGCTTTTAGTTTCTCTGTCCATCTTTTCAGGGCTCTGCCCTCAGCCACACACAGCTGGGCTCTTCAACAAGACCACTACAGCACTGTTAAAATGCCAGGTCACTTTCAAAGGACATGTCTGACTTCTATTTTAAAAATGTACATAAATTTAAAATTTTACACAGTTAAAGGGTTCAGCCCTCTTTTTCATACTCATTTAAAACAAACGCTCCAAGAATACTTAACCATAACTTTTGCTTTTTTTTTTCCTCTCTCTCTCTCTCCAAAACAAAGTTGGATGGTCACTCTGGCCTGAAATAAGCAGAATGCCAAGCTGTCCAGAGGCCTCACAGAATTTGAGTGTTTGTGTTCCTCTTCAGTCCTCTCCTTCAGAAGTGGAGCTTCCTTCTCCACAGACCTTGGGTCACAAGAATCAACCTTCTTAAAGAAGCCTTAATAGACCTCAAGTTCTCCAGTTCAAAGACCTATCTGCTCAAACCCGTGCTAGCTGTGGAAAACATCTCACAGAAACCTCTGAACAGAGGGAAGGGGGCCTTTCTATGGACAATTAGCTGAAGAAGTCAGGAAAAAGCCCTGGAAAAGGAAGAGAGATTCCAGAAAAATCCAAATGAGAAAGCTCAGGACCTTCTGAGTAATTTTATGGCTTCCCTCATAATTCTGGCCATGAGCTCAAATTTCAAGAGTGCCCACAAAGGTCCACAGTCCCACACTCTGTCTCCTCCTTTTCTTCCAATCACACAATTGGCTATTTATGTTACGGAGTAAGAAAGACTACAAACAATTTGAAAAACAAAGGGGAATTCTGAGTATTTTTTTTTTTTTTTGCCCAAATTCCTATTGCTCTTCTGGTTTTTCACATGCAATTTAAAATATCATAAGCTGGGCAGTGGTGGCGCATGCCTTTAATCCCAGCACTCGGGAGGCAGAGGCAGGTGGATTTCTGAGTTCGAGGCCAGCCTGGTCTACAAAGTGAGTTCCAGGACAGCCAGAGCTATACAGAGAAACCCTGTCTCAAAAAACAAAACAAAAAACAATAAAATATTATATATATTATATCACATAGACATTTATGCTACACTTTAAAATTAGTATTTTGAGTTAAAAATTGATTTTTTGGGGGGGTGGTGGCCTTAAACCCACTTTGTTGCTAAGGATAACCTTGATAACTTCATAACCTTAAGTAACCTGGATAACTTTGGACCCTCCTGTCTCCACGTGCTGTGAGTACAACCTGTCCACTAGTTTCTTTTTATTTTTAGAATAATTTCATTTGCTGGTTAGTATTGATACATGGTCCAGGTGAAAAGTATGGAAAGTAGAGAAAAACCACAATAACAGAAAAAGGTTAAGAAAGCTATGATTAAATACTTCTGAGTTTTCTTTTGTTGTTTTTCCTGTCCCCATTTTATATGCTGAATAAGAATCTACAGTTATGCTGTAGTTTAAAGAATACAATTTAGGGGCCGGAGAGATATGGCTCAGCAGATGATACTCTTGCAGAGGATACGGATTTCAATCCCAGGACCAAGATGGCAACTCATAACTGGCTACTTGGTTCCAGGTCTGCCTGAAGAGGCCAGAAGAGGGGCTCAGGTGAGCTGCTGTAAGCCACTAGAAGCTGATGCTGGGGACTAAACTACAGTATTCTGCAAGAGCAAAAATTTTTTATTAGTAATTTATTAATTAGTAATAAATCATTATTTATTTCTGGCTGGCTTTTGAAACAGTTCAATCCTTTCACAGAACACCATGTAAAACACCCGCTTTCAGCTTTTCCTACTTTTTTTTTAGAATTCTTAGAAGAAAATGCCCAGAAGCAAAGTTCGGAACATCTGTATGGCTTTGACACCAACTTTACTACAATTACTAACTTAAATTAATAATAATAAAAATGGCACATTGCCCAACAGGGTTTCTCTACACAGCCCTAGCTGTCCTGGAACTCGCTCTGTAGACCAGGTTCATTGTTTCGATTGCATTTCATTGGTAGTAATAAGGCTAAAAGTTGCTTCCTGACCTATTTTTCCATCTTCAGGTGGCCAATGGATCTTTTTAGATCATTTTTTCTACTTCTAAAAAAGGGGTGGGTACTATATTTGTTAATCACTTCAATACTTTAGTAAAATCATCGCCATGCCATCATATAGTCTTAAGAGTTGTAGCTGGTTTGTTAACTTTGAACATTCCTTTCTACAACATTCGTTTATTGGCCTCTTATCCCATCACAATAGTAAAACCTGTTTCTCGAGGGAAAAAAGCAAAGCCTAGAACTTATTTACCAAGTATGCATCAGGGCTAGACATACAATGGCTAAGTTTCGCACACGCGCTCCCAGCCAGCCAGCTGCTCCGTCCAGAGCCTCCTCCTCCACCTCCAGTGCCGTCCAGCTTTGCTGCACTTTTGTCCTTCTTCAGCATCTGTTCTTTCCCACTTCCTTCACTAAAATCTTTTTCCAATACCTTACTAACATATATCTCCCATTTTTCCTTTTATAATAGCATTCATGTTTTAGACTTCTTTGGGAGAAGGAGTGTATTAAAATTCAATAGCTGACTCTCAAGAATCTAAATTCCAAGCTATACTCTGAAATTTAATTTTAAAACATTTATTTAAGCCGGGTGTGGTGGTGCACGCCTTTAATCCCAGCACTCGGGAGGCAGAGGCAGGCGAATTTCTGAGTTCAAGGCCAGCCTGGTCTACAAAGTGAGTTCCAGGACAGCCAGGGCTATACAGAAACCCTGTCTCGAAAAAACAAAACAAACAAACAAAAAGATTTATTTATTTTTATTTTATGTGTACAGATATTTTGCTTTCATGTATGTCTGTGCACCATATGAATGCAGAGACCACGGGGGGGGGCAGAAAAGATCATTTAATCATCTGGAAATACAGTTACAGACAGTACATGTGTGTTGTCACATGAATGCTGGGTTCAGGTCCTTTGTAAGAGCAAAAAGAGGGCCATCTCTCCATCCCAATCAGTATTTTTGTTTGGTGTGTTTTTGCATGGTGTAGGGAATCAAACTCAGAACTTTGTATATGCTAAGGAAGTGTTTTATCCCTGAGATATTCTCCTGGCTCTGGAATCTTTATGTATTATAATTATCTTCTTAGGGTAGTATTATGACTAGATAGTCATCTTTTAAATTATCTTAAAAAAATTTTAAGCCGGGCGTGGTGGCGCACGCCTTTAATCCCAGCACTTGGGAGGCAGAGGCAGGCGGATTTCTGAGTTCGAGGCCAGCCTGGTCTACAAAGTGAGTTCCAGGACAGCCAGGGCTATACAGAAAAACCCTGTCTCGAAAAACCAAAAAAAAAATTTTTTTTGAGTCTGTCAGAAACTCTGTTCACAAAGATGGACATAATAGTATATACCAATACATGGAAGGGAGAGGTAGGAGAGTCAAGGGTTCAAGGCTAGGGATGGACTCTTCCCTGGGTCATATCAGGCCATTAAAAACATCTCAATTGGATCTGCCACCTATCCCTTAATCTCAATGAGATCAAAACATAACTTTCCCCACCTGAACAGATACTTTATTTATAACTACTCTGTTTAACAGCCAAGGCTGGAAACCTTGACATTGTCTGATGATTTTTTTTTCTTCCTTTCTTCCTTTCTTTTTTGAGATAAGTGTCTCTCTCTGTAGTCCTGACTGTCAATGTAGACCAAGTCAGCCTCAGACTCACAAGAGATCTACTTGCCTCTGCTTCTTGTTGGGGGTGGTGTGGTTGTGTGGCTTGAAGACAGGGTTTCTCTGTGTAGCTCTGACTGTCCTGGAAACTCTTGCCTCTGCCTCTTGAGTGCTTTAGTTAAAGGTGTTCACCACTATGCCCAGCTAATTCTATTCTATTCTATTCTATTCTATTCTATTCTATTCATTTATTTATTACTATGTGGCTCAGGATAGACATGACCTTTTGACATGCCTATCACTGCCTTCCCAGTGCAAAGTTTACAAGACTGTGCCCCAGTCTGAGAAAATCATCCATGCCCAGTGTGAGCTTTTTCAGGCACACCTGTAATCATAGCAGGTAGTCCCGGATTCAGTTAGAATTTGTGCCGTCATACTGGCCAATAATTTTGAATATTTTCCCTTGATATTTCTGAGCTTTTTTTCCCTTCTGAACCTTCCTTTCATCTCTAAATTATAATGTATTTGACACCTCTGAGCATAGTCCTTGCCTTCTTCCTGTCTCCATATACACTCAGACATCTGTTCATTTTCCCTATTACAGGGATTGAACCCAGGGCCTCGTGCATATGAAGGACACCCCTAGCCCTTCAAATCTTTCTTATCATCATCCTTACCATAGCTTCCTCAATCAGGCATGCAGTGTTTTCTATAGTCTAACACTCAGACGTCCAGGTAGGTCTACTGCTCAATGGAACTACTGATGCTGTTTTGTTTCCCTGCACCGCCAAGGAACACAGCCCAGGGCTGTTCACTGCCGAGCGCTACAGCCCATCCTCTGGTTATGGTTTTGACTACATTTTCCTCCCTTATTTGTTAAAAAGATTTTGTTTTTCCCCTTGAGACAGGGCTTCTCTGTGTAGCCCTGGCTGTTCTGGAACTCACTCTGTAGACCAGGCTGGCCTCAAACTCAGAAATCCACCTGCCTCTGTCTCCCAAGTGCTGGGATTAAAGGCGTGAAAAAAAAAATTTCTGGGAGGATGAGGTTTTTCTCTGTCATCTTAAGCTGGCTCTCTCTCACTACCCTCCAACTACTCTGTCTCCCAAGTACTCCCATGTGCTGCATGTCTGTCTTTCTATCTTTCTACCGTATATCATGTACTCTAGTCTTTCTACCGTATATCTTGTACTCTAGTTGGACAGAGAACATCAGTAGATGGCAACTCATACAAATGTATTTTGTTATTTTTAGGTTACAGAGGTAATGTTCTCTTGTTTTAAAGAAAATGCATTCAAAGTGTCAAAGTAAAAAGAAAAAGAGAAGCTGTTTTCCTGTCCTGCCCTCACCTCCGACCCCATACCTTAGAGAACTACCACACGGGCACATCTTCCCATGCTCCGAGCTTCTAGGCCTGGCCCACCTCGTTGACAACCTCGTCCTGTTTGGCCTAGAACCGAGGGCCTCCCGAGCTCTGTGTGAGTGGATTCTGAGTGCCCCTCCTCATGGCAGAAGAACACAAAAGCAAACATGCAGAGAGGAAAAGAACAAGAAAGGAGCAGCGGAGGCACGTGTATGTAAGTAACTGCACAGAAGCTCCCAGGAAAAGGCCCAATGTGTGCTTTTGTTAGGGATTCTGGTTTAGATAACCGCTTGTTTGAAGTCCTCTGATGTGTCAGTGTCAGTGGGTGTGTCTCAGGACAGGATGAATTCCTACTGAGCACCCCAGTCTCAGGACCCTTTCTGCCTCCAATCTACGTGTGTACCCTTCACCCTGTGGGTAGCCCCTGCTATCCGCTTTTCATCTGAGCTAGGTCAGTACTCCAGGCCCTCTTATACCCTCACTCACCCAGAAAAAACTCCTCTACCAGATGGACATGAGCTATGACACACCATGTCCCTTCACCTGTAGGCACTTGAGACTCTCTGTGGCATCTATCTGTGATCTGGAAGTAGTTTATAGAAAAACACCAGAAGGAGAGTAATGGCTTCAGGAGAGTACTGGCTTCAGGTTCACAGAATGGTCCCCAGTCTGAGTTACTATGGCTCACTGCTTACTTTGTTTAAAGAGGTTGTGCAAAGAGGGACAAGATCAACCAAATGGCTCAAACAAACCAGAAACCTGGTGTGTCCAGCCCTGGAGATGAGGCTGGGGTACAGGAGTCAGGCTCAGGACTAGCGCTAGGAAACTGGAACTAGGATCATCCCCCAGCATCTTTCCATCTACCTGAGAGGAGACATATCCTTTCTTCTCTCTCAGGCCAGTACAACCTGCTGTCTTGAGCATAAAGGCTTAAAACAAAACAGCAAGGACAAGGGGCCTAGGGAGAATCCCTCAGCAGCTGCCAGGAGGGAAGCCAGTTTCTGGCCAGCCAGAGAGCTGGAGAGACACCTACCTTGACACCGCCATCTGACTTCTTGTTCAATAGGCTTTTGGCAGCTGTGAAAACAAAGAGGCAAGTCATGTCTCCTGCACCACATCCTCTCTTCAACCTGCAGCCAAATCTGCAAGAAACTGCTGAGCTAACCAGGAGCCAGGAGGCCCTGTCACCCCCAGCTCCTGAAAGACGGCCATTCACTCCAGTAGCTCCACTGCAGGAAGGACATCTCGAAGGTTTCAGAACCATGACACACTAGGGCCTCCTCTATGAGCCATGGCTGAAGGCTCAGTGGAAGCAGATGCCCTGTGCTTAGGGAGAGAAACCACAGTTGGGACACAAGCTTCCTGGGCACTGGGAGTGCTGTTCTCAACAGCTTCTCTCCAGGCCCGGAGACAGTGCCAACATGTAAGGGTGAGGGCTCCATTTGTAGACACCATGGAAGTCCTCTTGATGGAAGGATGCAAGACATCTCCGGAGTTTTCTCAAGAAAATAGTGTCACAGTTCACAAAGGAGACCAGACGTGAGGACAGACAGTCACAGACACAGAAATCGGGACCACCTACAGGAGGGTTTTGCCAAGGGGCTGAAGCCTTTTGCTGGGCAGTACCTCACCAGTTTACTGGGCTCTCGCTATGGCCCTTTTCCACTCTCTGGACCCATGAGCAGAAGGATTGGCTAGAACTACGAGCTGCCGAACAGACTCCAGCCAGCCATGGGGTGATGACCTACACCAGGCTTTTGGTGACACCAGAAGGCCACAGAGGTCACAGGAAGGCAGTAGACAAGAGGGTGAGAGAGTTCTGGAGGGCATGGGGAAACAGGACCAGCCCAACTCTCTGACCCACTTGACTGCCGTAGATTCCCACCTGGGTCCTACCATTCAAAAGCTGTGTTTTGTGACTGACCATCATGAGTTATTCAACCACTTCTAGTCTCACATTCTTTATTTGTAAGATGGGATAAAACTGCTCCTAGGTCACAGGATGGTGGTGGGGATCCAACAGGATGCCTACAAAGCACTTGGCAGAGCACATAAGGAGTGGCGGATGCTGCTGGGACTCCCGCCAGTCTCCTCATTCTTCAGGCAGCCTTGCCTGTCTAAGCCACGTTCTACCTTTCTCCAGTGAGAGAAAGAGCGTAACTTCATCACAACGTTTTGGTTCTCAAAAAATGGCCTTGGTCTTTTTTCTCCAGCCATGCTGTATGTGGGCAAGGAAAGTTCTATTGTGTCTATAGCAGTAAGCCCGATTTGCCTACTGCTATATTTATCAGCTGGTTTTCAACTCAGGATGACCACTAGAATCACTTGGAAAACTTAAACCACTTACACTCATCCCATCTGCTAAAGATTCCGACTCTGGGGTGGGGCCTTGGCATCAGAATTTTTTTTTTTTTTTTAAAGTGAGCTCCCAGGTGGCTGGTGGTCCTGTATAGGCAGAGCTGAGAACCTATAACATACATATTCTTAGGTATCTCTGTGTGACTTGCTAAGACCACTACAGAGATGAGGGAATTAGGGGCAGGAGAGTTGACAAGATTTGCTCAGTGTGTGACAGGGCTAGAATTCAAGCTAAAGGACAACTGACCCTACCGATTCTATACCACACAGCCTTTTAGCCCTGGAGGTCTGTAAACGCCAGGCTCTAAAATTTTGAGGCTTTCACTGAGGGGTCTTAAATGCAGAAGTCTAGCCTTGGCACCGACAGCTTCAGGCCGTGCCCAGGGTTGTCTGCAGGTCAAGCCCTTGGGCCATCAGGAGGAAAGGTTCCTACTGCCCAACTCCAAGTCCCCGGCTACTGCCTCCTGAGAGTTGGCAAGCGCCCAGCATGCACGGCTGGTTAGGGCCTTCATAACATCAATGTGCTTGCAGATGCCAAGTTAGGTGGTCCGTATGGCATGCCCATGTCAGCCCGCAAGCATGGGACTCGCCTCCCTGGTGAGTGGGCCTGGCATGCTGGCCCTACTGTTGGGGTGGCAGGGAGCCAAGGCAGGCGGTCAGGGAGGACTCATGCCACGTACCTTGCCCGGCCAGGCCGGCGGCGCTCGCGGCAGGCGAGGCGGGGGCGGAGCTCTGCCTGCCAACTGAGGGGATACAATCTCTCAGTGCACAGAGCTGCCGCAAAGCCACGGGGGCCAGTCAGCAGCGAGCATGCCCCAGCATGAGGCATAGGAACTGCTGGCTGCCCACGCACAGCAAGGCCCAGGTGGCATGGCCAAGCCAGCCGAGCTGGGGTAGAGGAGGCACCAGGGGACAGACTGAGGAGGCAGGAGCAGCCAGCCCTACAGCAGTCTGGGGGCCTATGAGGCTTGGACAGGCTGAAGAGACTACCATGCCTCAAATTCATGGCAATGGCTTCATTGTTTGTCCCCCACGATCACTTTAAGAGCCTGCAGGTAAAAGCCTGACCTGGTGGGAGGTACTTTATCTGAGGAAACCAAGTTCTGTTTTAAACAAGTCTGTTATCAGAGTGCCTGGAGCACAGAGCATTTCCCCTGCAACATTCCAAGTAAGAGAGAGGGACTGGGGCATGGCAAAGCTCCCATCTGACCTTTGGGAAGCTCCCTTTATGGGCAGCCCCAGCTCCTTCCTCAGACACAGGTCTCTCTCCCTGTAAGGAGTGAGCAAAGAAAAGATTGCTTTCCTCCGTCTCTATTTCACTGTGCACTGAGGATGAAGATACCCAAGAGGGGAGCCCCAGAGACAAAAGAAAGGCAGTCCAAGTTTGGTGTCAACATCTTCCCAACTACTTGTGTACCCCATTGATCAACTTGGGACGCCGTCTAGCTTATGCCTAAAGAAACGGGTGACTATCCTTCATCACACTTGTAGAAACCTCTTTCTGCAGTCCTGCCCTCACTCATCCCAAATTCAGGGCAGAAGAAGCCAACATGGAAAGCTCAGAACATCCTTTTGTTTTCGCTGTCCCTCTGACAGAGGATAAAGTGAGCTCAAAGGCCAGAGGCTCCTGAAGGATGAGTCAAAGCTCTTTCCTAACAGAACCTAACTGCCTAAAACCAGGACCTTAATGTCCTGAAGTGGAGACTGACTCGCAGCCCAAGATCACAGGACAGGGCACTTGCTTCTGACTGGCCAGACTGCGCAGCAGCAGCAGCAGCCGCCTGTCTTCATGTTTCTTTGACTCAGGAGAGAGGAAATATCACTCTGGAGGCAGCACAGAAATGCCCCTGAGCATCCTCTAAGCCTCTGAAATCACGAAAACAAAGCTGCAAGTCCTTACAGGAGAAGGAGCACAGCCACCCTATCTCTGTGGGAGGCAGCAAGTCACATGCTTCTTCCTCTCTCTCTCTCTCTCTCTCTCTCTCTCTCTCTCTCTCTCTCTCTCTCGGACACCATGACCTTCTTCTAGTGTGCACTCAACATGGAATATGCCTCCAAACCAGGGTTCTCCTGGGCTCACTCCCCAGTGCTAACATTCTGGGGCCCTGTGGTCCGAGGCAAGAGTTTGTAAAGCCCTACCTTGCCTGACGCCTCCTCCAACCCAAAGCTCTCCATTACCCAGAACCAAGTTCCAGCAGGGCCTGAGCTCAAAGATGCAAGCCCTGCCCAGAACGGCCACCTACTGTAACTGGTGGGTGGCTGGCATTCTCTCACAAGCCCCTCTCATGGCGGTGCAGGAGATAAGCAAGGGAAGAGTCTTGTTAGAAGGATGAGGGGTGGGGGGTGGGGGGGTCTTTAACCAAAACAGCAAGGCTAGGGGTTAGAGGAAGGGAGGACCAAGGGCCAAAGCAAGCTGGGTAAAGACCTCTCTGCCTTCAGTTAAGGCTTGACATTAATCTTTTCCTCACAGAAAAGCCACTGTGCTACCAACTGAGGGCGAACAGTAAAGGTGAGAATGGGGTAGAGTAGAGGGGACTGGAATGTCTTGCATCTTAAAAAGAAATGTCAAGTGTGATTTGCAAATTACTGACCCAACTCTCCCAATTCTTCATGCAAATTTACCACTCCACCACTGGTCTCTTCACTTTTATAGCTAGTGTTACAGAGTACCGTAAGCCTCAGTCTGTGTGAAAGGTTTCGACACTTTGAATAATTTCTATTAAGCACCTCTTCTTGGACACAGTGAAGTAAGAGATGATCTTAGGTGGATGCAACTGAGAAGACACACTGTAACTCATCTCTCTTTCCTCCAGTACGGTCTCCACTACCCTAGACTGGCTAAAATCTGAAGAACACTGAAGAGTCTCTGGAGAATTGCACACAGATGGGGATGAACCCCAAGGGAAGCTGGGCAGGCTACTCTTGGGCAGTCTGAAGAAACAGAATTCAAAAATTGGAGCCTCAGAAAAGCCGTTCCCTCCACATCTGAAGAAACTGGTAAGAGAAACCAGCAGCAGCTGCTCTCACAAGAGGATCCTTGTTCATCCTCAGGGGTTGCCCGACAGCCACGCAACCTGGACTGACCGGATTCCATTCTTGGCCCACTCACCTCTGTAGAGTAAAAGTGCACAGCTGGGGACACCTACCTGAAAAGTTCCTGGAGACAAGCATGGTTGTGAGGATGGCACCCTGTAGGAGAAAGAGTCCTGTGAGTTCAGATGGACCTTAGGAAAGGGCAACCTGGCATCAGGCCAAGGCAGCTCTTGGCCTAAAGACATGAGTTTTCTAGTGCCCCAATATGAACAACCTTCACAGCCCAGCCCCAAGAAGAGGGGAGCTTCCCTGTGAGATCAGGCAGGAGTTACACTGAGGCCAGAAATGCAGAAGGCTAGTGCCCACCTTCAGTTTTCTCCGGGCGTTGAATTTGCGTAAGCACTCTACCGTCTCTTGGCGATGCATCATGGATGCCACTGTAGACCGTTGCTGGAAGTCAAACAGACGGGCCCGTGAGATTCCCATCACAGATCCCCGGCTTCTTGCCTTTGTTCCCCATCTGAGCACTGATGGCTGGGCCAGGATAAGGTCACACATTCTGCTATCCCAGTACTGACCAGACGAGGCCACGGAAGAGAAAAAGTCTCTACAACAGAAGTGCCACTACCAACTTAAGGTTATGTGAGGACAATTTGAGCAAGAGAACAACCAATAATTGATGCTACGTGTGGGTGCCAACAGAGCTTTTCAAAGGCAGCTGAGAAGGATCCTGATCCAGCGACTGCTTCAGCGACTGTGTATGGAGCACTTGCTGGAGTCCAGATCTGCACAGGGAGAGACAGGCTCCTGCTCTACAGAGTTCCTACGAGATCTTCAATGAAACTGTTCTGAAAAGCTGAGAATTACCTTGAAGTAGAAATCACATTTGTTTTTCTGTTGTAGCCCCAGGCTGGCCTTGGCCTCTCGAGTACTGGCGTTACAGATGTGCACCGCCATGACCTCTTCTTTTATCATCATTTTGGAACGATTTATTTTTTTATTTTATTTTTTTACCCAATGTATTTACTTTTAATTTCCTTGCCTCCTTAAACTGAATCCACTAGATGTGGTCTGCATATCGCTCAGGGTCATAACGTAAACATAATTTGCTACACAATACTATGATATAATGATGTCCCTGGGGGCTACTGAGAACTACAGGAATGTAAGTCGTGGGCCCGTAAAAATGACCTCTAACAGTTGGTACTTGTGCAGTTCTCTCATGCCTGGCTAGGACTGGTTATCACTGTATGACTGCTAACTCAGTCAGCCAAGTTGAAAGTAAATGCTAAGCTCTATGGCCTAGGTGCTCATACCTTGCCTTACCCCTGGCCTACTCCCTTTCCTGGTTCCCAAACCAATTCTCTTTACCTTTTCCCCCCACTGTGTGTGTGTGTGTGTGTGTGTGTGTGTGTGTGTGTGTGTGTGTGTGTGTGTAAAATTCCCTACAGAGAACTTAGAGGCTACCGTGCATGTCCTGTTTCTGCTTCAGTCCCTACCGTGCTGACTCCCTACTTGCATCCTAACCCAAGTCTCAGATGGGTCCTTCCTTGAGCCCAGGGTAGACCTTTGTCCAAGGCTCAGAAAGCCCTTTCTCCCTTTGCTCTCTAAACTCATCCTTCTTTAATCTCCTTCATTAGGTTCTCTTTTGTAATCTTTACATTCTATTCAAACTTCCATCAAACAAAATCTTAAAAACAAGAGCAACAATAACACCCGCTGAATTGGAGGATACTATATTGTGTGAAATAACACCCGCTGAATTGGAGGATATTATATTGTGTGAAATAACACCCGCTGAATTAGAGGATACTATATTGTGTGAAATAAGGATACTATATTGTGTGAAATAAGCTGGATGCACTTGCAGGCATTATTTACTATTTGTTCCCTCTCATTTATGGAAATTAAAAAAGAAGAAGAAGAAGAAAAGCAGGTAGCAGAAGGGTGCTCTTGGGGAGGACCCAGGTTCAGTTCCCAGAACCCACATGGTGGCTCACAACCATCTGTTAACTCCAGTTCCAGGGGATCCAATGCCCTCTTTTGGCCTCCAAAGGCACCAGGGCCCCATGTGGTGTATCTACATATATGCAGGCAAGACACTCATGAACATAGAAATTTTAAAGTAAATCTTAAAAGTAAAAACAAGTATTAGTGATTCCTGGAGGCTGGCAAGAAGGTTCATGGGGTAGAGGTGTTGAATATGGTGTAAGCATATGCAAATTATCACAATTAACAGTGCACATTTATATGTACAAATATGTATTAACAAAGCGAAACAAAAATGAAAAGCTTCCTGACCCAAGTTCTTCCTGTAAGGAATGTCAGCTCCTTCACTGCCTGGCTTCCCAGCCTTCTCAGTCTCAGTTCTCTGGAGGCAAGAGAGCTTCTCTCCTATCATATTCGGCTATCTCTGTGAAATAATGAAACCATGGCCTCTGGTCGGTTAAAGCTAGAGGTTCCTTCCTATCTTAGTCAAGGACTCGTTCAGCATCTGGCTGCTGCTGTTCTCACTAAGGCCCACTTGTTCTTAGCTCCCGTGTCTTCTTCTCAACCTCTGCATGACTCATTTAACTCCTTGTCCTTAAATGCTTGTATGTAGCGGCCATCTCTTCTCTTGCAGAAGCAACATAAGCTTATGATAAGAATCTGTTCAGCACAAAAACAACTTCATATATTTCCTCGCCATCACCTATGAGGGAACGGCAGGCCACATTTCCTCGCCATCACCTATGAGGGAACGGCAGGCCACATTTCCAACTGCTCATGTCTACAGGCCCCTCTTTTGCACACTCCATGCCCTCTTTTGGGTGCTGGTATGTGAACCCAGGGTTTCATGTATGCCAATATAGCATTCTCCCACTAAGCCACATGCCCAGACCGTACAGCGGTATTTCTTATTGCCCAGGTGCCTCAGGGTGCTGGTTCTTTAATGCCACACTCAGTGCCCACAAAACACTCTAGCTCTTCTGGGTCCACGAACCGCACAGCCATCTGCTCACTGACCAATTAAACAGAGCAACGCCCGTCCACTTGCCCTCTCCTTCAGATTCTCTTCTTTGGTGGCACCACCCACTCCTCCATCATCCCCCTAGCTGAGACCTCACCTGGCCTTCCTTAGACAGTTGTGACAGCTTCTTGCCTCTCTGCCTCCAGCCTCAGCAATTCCATTTCCTACAGAGCTTCCAAATGTGATGTTAAATGCAAATAGCACACTCTCGTTAAAACTGTACGCTTTAGAATACAATCTTCAAACTCTTTAGGCAGAGGCTGGTATGACATACAACCTTTTTCTGGAGGGGGGGGGAGTAAGGGGGTTGGTTTTTTGAGACAGGTTTCTCTGAATAGCCTTGGCAGTCCTGAAACTTGCTCTGTAGACCAGGCTGGCCTCAAACTCAGAGATCAACCTGCCTCTGCCTCCAAAGTGCTGGGATTAAAGGTGTGCCCACTGTGTCATGCAATCTTTTTCCCCCCCTCATTCTTTTGCAATCCTGGTCATGGTAAACCAAATTACTTAACATTCCTTGCAGGTGACCTTCTCCTGTGACCTCTCACTTTCTCCATATTAACCTCTGTCTATAGAATAACACCTGGATAGATCGTCTTCTCCACAAAACCTTCTGTGACCCTCATGCCTATCAGGGGCAGCAGACACTCCTGGACGTGTGTTTGTCAGATTATAGGCATGGTTGCTGGTTTGAATGCCTGTTTCCCCAAATCTTTGGGGCAAAGACCAGGGTCCCATTCATCTTCAGGAACTGTCTGGTGACCAGCACAAAAGGACATTCAATAAACATGGGAAATGACAAATGTATCATTGTTCAAGATGCTATACTATACCAACCCTTTCCTTTATTTCAGCATGATGGAACGGTGGATGGAAACAGTGTATCAGCCTGCACTGATGGCCTACAAGGGGCTCCTCAGCACTCGGTGGAGAGCCGGCCTCACGCTGAGCTTCAAGAGCCTCCCACCTTTGTTCATTCAGTGGGTCCTTGTCAGAGTTGAGGCCCAGTACACCCCAAGCTTGGGACTTCACACTGGGGTATCAGCTGTTTTCCACCATTAACTACCTCTTCTAATTCAGGAACAGACCCAAATCACAGCCTCACAACAAGTTCGAGAGACAAGTGAAGACCTACGCGCACCTTTTAACTCCCAAGTCCCCCACCCCCCCCATGACATTTCTTCTCCGTGACCTCCACTCACACCTCCCCTGCCCTCCTCCTGAATCCTAGTTCGAGAAGTACAAGGAGTGCCCCAGGGCGGCCACCCCCCAATCTCCAAGGCCAGGGAAAAGACACTTACACAGACCCATGGGTGCTTGAGAGCCTGGTCAGCCGTGATGCGCTTTGCAGGGTTTATGGTCAGCATCTGGTTGATCAAGTTCTTAGCTTCAGGAGTGACCGTGTCCCATTCTGGTGATGGGAACTGAGGAGCGGGAACAGGGGAAAGGGAGACAGGAAATTCGTGAGCCTTCTACCCTGAGATGTAACCTGACTGCATTCCAACTCTTACAACTGAGATACTTTGTGGTACCCAAGAGTTGGGTACGCTGTGTCAACTCAAAGACTCAGAAAAGAAGACAGAATAAGACGTGTAAGGGTGCCAGTGTATCAGGTCAGTGAAGGAAGGGAACTGACATTTTCTGCTTCACCTTTCTCTTTTTACTAAGGAGAAAACAGGTTTTGCAATGTGTCCAAGGTTCCAAAACAGTGGAGGAAGCCTCTAAAATTCTCCCTCTGTGATATAACATGCCACGTAGTTTCCCCATTCTTTGTGGAAACAGATCAAAGAGCTTCATTGAGTTCCTTAATTTTATAGCTAACAGGAACATTTTTTTTTTTTAAATCTGTTCCCTGGATATAAGGTGGCAAGAATTGAGTCCTGTATGCCCATCCTTGGGTCCTCAAAGTCCCCTGATGCCCTGTTATCAAATGACAATAACACTACTCCCTTGGACAGACCCTTAGGGGCAGGGAATCTGTCCTTCCAGGAGTGACTGCTCAGCTCTCAGAAAACCCATCCTTACATCGTAGGCTCCAGCTTTGATCTGCTGATACAGCTTGTGCTGATCCTCATCCCAGAAGGGAGGGTAGCCCACCAGGAGGATATACAGGATGACCCCTGCGAGACAGAACACACAGGTCACTGGGGTCAGTCACCTACCCCTGAGGAACCAAGAAAGGCCATGCAGGGCTCAGAACCACCCAGAAGGGCAAGGCTGGGCCAGAGTTAAAGGTGGACACCAGTAGATAATGTCGTCCCTCTTGCTGTGCCTCACTCCTTATGGCACCAAGCCATGTCAGAGACTTCTTTAGTCTATCCTCTAAGGTGTGGACGAGCCCTTCTCCAAGAAGGATACAACATAATACAGGAAGTCACTTGGGAAGGAGGCATGACAGGAACAGCTCTCCCAAGGGAAGGAGAGCAAACAACACCATGATTTCACATACAGCAGGCACTGTGGAACCCAGAAGGAATGGATGTAATGCCTTTTTTCTTGTCATCACAGGAAGCCAAGGGCCCATAACACCAGAGAGCCGAGGATGTGGACTGGGCTTACCGCAGGCCCAGATATCCACAGGTTTTCCATAGGGATCTTTCCTCAAGACCTCAGGGGACAAGTAACCTGGGGTGCCAGCAAAACCTGTAGCAGAAGAGAGGGCAGAGCCAAACTGAACCCACTTTCTCTCCCAATAAGTCCACATCTGTAATTTCCTCCAAAGCCCTCCTAATGCTGGTTGCTTTTACTATATAAGCTTTTACTCAGTACTGAGGCTGCAAAAGATGACAGGCTGGGCTACGTGCAGTGCCTGGAATCTAAATCAGAGGGCAAGTACTTGTGCCTACCAGGAACTCAAACACCTCCCCAGAGGCAATAAGAATGCAGTGCTGACAGCAGCCAGACCCACTGTACTGAGTCATGAGGGCGAGGAGGGACCCGGGGAGGGGGGGGGGGCACCCTCCTCCACTTTCTGAAAAGGCCAGGACCATTAAAGGCCTGACTTCTAGTTCTGAAAGAGGAAGGCAGACCAGGAAAAGGAGGAAGGGCGGAGGCTGCATTCTCGGAAGACAGGGTCACCCTTACCAAACCAAGCCTGCTGCTCTCCCTGCACTTCGATGGCCAGGCCAAAATCAGCTAGCTTGACCGCAGCACCCTTGCATTTACTCGCCAGCAGCAAGTTCTCAGGCTGCAAAAGGAACAAAGAGAACCTTATGAGGCATCCACCCTGGAGCCCAAATGGAGCCTACTCTAGGCTCACAGTACCACTATCTAGCACCAGGGGGCGCCAACAAGTCACAAGTAGTCAGCCTGGTAGAGTACCTTCAGGTCCCGGTGGACGATGTCATGCTGGTGGATGTGGTTAACACTCTCCAGGATCTGATGTATACAGTGGCTGAAAGGACAGTACAAGCAATGTCAGTACAGGGCTAAACTACCTCACCAACGACTGCCTGTGCAGACTACACTCACCGAAATACAAGCTAGAACCCTGGGCTTTAAATGTTATCTAGCTCAACCTATTTTGTTTTTATTTTTTAATTGAAAAATAACTACTGGGGGCTGGTGAGATGGCTCAGCGGGTAAGAGCACCCGACTGCTCTTCCGAAGGTGATAAGTTCAAATCCCAGCATCCACATGGTGGCTCACAACCATCCGTAACGAGATCTGGCACCCTCTTCTGGAGTGTCTGAAGACAGCTACAGTGTATACTTACATATAATAAATAAAATAAATCTTAAAAAAAAAAAAAGAAAAGAAAAAAACTTCTGACTTCTGATGGACAATGGGAGATTCTGCTACAAGCACATCACCATATACCTCATCTCAAATGCTTATTCTTTCTAGTGAGAACATTTAAAATCCTTTTTTTTTTTTTTTTTTGGTACATTTTAAAACCTTGCCAGGTATAGGTGGCACTCACCTTTAATCCTAGCACTCGGGAGACAAAGGCAGGTGGATTTCTGAGTTTGAGATCAGCCTGGTTTACAGAGTGAGTTCCAAGACAGCCAGGGCTACATAAAGAAACCCTGTCTTGAAAAAGCAAAACCAAACCAAACCAAACCAAATCAACCAACCAACCAACCAACCAACCAAAACATTACTAACTCTAATCACCTGCTGTGCTCAAGTACGTTGCAGGACTCCATACCATCTGACCACCACCTCTCCTTTCCTCACCTACACCCGTCCACTCTGGCTTCTGCTAACCACCATTCCTCTTTCCCTCGTGAGCATCCTTTTTAGATTCCAAATGTAAGTAAGATCATGTGGCATTTGTCTTCCTGTGCCTGGCTTGTCTCACTGAACATAACTTCATCCAGGCCCACCTATCCTGTCATAAGTGACAGAATTTCCCAGCCTTTTTAAGGCTCAGTAGTATACACTACTCTTTTTTTTTTAATCCATTCATCTGCTAATGGACATTCAGGTTGTTTCCATATCTTGGTTATTGTGAATAACGCTGCAATGAATGTGGGTGTACAGACATTTCTTTTAACATCCTGATTTTAATTTCATTGGGTATTTACCCAGTAGTGGGATTGCTGGATCATATGGTACTTCTATTTTTAGTTTTTCTGAGAAACATCCATACTGTTTTCCAAAAATGGCTATACTAATTACAATACCAACAGTATATAAAGGTTCCTTTTTCTTCCTTCCTTCCTTCCCTTTTCCTGTTTTGAAGTCTTCCTGCTATGTAGCATAAGCTGGCCTGTAACCTGTTTTGTGACCCAGGCTGGCCTTGAATTCATGATCCTCCTACCTCAGCTTCAGGACCACTGGGATTATAGATGTGTGACACTCAGCTAAGCGTTCTCTTCCCTCCTCATCAGGACTCTCCACAGGGATGGGAAGTGAGACCTAGGTAAAGTTATATGGGTTTCCTAGAGTGACAAAGCCCTAAGGCAAAGACTGGAATTTGTTTTCTAGGAATTGAAAGATGCTAAATATTCCTAAGGAAGGCAAGAACCTCCAACCCTTTCCTTCTCTTTCCTCATAAGCAAACTTTTTCATAGAGGAGAGGCTTATGCCGTATCTTGGGAAGACAGCACTTGTGGGCACAAGCTCTTACGATGTTTTCTTGTACTACCTAAGATATTAACTGCTCTAAAGTTTCTCATCTAGTAGGGAGGTAAGAGAAGCCCATAGATTCCTTTCAGAAAGAACGTGTTTAAGAGGGCTCTTAAATAGGATGTCTACATAGCATTTCTGATGCTTTTGCACAGAAAAAAGCCAACCAAGCTCAGAATCACATTTTGGTCCTGTTTATGAAAGCAGACTGTTCACCTTGTAAGCACTCCTGCTAGACCTATAGTTAGACTCCTGGTGGCAGGCGTGAGTACTCCAGAGCGGTTTCCACTCTCTCGGAGGGTGAGTGTGCCCTCCCGGAGACAGCTGGCAATGTCTGGAAACAACTGTGGTTGGCACAACTTGGAATGGGGGGACTCTGCTGAATGGTATGCATCTAAGTTCTCTTTGTGCATAGGAGAGACCTTCGTAACAAAAACAATTATCTGTGCTAAAGGTCAGTACCACTGAGGCTGAAGAACACCGGTACGTGCCCAGTCAGCAGCCTCCACCAGGCGTGCAGGGCAGACCTGCAGAAGACCCAGGTGTGCCAGCCTACGGAGCCTGCACTTACAGTTTGTTTCTCTGAAATCTGGTACTGAGGCTCCTATGAGAGTCAAAGGGTCAATGGATGTCATTAGACTTGGACACTGAGGCTCAGGGCGTCCTACAGCAGAGAACCCAACAGTTTGCCAAAAGAACTTTAAGACTGAGCTTCAGAGGCGAGTCTCCACAGAAATGTATAATTAGAACAGAGCCCGGCTAGCAGGGAGAGCCTTCTGGCCAAAAATGGCAAAAGTGCGAAGTGTCCCAGCAGAGCCAGGCCAAGCCCACTGGTACAGTCCTCCCACCCCCAAGCTCCCTGAGCTATCGCTGCCTCCTCCCACCCACAGCCTGGTCCTCCCCTGCTGGCACTGGAATTCATCTCTCCACTTGAGAATTTTTCCCCAGGCTGAGGCATCTGAAGTTGATCAGCAAACATCGGCTGTTCAGGGTTGAGAAATTCGTGAGGAAGCGGCACTCCCCCTCTCTCTAGAGGCAGCCTGAGCCAGAGAAGCTGTAGGCAGGATAACAACAATCAGGCTGTGATGGGGAAGAGAGAAGATGGGCAAAGCAGGCCCAATGGCACCTGAGCACCTTGATGCAGGTAGACTGTGCTGTCACATGAGAGCCACTGGCTTAGGTGGAGAACGCTGATGGTCATGATGGTAAGGCGACAAAGTGACAAAGGCTGAAGGATCCCAAGGAAGCTCTCCAGTTTCATACCCTTCAGGACAAAATTGATGCTTCCCCTATCTCTGATCCCCAGGCCCCTGTGTAAGGAACCTGTACACACTAGAATTTGTTGAGAAGGAAAAGGTTCAGAGAGGGCTATTGGGCATGCTTGTGAGTATATAATAGTGGGTATTTTGTGAGAAAGGTATTTTGGGGGTAATAGGATAAAGACATCCTAGAAGAGGCTTTGAAAGAAATTAATCCAGGTGTGTTGAATATTTAAGTTCTGAGAATGCAGCTCTACCACATCTTACAGGCCCCTGTTCAGACAAGAGTCCAAAGACGACTCAAATAACACACACACACACACACACACACACACACACACACACACACACTCCAGCCAGGACTTATTTCAATTCAAACTCGAAGGGCTTCACTCAAATAACCAAGATCCCTCTTACCTGGCATCAGCTTCACTGTAGTACTCTCTGGCCACAATATCTTCAAACAACTCCCCTCCGGTAACACTGTAACCAACAGAAGAAACGGTCAGAGGAAGTGAGGTCCATTGGCCAACTCCAGCATCCATCAGGTAACTTAAGTCATACAGTAAAACAGCTTTTAGAGCCACCCCAACTCCCCATGTACTTTGGGAGCCCAGAACATGTTCATCCTTCAAAGGCACAGGGCTTCTCCTTGGGTTAACATGGGCTCTTCCCTCCTTCCTGACAGTTCTGGCTCCATAACCTAACAGAATCACTAACACTCAGAGAGTGATGAAGACATAGGGATCCACGAAAACATTCTTACTACAAAAGTCAGAGCTTTCCCTAAGACCATTATGGACATTACCAATGGCAGTGCAAAGGCCGACCTACTGCTAGAGTTGAGGAATAATGAGACCACACAGATACAGAAGCTCAACTGTGACCACACTGAATAGGGCTTTCCAGGAGGTAAAGAGACACTCCTAAGACATTAAAGAACAACCAAGGTGGAAGAGAGACAAATGGAACGCAGTTCACGACTCCCAAAAGCTACCTCCAACTTCCCACAATTTTTAAGGACGCACAAAGAGTCATTATTTTTATTTCTCCAATAAGGGAAACACACCAAGAAACAAGAAACGAACATCTGCACAAGTTATGCACAGAACAGAAAGGAAGGAGAGAGGCCACCCTGGGGCTCAGGCTCTAAGAGACAGTGAGGAACAAGGGGACGCTGAGGGGGAGTGGCTTTGGGTAGGCACACTTGTCCCCAGAGAAACTTCACCAGTGCTTTGCCTCAAGCGATGGGAAGGAGCCCTCGCAGAGGCTGAAGGCCTGGCTTAGCCTTTCCCAAGCCTTCATCCTCAGCCAGCTGGAGAGAAAGGTCCCCATACCCTCAGAAAGTGGCACTTACAGGTCAAACACGAGGTAGTGAAACCCTTCTTCAGAAATACTGTCATGGAGACGCACTGTAAGAGAGGAGATGGGAACAGAGATTAGCAGAAAAGAACTCAGAAATCCTATTCTCTGTAGCAACCCCATCATCCAGCCCCATCCTGTCAGCCTCACGGGGCTTGCTTCTGAAGATGCTGCAGAGAAAAGTGGCAACCTAGTACCCAGCACCCCTTGGGCCAAGCAAGGTACTAGTGCTTGGTTTCCACTGCAGACCGAGACAAAGAAATAGAAGCTTCGTGGCTCAGAAAAAATCAGTCAGATGGAGAAAAGCAAGAACCTCTTGAAGGGCTAGTCCCACAGAAGGTGCACCTAAGACACGATGGATGGCACAGGAATAGACACAGACAAGATGGGAGAGCACAGGAGCTCTTTCAGAGGAGCAAGTGGGAGCAGGAGGATGAAAGGGTCTGGGAAAAGGTAGAACCTATCAGAAAGGCATGTGAAGCAGGCCGCACATACTCAGGCAACCAGCACAGCAACTGCTTTGAGATAGGAACTATATATACAATCTCAAACTCAGTATGTAGCTGAGGACAACCCTGAACTTGTGATCCTCCTGCCTCTATCTTTCAAATGCTAGAATTACATATATATGTAGCCACACCTAGTGAATGTGGTGCTGGCTGATCTAGGACTTCATGTACATAGGCAAACACTACCTACTGAACCACACTATCCACTGAGGCACATTTTCTGTTCTTCCATATATCTGCCTCCCCACCCTACCACACTTTATTTTTGAGACAGAGTCCCACTATATGCCCTGGCTGGCCTAGAACTCGTGATGAAGACTAGACTGGCCTCACACTGAGATCTGCCTGCCTCTGCCCTCTCCAGCTTGGGGATTAAAAGGGCAGTATGCCACGATGACTAGCCCTTATTTATTTTCGAGGTAGAATATTGCTTTGTAGCCTAGTTGGCCTAGAGCTTACGGCAATCCCTCTACCTTATTGTCTGGAATTCTAGGACTACAGGCACGTAGCAACATGCCTGGTCATAATAACTGTTTGTTCAATGTATGAATACAAGGCTGGCTGTGTGCCAACCTTGGGGTAGATTTATGTCATACACTAGTGATTCTATATGCGTATCCTGAGCAATACTGTGTCATATCCTAGGCTAGGTAATGGCATTTAGGAAGTTTATTACACTGCCCTGAGATGACTGCTACTTCCATTTTACAGAACAAAACCACAGAGGCATGGACTTCAGGTTTCTCAGCAAAGGTTAAATAGTTACTACCTGGTGGGTCCCAGACTCCAAAAGCTAGCACTTGACTGTAGCCTATAAGATGTGTGGCCAGCCCACATAGGCAGCAAAGCAACAGAGCCAATGACAGTACTCACAAATGTGCCTACAACAGTACTATAGATGTGTCCAAGGGGGCAGCAGGCAGACAAGGCAGTTCAGTTCATCAGGTGAAAAGGAAGGCTGGCAAGCACAACGCTTCTCAACACCTGCCTCTATAGCTCTTGGGCAAAAGACCAACCTGACGTCTTCTGATGTCTTCTCTTTAGCTCATACTACAAAGATACCCCTGGGTTAAATGCCAACCCTGAGATCACTCTAATACAATCAGGATTTTCGTTGGCTACCTATGTGGGCGTTCTTGTGTCTCCCTTCACCCAAACTCTTCCTATAGGATTTCAAAGGACCTCCTTCATGTCTGACCTCTGCTCCAATGCTCAACAGTTAGAGGGAAACCTTCCAGAGCATTTCAGGAATGACCTGACACCAAAGCAACTGGTGAGGTGCTTGGGCAGAAAAAAAATCATGGTGCCACCTCCTTGGCAGGCCCACACTGCTGCCCTTTCCAGTGCCAAAGCATCCCTAAGGGCTGGGGCACTTCCTGTGTCCCCTTCAACAGAGGAAGCAAGCGCAGCCAGAAAGCAAAATACCAACTCAGCTGCCACAAGACACCGAGCATCACCACAGCTCTCTTTCTCACACGAGGAACAAGAACTCAGAGGCCTGCCAGGCCGGATCCAGGGCTAACAACCACATTGCCCATGCTGTCGATCTTATCTGGTTCTGCAAACCTTCTCACTTCTCTAGCGTGCAGATGACAGGGGAGGGCTTTTAGGATGAAGGAGCCACAGTTAAGAGCACCTGCTGCCCTCCCAAGCCACCAAACCCAGGCTCGGTCAAGCTCCCCACAGCCCTCCTCCTTCCCCCTCATTTCACTTCTCTGGTCTCAGTCAGTGCCTCATCCTGAGTCCTGCTGCGGCTGCACCCTTGCTTCCAAAAGGACTTTCCATTTAATTAAAAAAAATTGTTATTAAAAAGCATTAAAGTGTGTAATACAAATAATCTCCTGAAAATCAGCTGTCCCAGAAGCCAAAGACCAGCTTCATTAGGGAGCTAAGAGTAGCAAGGTGCGGAGCTGACAAGACTGCAGGGAGGATGCTAACAGCCACTCCCAAGGGAGCCCAGGTGCCCTGCCCTGCCGGCCTTGGCCTTGAGCCTGGAGGTTGGCCTCACCTGGACAACCTCCTCCCAATACTCCACCCCCCACCCCAAACCTCCCAGTACTGCAGGTCTAGGAGCAGGGCCACAGGCAAAGACACCCAGGCTTTTGCCCTTCTGGAAGAAGGCCACACACGGAGTGCAGGTGGGCGGGGATTAGCAGAGAAGCAGAAAGCTAATCCTTCCAGGCCACCCTGCCCCAAAGGTTCTGATGTAAGCCCCAAGCACAACCAACAACCGACATGCCAAGACAAGAGGGCTCTGCTATCTTTTTTCTTTTTTAATTTGTAGAGAAAATTAATAGGAAATAAGGACAAGGAAGAGAAAATTAACTGTGCCATATTAAGCACAGCTGATTCTTGATTAAAATTAAAATGACTATGATTTAATTAAGCTATTCCTATGTGCCAACCACTGTGTTGCTTTTTTAAGCATCTCATGTAACCAAGGCAGGACTTGAACTCACTACGTAGCTAAGGATAACCTTGGATTTTTGATCCTTTTACCTCTTCCACTTCCTCCTGAGCACTGGGATTATGGGCACAGCTACACCGTGTTTATGCAGTGCTAGGGACTTGAACCCAGTATCTTGTTCATGACTGGCAAGTGCTGTGCCAATTGAGCTCCATTCCCAGCCCAGGTGGCGTATTTTATGAGAGGACTTTACTGAATCCCCACTTTAACTCTATCAGACAACTATGTATGACATCCCCACCAAAGGGAGAGGAAACAGGCTTTTAAAAAGTTCAAAGTCACACTACATAGCAGAACTTGAAGCCACAAACTTGGCAAACTAACATTAAGATCCTTCCTATCACAGAATGACATTTTGTCTATCCTCTTAGGTGAAGAAGTTCCATTCTGTCCCTGCCAGCTCTGGCCATTCTAATTGGTTAACAAGTTCATTAGCTGACTACCCTGAAGCAGACACTCTTGTCTATACAGCTGTGAAGAGAAGGAGCCAGGTCCCGCCACTAGGGAGCACACCCACGGAGAAGAAGTAGACAGACTCTAACTAACAATTATGCAAATATGTAACTAGTTACATTAATGGTACTATGGCAACATGGAATGTCATCAGACACCCTGCCATTTCATAGTTAAGTACAAGGCACAAAGGCCAGGCAGGATGACCAAACCAAGTCTATAGACAGAAGATCTAGGAGAAACATAAATCACAACTGCAGGTCAGCAATAAACCTAATTACTATATTCTAAAATCAGTGGGAAAAGGGACAGACCTACAGAGGGTTTACTCAACATTTTATACTCTCAGGGACCAGCAAATCTACAACCCAAATTCTGTGAGTGGCTATTTCCAATTCCTCAAAAAACACCAAACAATAAGCCATATTTACTTTAAAAGTCTTTCTCAAAACAGTAACAACAAAAACAATACTGAAAAAGCATCTGTAAAAAGTCTATAACTAGGGCTAGAAAGATGGCTCAGCAGTTAAGAGTGCCTGCCTACTGCTCTTCAGAGGACCCAGGTTTGGTTCTCACACCCACCCTGGGCAGCTCACAACTGCCTGTAACTCCGACTCGGGGTATCCAATACCTCAAGCCTTGGAGGACACCTGCATTCGCACCACCCATGCATGCACATAAATACAAATTTAAAATTAAAGTAAGGAATGCCTTTCAAATGTCTTCAATAATAACCCTGCAGGAGTGAGCTGTTACTACAGGAATCTCAGACAGTCTGTCCCGCAGCTATGGCAGGTCTCAGCCTTCCTTCCCAACATGGAAGAAAGATTAAGGAGAGCTCAGTCACAATGTTTCCTTTTTCTCTGCAATTGCTTTTGCTACATTTACTATCAGCTGAATGGGTCCTGGGCCCAAGGTTTACAGCAGGCAGGCTTGAATAATTTAACAGCTGAGCTGGGGCAAGGGTGGAGGAGCTGAGATTCAAAATCTCTGCTTGTGTGTGTTTGTGTTTCCGCTCTCCATCTCCCAGTATATCCCTTTCAGAACCCTCTGCTGACTCCATGAGAAGGGATACAAAGGACAAAGCAGACAGACACATAGGGTTAAATAATTTGCTAGAGTGACTGACAGCTTCTAAATAGGAAGCCAGAATCCAAACCCAGTAAACCTGGCTGGAAGTCACAAACTGATGGACCACAGATCAGAGCATGAACATCACCAGGAGACCTTGAAGCTGGAAGAAATCTCAGCCTCCCTCCCCCCCCTCCTTCCCCCAGACCTACTGAATCAGGATCTGAATTTTGACACGATCCCTGGCTGATTCAGAAGCACATAAAAGTTTGAGAAGTGCTGCTTTAAACCACAAACGGCTAGGCTGTGATGGAAACTGCTGGAGCCGCTCAGCACGAAAGAAGACAGTCTATTCATTAGAGGAATTTAGAACAGAGAGCAAGCAGATCACAGGTAGCATGCACTCCATTCAGACTTCAGACTCCTCCGAATAACTCCTACAACTACCCACTCTCCCAGCGCTGCTCTGAGTTCAACAGTGTACCTTACACCCAAACAGCCATGGTTTGCTTGTTTTTAATTAATTCTATTTTTTAATAACAGTGTTGGGTTCACAGCAAAGCTGAACAGAAGGTTCATATACCTCTGACTCCCATGCACAGGTTCTCCACCATGAACGCCCCACACCAGAATTTGTTATCACTGATGGATCTACAATGACCCATCATTACCCAGAATCCACAGTTTAACATTAGGGTTCACTCTTCCAGCAGGTTCTAACTCAGCACAGAATATGTACTGGGGGAAAACTGGGATAGCCTGGCTCCAAATGTTCATGAATTTCAATGCTACCAAGTCTGAAAACAGCCAGAGAGGCTGAAGATCTGCTCTCTGCTCTCGGCCCTTTAAATTGTGCAACTACTGGGTAAGATGCATGTCCCTCTGCATGGAGTTTAAAAGGCCAGAACTAAATGGTCTAAGGACTGAGGACACAGCAGTGGAGAGAGGAACAGTGAATTAAGGGCACAGTCTCCTCTCAGCCACAAGCCAGGTTCCGATCCATGGCAACCCATGCCTCCCGGACCAAGATCTCAGCCACATCTCCAGGAGTCCTGGTTCCCACCAGGAGCCAGAGAGTCCAGCCAGACAACACTGTCAGAACACAGTCCTGGCTTGCCCTTCTTTCTGCCCCTCTTAACCCTGGAACTGGTCTTCAGATCAATACGTGCCTCAGGACACACAAGCAGCCATGACATGGAGGGATTCTTTCTGGCACTCTGACAAGTCACCAAAGTGACTTTACCATGCTTTTCCTGGGTGTCAATAGTTTAGACACAGGGAATGTATGGCTCCGCCCTCTGCCTTTATTCTGAGCTAACTGCAGAGGGTGAAAAGGTATTAACCCACACAAAGTGAGAGGTCATGGACTATATAAACATATTTCTATAAATAATAAAAGGAAGGCTGGCTATGTTTTAGGTTAGGCCCTTGTCACCCTTCTCGTTGACTTCTCAGTTGTCATTCTTAAATTCTTACCTTCTCATGGTCAACCCAACACTCCCCAGAAGAAGAAGAGGTAAGGCAGCCTCCTCGCTCACTGCCCCCAGCCCCTCTGTTCTCCTCCACACAATTGATCATTGTTACCAAGCTGATCACAAGGAACACAAAGGAAGCTATGCCCGAGCTAGTGGGTAGCCTTATTGGGTTTTGGTTCTGTTCTGTTTTGAGACAAGGTCTTACTCTATAGCTCTGCAGGCCTGGAGCTCACTATCCTTTTTTTTTTTTTTTTTAAATTATTATTTTAAGAGAAATGGATCTATGACACCCTGCTTGCCTCTGCCCCCTAAGTACTAGGATTAAAGGTGCATGCTACCTCTCCCCGTGGTGGGCAGTATTTAACTTTAGAGCCGAGCCTTTTGCCTCAGCGTGTGAAATCTTATTTTTAAATATTTGCGAGTAATAGAAATATCATTTATGGGCTGGCGAGATGGCTCAGCGGGTAAGAGCACTGAGAGCTCTTCCGAAGGTCCTGAGTTCAAATCCCAGCCACATGGTGGCTCACAACCACTCTTAATGAGATCTGACACCCTCTTCTGGTGTGTCTGAAACAGCTACAGCGTGCTTAGATATAATAATAAATCTTTGGGCGGAGTGAGCAGGGCCAACTGGAGCCAGCGGGGTTGACCAGAGCGAGCAAAGGTCTTAAAATTCAGTTCCCAACAACCACATGAAGGCTCACATCTACAGTGTACTCATATACAGAAAATAAATAAATAAATCTTTAAAAAATATACCATTTATGTCACTGAACTAGCCAAATTTTATGACTGTTTTTCTAGCATTTCTCTCTGTTGCCCTCTATCCATGGCAGCATACTGGTCCCTGCTGTGTTTTTCAAGTGAAAGTCTAACCTCGAAGGCTAAGCAGGAGCTCCTGCAGCTCTTGGGCCATCAAAGCCTCCCTGGCTAAGACACGGTGCGGCACGTGAAGTGGAGCACTAGCTATGCCAGTCAGCTTCAGGTGTAATCCAAGCTGCTGATTGTGATCTATAAAACCTTGCATGGCTGGAGTTCTAGTTACCTCAGGGCTGCTCTTCTCAGCTCTTGTGGGCTGGAGCTCACCCTCGGCTCTTCCACATAAAGGCTCACACTGAGTCCTGAGAACTGGGAAGCCAGAGGTTGGGTAGCTCTAATGGCAGCATCAAGCTTCTTCAGAAATTCTCTCAGCCCTAGCCACCAAGAGCTAAGCAGGCAACCTCCGGGGCACTGTGGGAACCTTGATATTCAGGCCATGCCTGAGAAGAACACGTGTTGTCTTTTGTGATGATTCAGGGATTTCAGGAAAACCTAGGAGATGTTCCCTGCCTCAAGTCAACACTAGGATTTCTCCTCCAACACTGCAGTCAGTCCAGAGTCTGTCCCTTCTGGAAGGAGCAACAGATCAGGGCCAACACTTTTGGCAAAGACTATTTCAGCTGAACAATGTAAAACTGAGCCAGAGTGGGCTATGGTAGGCGAGTCTCCTCAGGCTTTAGAACAACCAACAATGTGCTCTTGTACCCCGGCCGGGCGGGGTGGGAGCGGGGAGAGATCCTCTCAAGTTTTCCTCCTTCCTCATCTGAGCAGCCCTTGCCATTCCTTCTCCAAAGAAGCCAAGCAGGCGGGCAGTGTGCTTCCCTGGCTCTGTAGAACACAAACAGGAGTGCCATGGAAACCCCCAGAGTGTGCAGGACACTGCGAGACGGACAAAACTCTTTTAGGTTCAGGAACAAAATTCTGAGGCTTTCATGAAGGCTATGGATGACTCTGGGAGGGATGCTGGCAGACTGGTAGCCCGGAACCTCACACGCTGAGGACTTTGAATGTCAGCCCAAAGACAGAAGGAGAAAGAGAGTCTGAAACATTCAAAAACCTCACACCCCATCCCTGAGATGGCACTAGAGCCAAGGAAGCAGCCAGGTCTCTAAACAAAGCCCTAGAATTCTGACACATGGCCACTATCCTACTCGAGCAAATAAGATACCAGGTGTAGTTCCATGACCAGAGGTAACTCCACAAACACAAAGGCTACCTCAGCCCTCCCTGCCTTCTATGAAATGCTCAGATTCCACCGGACACTCACCAATGTTTGGATGTTTCAGAAGTCGGCATATCCGGGCCTCTCGTTCTAGTTTCTGATGATCTAAACGAGACAAAAGTAAACAAAAGTCATCAACCACCTGTTCTAGCTCTGGCTACCTGGCTATTCATATTCCTTTAATTTTTAGGTACCATCTAGGCATTTCTGGCAATTTGTTAAATTAACACAGCAAGTCACAGGAAATCTGGACACAGTTGTGACTACCCATTCCTGGGGAGGGCGGATGTGTGCATTAAACACCTTAAACCAGTGAGTAGCATACTAGAATTTAAATCTAGGTCTTTAGCTAAACCTTGGTCTCCTTCCACTATCACAGATATTTCATTGAGTTAGGGTGTTAAGAATTTCGGGGGAGGGTATAGCACACGCCTTTAATCTCAGCATTTAATCTCAGGAGACAGAGGCAGACAGATGTCTGAGTTTAAGGCCAGTCTAGTCTACAGAATGAGTTGTTCTGAGTAACTACAGACCTCCCTCTCCCAAGGAGGGTTATTTGACGACTCTCAATTGATGTGCATGAAATTCCAAATAGTACCAAACACTCCATAAAAGTGCTGCAAAGGTAGGTATGGTGGCCCCATCTGTAATTCCTGTGATCAGGAAGTAGAGACAGGAGGAGTACCAGTTCAAGGCCAGGCTAGGCTACGTGCTGAGACAGTGTCTCCAAACCCAAGGACTGGGGGGGATATAATTCATTGTTACAGAATCCTGCATTCAATCCTTAGTATTATAAAAAGAAACAAGCCCACAACTGAAACAGGCATTCGGCACACCTGTAACCCCAGCCCTTGAGAGGTCGAGGCAGAAGATGAAGTGGAAGGAACAGAGAAGGGGCTTAAGCATTGAGGCACCACAACAGCTGATCAATCTGATAACCAAGAAGGCCACTAAGTGACTAACGGGCAAGCAGCGTATGCTGTGTGGATATGAGGATGAGTCACGTCCTGAGTGGGATGGAGCAGGATGGCAAGAAATTTGATCGTGCTACTCAGACAACATGCAATTTAAAATTTATTAATTGCTTATTTCTGGAATCTTCTAGAAACTTGGATCATAGATGATCATAGGTAACTATAACTGGAAAGCCAAACCAAGGATAAGCTGAGGTGTACCGAGTCTGATCCATACAGTCACCATGCCAGCTCTGCATGGATTCTCTTATGTCATCCTTGTAACCACCCTAATACAGTGATGCTGACAGTGACGATGTGGGTGATCAAGGTACTGATACATTAAAATAATACCAACAGAGTCTGCAAGTGGTTCTAAAGCTTGTCACCAAGCTTGACGACCTGAGGGATCCCTGGAGCCCATACAGTAGAAGGAGAGAACCAACAGCCACATTTATTCTCTTATCCATAACCACACACACATGCTATGGCATAGATACATATGCACACATGTGTGTGCACAAATAAATAGGTGTAATGAAAATATTTTAAAATAAAACAATAGCAGCAGTAGGTGGAATTGAAGAAAGGCTCACTGCACTCGTGAGATGTGTCTTCCTCCATTCTTAACTATACAGCCACAGAAAACTGGCATGATTGGGACGCCTACTCTACAGAAAGAGAAAGGGACACATATTTTGCTCCTCTTCAGGGTACTCTTAGGTCTGACTGCAGAGAAGCCAAGTCCTAAAGCAATGCGTAGCCAAGATTACTGTTTTAAGGAAATGGCCAGAATCTGTTGAGTCCTCAGATCCAAGTGAGCTGATATCCTCCCACAGGAAGCCAGAGCTCCAGGAAGCAGAATGATGCCCAGAGCACAGAGGCTGAGCAGCCTCCCTACTTGGCCTCCTATCTCTACCTTCTAGAACTTGGCCAAGGTCGCTTCTTTCATGAAGCCTTTCCCTCTTTCAAGGGCAAGCTGTGATTTCTTTTATATAACCATCTCCCACTGTATCTCTCAGACTTTTCACAACCTACCTCACAACTGCTATCCTAAGTTCTTCAAAGAGGGTTCATGGTTCTAAGCTGTACTTGCCAGAGGTCTTTATATAAACAGGGCTCAATAAGAGCTTGACCTTGCCAGGCCGTGGTGGCGCACACCTTTAGTCCCAGCACTAGGGAGGCAGGGGCAGGCGGATTTCTGAGTTCGAGGCCAGCCTGGGCTACAGAGTGAGTTCCAGCACAGCCAGGGCTACACAGAGAAACCCTGTGTTGAAACAAACAAGAGCTTGACCTTAGCAGCAGCAGTAATAACTATCACTTCACGAAGGCCTGGCAGAGTCAGGGCTTCGCAAAAGTTCATCCTAACAGAAACTCTGTGAGGAAGGGGATCTGTGTTGCTCCATTACATAAACAAGGAAACTGAGGCCTGACATAAAAGGAGAAAGTAACCTGCTCAAAGTAATGTAGCCAGAAAGCTGATGAAGGTGGTGAGGCTAGACCACTCACTCTCCACTACTACGCCATGACAGAGAGGAGAAAGGTGATGACATCACCTGAAGACTCACTCCCACGTGTTGGGGAACAGAGTCTAACCCAATCCAAGTCTCCCGGAGAGCAATTCCTCCCCTCTGCCTGGTTTTAAGGCAGAGCCTTATGTAATTTAGGCTGGCCCCAAACTCAGATGATGACCTTGAACTCTTTATCTTTTGTGCCTCTACCTCTTGAGTGCTAAGATTATAGTTGTACACTACCATGCATGGTTTATGCGGGGCTGGGGATTGAACGCATGGCTCCTACACTCTAGAAAAGCTCTACCAACTTAGTTACACCCATAGCCCTCTTGCCTTTCTTGAACGGGATTTCTTCCTATCTTACCTCTATTCTCCACAGGAAAGTGTCTCTTTAAAGTGTCCCAGAACCCACTGAAAGGTCCTATGAGGTAGAGGGTATGATTATTCCTTATTTGTTTTTGGTTCTTCAAGACAGGGTTTCTCTGTGTATCCCTGGTTTTCCTGGAACTCACTCTGTATGTAGACCAGGATGGCCTCGAACTCAGAGAGCAGGGAGCTTCTGTCTCCCAATTGCTGGAATCAAAGGTATGCACCACACCCATCTGATTACTTCAATTTTGTAGATGGTAAACTAAGGCCCAGGGAAGTTAAGTCACTTGAGGTTCAACAGGAAGAAAGCCATCGAATGCTGGCCTGTCACTGTGAGAGAATGTAAAGATGACAGAGTGGAAGGAACCCCCTGACAAGGTTTTCCAGTCATCCTCAGCTTCATCCTAAACCTTCCCTCTAGCAACCGCTCTATTTTGTAAAAGAGGTGGGGACAGGCAGAGATTAGTTCCTGCTACACAGCTAATCCACCCCAGCTGCCCAAGATCTGGGTCAGGCCTTTCTTCCTACCTTCAGGTTCAGCATGGCCAATGACCAGGATTTTGCCAGGAGAACCCTGGATAATTCCCAATTCCCAACGTCTGGTACCCCGTGGTGCCTGGGAGAAAGACGTTCCTTGGTCCCTGCAGGCTTCCACCGACTCAAACACCCAAGGAAGCAGCAATAAACCTGCTTGGTGGGGGTGTATCTACTCCTCCCGTATCTGGACATATGACGGGGCAAACCACATTTTCTCCTAGCCCTGGTCTTGAGACCAAGGCATCAAGCAATCCAAATGTGCCAGCTGCAGACCCACACACCCTATCTCTGACCACTCAGCTCACCACCCTTGACCCATAACTCTTGGGCAGGTGGAGGAGAACAGCATCTTGTAATGCGGAGGTGGCAGCTGAGGAAGGCCCAGAAGATTAATGTTTATCTCTTCTCTTAAGTCTCTTACTGGCTAATGGTTACAGCCCCACGACAGCAGCAGCACTAAAAATAAGGACGGGTGCTACGGCTTTACCAGTGACTCAGACAGAGGGAAGACAAGAGGCTCCTGGAGGGGCTTGCCCAAGGTCCGGAGAATGCACTCCCACTTAGTGAATCCCCCTAATTCCCAAGGAGCTGAGCCTCACTCTCTTGGCAAGGCTTATGGCTTCTTGGAACCCCAGAGCTGTGCTTTGGTCTTTGCTCTGGGTCTAAGCCACAAGGTAGAGCAATTAACACATTGGGTTTGGAAGGGCTGCCACTCCACCAACTTATTAAATGTGCCTGAGCCTCATTCATGTCTTCAGAAAGTATTTACTGAGCCCTTCACCCCGACAGGCACTGCTCTGAAGGCTGAAGAACAATGATGAATAAAGTGGTCAAAAATCCGTACCCTTATGGGGTCCCCATTCTATGGGGCAGGAAATGGCGGTAGGGGACACAGACTCAAGAAACTCATTAGATCTGAAGTTAGTGCTGTGCAGACAGAGCAGGGAGGGGGTGGGGGGAGGGGGCTGTTTAAGCAATCTGCAGGGGAAGCCTCAGCAAGATAACATCTGACTAAAACCCAGAGGAAGTAAATGAGCCAGTCACTTACCTTTTGGACAGGGTCGGTCCGTCCGTCCGTCCGTCCGTCCATCCATCCATCAATCCAATCATTTATAGTGAGATGGTCTGCCCTTAAACTTGGTATGTAACCAAAACTGTCCTTGAACTTCTGACCCGTTCCTGCCTGTTAGGTACTGGTGTTATAGGTACCACCACACCTCATTTATGTGCCTAGGATCTAAGCTATGAATTCATACTTGTTCCATATGCATCCTATCAACTGAACCACAACCCCAGGCTGTAGTTTCATACTTCTAGAACAGAAACAGCGATTCCTGAAGTTTAAAAGGGGAAATAAGGTAGAGTGCTTAGCATACTCTTCTCCAAGGGGCTGGCGATAAAGAGGAAAACGGTCTCTCTCTCTCTCTCTCTCTCTCTCTCTCTCTCTCTCTCTCTCTCTCTTTTTGGTTTTTCGAGACAGGGTTTCTCTGTACAGCCCTGGCTGTCCTGGAACTCACTCTGTAGACCAGGCTGGCCTCAAACTCAGAAATCCGCCTGCCTCTGCCTCCCAAGTGCTGGGATTAAAGGCATGTGCCACCACTGCCCAGCTTCTATTTACACTAAGGTAGGCTCTCTCCATCAAATCCTCGAAAGCTCATAGGTTTGGCTAGTTTTGCCAGCTAGCCAGCTTGTTCTGGGGATTCCTTATCTCTGTCTTCCCAGGCCAGAATTACAGGTGGGCCACCATGCCAGCTCAGCATTTACGTAAATTCCTGGAGATCTGAACTCTCGTCCTCACCCACGCTTACATGGCAAACACTTAAGTCTGGAGCCATTTCCCCAGCTCCCGTGCTCATTCACATTGCCAGTGATCACAGAACAAACAGTCAGACCCACACTCCCCTCCACCTGGCAGACACTGAATCTGAATGCACCAACTGAACCCTCCGACTTCTCAGGGGTCCCAGGAGCTCCCCCACTTCACTTCATCAGAGGTGAAGCCTGTGCACATCCACCATCTGCAGATGAAGGCAAGCAAGACGGGGGCACTCAGCGAGTGAGCCGGCCCAGGAAAGCCTGGCCACAGATGCCTCCTCTTCCTCAGTCTTGCTGGCTATGGCGTCCTGCCATCCCCAAGTTCAGTTCAGTTAGCCATGTGGTTTCTGCCTCCCACAGTCTCTTATACCATGACAGCCTGACCTCTCTAGTGGTCACGGCTCATCTCTTTCTCCCCATACCTCCTGTTCTATAGTCTCCTCAGAACACAAAGTGTTCTACACTAGCAGGAACAGAAAATTATTTGTAGAGTACCTTTCTTGAACACAACAATCTCAACATTAAAAGGAGTAAAGCTATTGAATTTGCTTGGTCCACAGTGGTGGGACCAGGCCTAGGCTTGGCATATGAAGGTACAGACAAACCAGCAGGTACTCTTGCCACAAAGCCAGCCTCCTTCTTTCCTTAATGACTACTTCAGGGTAACTTGGACCTTCCCTAGCTGACCCTTCTCTCACCCACCTTTCTGTAAGGCTCCTCCCACCCCACAGCCCAGCCCCCCCTTCCTGTTTGACAACAGCCACTTCCTGCCTGCCTGTGTGCTATTGCCATGGAGACCTACCCTGCAGGCCTCCAGCCTAGCTCCAACCACAGACAGCCCTCTTGCAAGGTTTCCCCCTTAACTGCAGAGGTGACATCAGGATCAGAAAGGAGAAGCAGCCTTTTCAGGAGCCTGTCCCCACTTTCTTGGCCTTGCTCGGGCTTTTCCCCAGCAGTTGACCTAGGGCAGAGCCAGGCCCTGGGAAACAGGGATAACTGGAAACACTGCCTCTTCAGCCTTCTCCTCAGGTGCTTCAGGACTTGGTCTAGGACACCACAGTTTCACAGGCAGAGCAGCAAGGAGTGACCGGATATAGCAACGGGAGCAGAAATGGTTACCAGATGGTAAGGCAACTGCAACTGTACAGCTAGTGGCACACAGAACCCCACAATTGCCTCTTCTCTCCTGCCCAAAAGCAGCCCACTCCATATACATTTGCCTTCGTTTCTTAAGAGCACTGGCCACTGATTCTCCATGGCTCTCCCAAGGACCTACACACTGATTTAGCAACATTTCTCTAAAACCACAAAAACCAGCACTAGGTTCAGATAAGAGGTCTGCTATCACACAAACATACAACCTTCTGCAGGTAGGAAAGGACACATGGTCATATTATGGCTACAAGGACTCTTCTTGAGTTCCAATCTCAATGACATCTTTCCCTTTCCCTCTGAAATCTCTGCCTGTGGTCTCAACATCAGCTGTGAGAAGGCCCCAGCAGTCCCAGGTGGAGGCAGTCTTCTCTTGCTCCCCTCCTGAGTGCCTCCACCTTCCCTTCACACACAGCTGAAACCCTGCTCGGACTCCTTGGGCCTCACTCTGAGGAACAGGAACAAGGGCAGCACAGGGCTGTCGTGTCACAGTCCACCTTCCCCTGCTGCTTCTATACAGCATCACCCCTTGGGCACCCATGAGTGAGGATCTCCAGCCACAATCCTCCCCGACACCATGATGCTATCTATATCCCTTTCCTCTTGGAAAGTGCAAAGAATCTCCAATTAAAGGCAAAGTCAGTCAAGTCAGGAAGCAGAGTCTTGTAATGCCAGCTAATGGTTATGAATGCAGGGGACAGTACCTGAAACACACCCATGGCACCCCTCTGCCTCTGTCCCTTACACAGCACACATACAAATACCCTGTCTCCAGCTTTAACTCAAACAGTTCCAATCAGTCCACAGAAGTCCTGAACCTCATCATGGCCTCTGGCTCTCAAGACAAGGAAAGGCAAATCAAGGAGAGAAAGGCAAGAGGCGCCAAGACGCACCCTAAGGTTCAAGCTTCAAGCCAGCTTGAACGAACAGAATCCCCATGGGCGCACTAGCAAGCCCCAAGAAGGCAAGGCTCTGCCTCTGGGCACCCTGGCCACTTTACAGGGTCAGCTCCATGCCCCTAGTGGGTGCCCCTAGCCTTTGCCCACTGTTTTGGTGACATTTCCTTCATGGTAACCAGCCCCAAGTAAAACATCCCAGGAAGCAGCCCCTAAAAATAGCTCCTCCCAGGGCAGCAGCAAGGGAGGGGTAGGGGGAGGGGAAAGAGAGGGAGGAGAAAAGAGGGGAGCAGATGGGAATCTGCTGTTGCTGATGGGGATAGGGCCCAGGAAGTAGAAATGATGTATATGTGGGGGGAGTGGCTAGAAATGCCCCCACCAGAGTCCAAGAAAAAAAATGGGGTACAGAAGACTGAGGCAATAAAGAGAGGTTTATTCTGCTGGGCTTAGAGTTATCTGTGGTGCTGGATGGAAAGCTATGGGAGGACACCAAGATTCATCACAGAACAAAGGATTAGAACCTGGGTTTAAAAGATAATATCCTAGCACTTGGGAGGTGGAGGCAGGAAGATCAGGAGTTCAAGGTCATCATTAACTACACAGTGAGTTTGAAACCAGCCAGGGCTCTATGAGATCTGGGGGTTAGGGAGGTAAGAGAGAGGGGGAGGCAGACAGCAGGAAGGGTTGAAGTGCCCCTCGAGAGGATTCAAAGACCATACAGTCTAAAGAGTCATAGATCTGAGCATCAACAAAACTGTAAGTATCTAAAGCTCAAAACAAACCCACAACAAATCTTTTATGCCTTGGTTTCCACAAGGCATCATCCTCCACAAAGCAACCTTTGTCCAGTTACGTGCAGGTGACAAAGGGCCTCTCTCTACAGAGGCCCTCAAGAAGTGCAAAGTACCCATCTCTTTCTGTCAGCACCCTCTGGCACCCATGGGATCAGCCCCTGTCCATCTGCCAAAGCTGTTCAGAAAGTAGCAAGCACAGGATGGGGAATGGGAGGTGACCACAGCAACCCCCCCCCCACCTCCCCACCCCCAGCCACCCCGCTCCAGTCTCAGTAAAGAATGGGGCTGGTCCTCCCCTCTAGGATTTCAGCACAGCTTCTGACAAGACATGATTGACAAGCAACAGGAAAACAAATCAGGGTTCTCTTTTACAGAATGGGCCACATTTTAACCTGCATCCCCACCTAACAGCACCTCAGTTCCTTCTGGGAAGGTGGGTAGGAGGACAAGATGACAACAGGTCGGTGCTCTACAACTAAGTTCCACACCTCTCATCCTGATTGTCTGAAGCCTTGGCACAGAGACGGACAGGACCTCCACCCTACTCCCCTATGCATGGCGCTCAGTCACTTATAGCCAGGAAACCATTTCTTTGTGTCTAAAAATCAGCCTATTTTATCCTCAACTGAAAAGTTTGTTTTTACACAGAACCTCCAAAATCTCCCCTGGAGTCCCAGAGGTGCAGGGCACCTTCTAACTGCTCTCTTTCCATTCCTACACCATCCTGATGAGCTCCTCCCCTCCCCTCCCCTCCCCTCCNATATATATATATATATATATATATATATATATATATATATATATATATATATATATATATATATATATATATATATATATATATATATATATATATATATATCCTAGGCTGGCCTTGAACTTGTGGCAATCATCCTGTTTCAGTCTCTAGAGTACTGAGAATAATGGCCTGTGCCATCATCTACTGATTCCTTAAAAAGTGGCTCATAGGTTAACTGAAGCATGTGTTAAAATGCAGATGCTGGGGACCCCCCAGGCCTCGGAGCAGAACTTCTGTGGATAGAAGCCAGGGAGCGCCATTTTAACCAGTACTCAAAAGTGAGTTTCACTGGCACTGACAATGAAAGTCACTCCTTAGAGGAAGTCCCAGAAGGGGTCCTATAAGGCCATCAATGACAAGAAGAATCATAAAATAAACTGCTTTATGCCCCAAGCACAGTCTTTATCCTCATCTGTTCTCTCCAAAGCAGTCTGGCCACTGAATCAAAATGGGGGAACCCATGTCGGCCAAGGTCCAAGGTCTCGAGAAACTTGACTTTCAGTTACCCAGGAGCCAAACCCCAAAGGCAACCACAACCGGTTATCTAGCCTTCTTCATCCATCCATTTTATATAGGCATACTTGCTATGTCTCAGATGCTTTGCTAGGGCCTGCCTACACAAAAGCAAAAGAAAAAATAAAGTCTTTTCCCTCACCTCTCAAGTCCTCATGGGGAGGAAAACTTTTCTTATACCTAGTCTCAGCAAAAATCTCTTGACATGAAGTATACAGACAAATGAATAAATAATATAGCAACTGCTGCAACAGATTTCATAACACTGTTTCTGGTAGCATCCCTCCTAAGGCCAAGGGCATTACTCCAGTATCAATTTCAGTCAATGGATCTGGAATCCAGATAAAATAATCCAGATATAGAGGTTTCTTATGGTGCCTCCAAGGATAAAACCCTAAGCTACACAGAAATCAGAAAGGACCATTTGCTGCCCTTCAACTGGAGCAATATGGAGAAAATGCTTTGGATATAAGCAAAGAGAGCAGGATATAAAATGTTATGCTCTACGAGGTGAAAATCTGTATGCATATGAATAAAGATAAGAAGGGAATATGAAGATTTAAAAATAAAAAAAAGACATAAGGGCTCAGGCTCTTTTTGGGGGGGGTGCTCTTAAATCTTAAAATAACGTCTTATCATTGCTGTCACCTGGCCCACTAGCTCCTGCATCCAAGCCTATTTTAAATGCCTCCTTCAGCCTAGGAGAGCTAAGCTTGGAACCATGGGCTTCTCCTGTACAAGTCCCAAGTCCCTACCCATCACTGCCCTGACGCAAAAACAACGGTGTCACACAGCTTTCAGTGCCTATGTGGTCAGGCCTGCAGATAAAGAACCAAAACGATGCTTGATGCACACCTGTCTGAGCAGCCTACCTGATAACTCAGCCACCAATGTTGGCTTCAGAGGCCACAATGACAAGAAAGTACAGCCCCCAAGAAAGCTTCCTCTCCAGATCTGACACCCAGAACACTAGCCTCTCTGGGGCCTCTGGGGCCATCTCATTATGGACAACAAGCAAAAGCAGCTCTCTACCCTTTCTTGCCTTTCAGCTTGCAGCAAAGAAAATCACGAAGAAAGCAAATCCTCAAGGAATCCCAGTGAACACAGCAAGCCTCTTCAGACCTTCACATAGGTGACCCTAGTGGGGCACTGACATTCCCAAACACAGAAATCCAACACCTGCGGAGCCCTAGACAGACAGACAGCAGCAACTGAAACCCAGCCCCAGCTACATCACCTTTATAAAATATACAGCGTAAACTGAGATGCTGCAAAGAAGTCATGGTTTTCACTCCTGAACCCCATGGGTACCAGCCTGGTATAGACCTTGACCCAACCCCTTTGGCAACACCCACAGACCAGCATACCGTCTCCAATAGTACACCCTCCCACTGTCCCACCTCCAAACAGCAATGGCACCTCTACATTCCTGACCCCTTTTTTTGGCATCTGAGAGCACATCCACAAGCTGCCACGAGCCACTGTCCCAAAGTTAACCTGGTACATCAGCCAAAGCCTCAGTCTTGGCATAACCATCTCTCAAGTGGGGGAGTTGCTGCCTGACACACATGATCTTATTCTAGAATTCCCAAGCTGAAAAGAAAAGCAGAGAAATGAAATGCCATCCAGTTCAGGAGAGAAAGAATACCAAGATACAGGCTTGGAAGGACAGGATAAAGCAGAAATGCTATGAGGAAGGGAAAGAAAGGGACACGATCCCCCACAGACTTATCCCACAGACTTAAGATAAGTTTGGGTATAGGAATTGGCAGAAAATGAAAGCCCAAGGTTGGTAGTTCCAGTCACTGTAACCAGCTACCTTACATCCCCAGTTCTCAGCTCTCAATTTCCTATCCCTCGCTCACTCTTGGACCAAAGGGCACTGGCGAGGAGCAAAGCAAAGCGCTGCACCATCAGCTGGAGACGCCAGCTATCAGCCACATTTCTGATACACCAGGGCCAGGCTGTGTGGGCACAGGGAGATACCCCTCTTCACCTCATTCCTGCCTATCCCTTCCATTCTTAGTCAGAGCATGTCTGCCAGAGAACCCAACTACTGTTGTCCCCCGCCCATCCCAGAGGAGGAGGAGGAGGAGGGCGTCTGACCACCCACATATCTCTATGACAACCACTGCCTTGGACTCAAGGTACCCGATGGAAAGAAAACAAGTCAACTTTACAGTCAATGTACATGAACAGTATGAGACAGGAGATGCGCCCAGTGGGTGACAACAAAACAAGCCTTGGTAGTAGGAATAAGGAGAGATACCCAGGCCAGGAGGCAGACACAGCCCCGTGGAACAGGTCCTAGAACTGCCAACAGGACACAAGCCCACTGTCATCTTTCTGGAATTCTAGAGCTTCTGGGTGCTTGGGACATCTACCTATTATCTTGCCCTAGTGATGCCCGAGTCATTACTGGCCAAAGACCGCATCTTCCCCAGGGCATCCGTCCTGGCTCCTAATATATTTATGGGAGTCCTATCGCCCAGCCCTAATACCTTGCTCTGAGTCATAGAGCCTTTGCCGCTGTGCTGTACCCCGAAGCTCTCCAGAACCTGACCTCTGTATTAACCAGACCAAGCCACCTCACACACTGCTGGGTCTACACCTATCGGATGAGGTAAGTTTGGCGAGCACCCAATACCAGCTTCAGAGATGTACATCTGGAGTGTTAAAAGGCAGGCCTTGGCTTCCCAGTCACAGGGACTCAGGCTCTCGCAAGTGAGGCTCTAGGGCCTCCGCGGTAAATCCCTCGCACACCGAGGCACTGCAGCTCCTGCTCAGACCAGACCACTGAGATCGAGCGGCCAGGAGGCATCATCACACGCTGCCCAGGACAGACTGCATCTGCTGCTTCACCGTCAAGTTTGTAATTTGATCAAAAAAAGGAATCAAGTTCATCTGGCAGGATTTGTTCCCCAGAAGCCCTCGCCGCCCGCCTTAGCCGCCTCCCCTGATGTTTACAGATTTCCTTCCCTTGGGAGTCTGTTCTGCCGCCTGGTGGGCAGGGGAGGCTAGATTCATCAAAACTGCTCATTTACTGCATTTCCACCCTAAGTTTACCACCAGGGCACAAGGGCTAGGACAAGCCTGCAGTAGCCAGCCCTGCCCTAGAGAAGAGGGGCTTTAAAGTACCCTAAATTAAGAGCTGTTCATTCCATATCATACACTGCCTCTCTATTCTCCACTGAGAACTTGAACTTCCTCAAGCCTTTGGGGACCACTCCAGCTACATACATCTCTTACTTTTTCTTTCCCCTTCCCTGAGCACTTCTAATTCCCTCACACCTCCTTGTCTGGCTTCTAAGTCCACCCACCTTGAAATTCCAACTCATCTCCAAGTGCTAAAACACATACTCGCCCACCTCCCAAGGAACCTGCAGAAATCTAATCTCTGGAGGAAATCCTCAAAGAGAGGCCCTGACAGGGCACGCTCACCTCGGGCAGACAACTTCTTGGTATTGATGATTTTTGCAGCATATTCCTGCGTAGATGTTTTCTTTACACACCTCCGGACCACTGAGAAGGCACCCCTGGAGAGAGAAGGGGGAAAGAACTGGGACACAGCGCCAAGCAAAGTGACACACACATACTTCAGATGAGGATAGCTGTAGGGACAACAGCTAACTTAAGAATGGTAAGCCCACCCAATGTCCCTAAACAGATGTGAGTGGAGCACCACCTGGCTCCCATCTAGTTCCTGGGTAAAGCAACAGCCTCAACCTCAGACTGGTGGGCAATGCTTCAAATACACACCTGCTGCATCTCACTGATTGCCTTGTGGTCCCAGCAAAGGCAACCAGGAGAGAGAACAGGGAGACCTAGTTCCTTCTCTCAGCAAAAATAATTGAAAGTAGGAAAGGAGAGATTAAACAGAAGGTATGATTTCCTGAGAAATTTCCCTTAAGCCTGGGAGAAAGTGAGGCTCAAGATCCGCTAAACTGGCTTAAGCCCACAGCATGCCCGCTCAACTGACAGCAGGAAAAGAGGAAAGACAGCTCTGATTCTGACAGCAGTAACTCCCCTTCCCCGTGCTATTTTCCTCTACGTGACCCGCCAAATGGGCTGCGATCTCGGGCTCTGGAAATATCTAGGGGGGCGGGCAGAGCGGGGGCTGCAGTGGCCAGGCTCTGCACCGCGGGTGGGGGTGGCGGGGACCCGAGCTGCGGCGGCGGTGGCGGCCAGCTCAGTGCGGAGGGGAGGGGGATGCTGCGGCTGCGGCTGCGGCCCACGGCTCCTGGGACCACTGCAGGGATGGGGGGAGGGGCCGGGGGTGCTGCAGCACTGCCCAGCAGCAAGGCTGGGATCCTGGAAGCCGCACTCGCGGGGGGCGGGGCCCGGCACTAAACATCTCCCCACACCCGGGCACCGCAGCGGGGCTGGAACTGCATTGCTGGGGAGGGTCCTGAGTGCCGGGTGCGTGGGAACTGGGGGGGGGGGCGGGGCTGAGTGGGCTCCGGGGCTGGGGGGGGGGGGGGCGGTGGGCAGTCGGGGTCGAGGGAGGGGAACGTCTGAAGGGTGCGGGAGGGGCGGGGCTGGAAGGCGCCCCGGAGCAGTCCCGGGGCTGCAGTTCCCGCGGCGGCGCCGGGTGCAGCAGCCTGGCAGCTGCTGCAGGGCGCGGAGGGGGCTGCGGGACCGGGAACCCGGGGCTAAGGGGCCCCCGAGGCAGCACGCGGGAAAAGCTGGGGGTGGGGCGGGTCGAGGGGGCGCTGCAGCGGCCGGTGCAGGGCCGGGGGGCGGGGCGAGAAGCCGCAGAGCGCCAGGACGCCTGGACCAGGGTGGGGGGCCGCCGCGCGTGGCGGGTGGGCCGTACTTGCCGAGCTCCTCGAAAAGCTGATAGTCGTCTGTGAAGCGGGTGCAGGTGGCGGTGGTGGCCATACTGGCGGGCGGACGCGGCGGTGCAGCCCGCGCCGACGTCGGTGCACAGTCACCGCCGCCCGGCCGAGGGAGCAAGAGGAGGAGACGGGGCTGAGCCCGGCAGCACCGCGAGACTTTACCGGAGAGAGCGAGGGAGGGAGGGACACCCCCGCGCCCGCCCGCCGGCCCCGCCCCCAAGCCCCGCTGGCCCCCGCCCCGCCCCCGGGGAGGGGCCTCCCGCCGTCGGCCCCGCCCCGCCCCAGGAGCCGCCCGAACTGGGCCCCCTGCGCCCAAGGGCCAAGGACGCGGGTGTCCCCACTCCCGGCCACCCACTGGGACCGACCGAACTGAAAGACTCCTCCAACCGGCTCCTCCAGGGCAGACCCTGCAAGAGCTCAGGAACGAATGTGTGAAAGTGGTTCTTGAGTAGAGTTGGGTCTGGACCACCAAGGTCTGGGGAGAGGCCCCACACGTGGGTCCCATGACTGCAGCCTGAACCAAACCGGAAAATGCCAAGGTCAAAGAGCGTGTGTGAGACTGTACACTCGAGAGATGCCCCCAGACTGCAGAGCCAGCTGCCCGCAGCCTTCCCTCCCAGGGTGCCGACACTCTAGATTAGTGCAAGAATCAAGGGCATCATTAAGAAAAAACAAAACCAGAAAACCTTCAGCCACGGTTTTATCAGCGAAACCAGGCCATGGGGCAAGATGATTGTCTGTCTGTCTGTCTGTCTGTCTGTCTTTCTTTCTTTCTTTCTTTCCATTTATTTGTTTCGTATGTGTATGCGTGTGGCCCTGTGGATGCCACAGTGTGGGGAGGTCAGAGGACAACTTGGGGAGTTGGTTCTATCTTCTCATTACATTGGGGGATGGAACTCGGGTAGTCAGGCTTAGCGCAAGCATCCTTTTACTCACTGAGCTGTCCTGCGGGCCTGTGTGATGCTTTCCTGCATTCCAGTCTTAGAGATAAATGTTCTCTCCTAGGTCAGTAATAAAAGAGAAAAGTGAGAATGTCTTGAAAAGGCTTTGTGCACTGGTGGCTAAAAGCAAAAGATGAAAGCGTGCTCGTTTTTTGTGGGCATCCTGTACTTTTATTTATGACACTTTATCACATTTTGTTAATGATGCAGTGCATTTGCAGGTATGAGTGCTAGCACACAGTATTGAGAACTCTTGGATCATACTACCTAGCTCGATGTCTGGACAAATTGATCTCAGGCATTCTGCAGTTCATGAAATCTGTCTGGGCCTTATTTGAGAACTGGAAATAATAGTGCAGTATACTTCATAGGGCTGTGAGCACTTACTGAGTTAAATCACGTATAGTATTAGAGTAATCCTCAGTACCTTATTCAAACAGTGTTTGCAGCTATTGTGCAGTATTTTTCTTCCCACTAAACTGCACTCCAAAAGGAACCCGTGGGTACTTCGCTCCAGGCTCAATGTTCATAGAACGGCTCTGTCTCCAATATTACAACTTCATGGGACACAGTCAAGTAAAAGCGACTCTAGAGGAGCAATGTGCTGGGCAAGTTCCCGACGCCCCCCCCCCCCCCGCGCAGCTGTACCCCAAGTCAGGGGCCATTCCCCACTAGGCAGAAGGGAGCTCAGCCAACTGCTGCCTCTCAGTCTTGATTACAGCAGGGTGCCCACTGGGAATCCAGCCTCCTCTGTCAGCAGGCCAGTGCTGCCAGGGGAGGCAGCTGAGAGGTATTCTGGCCTCCCAAGCTTCCCTCTGGAGGGGTGCGAAGAGCACGATGCTAAGGGAGGGCTTACTCCACAGCCCAGAGAGCAAAATGGGGGAGGGGTTGGAGATTGGGGGGAAATGGGAATTCAAGAAGAAAGCCTTGACTGATTACCTGAGAGGAGAGAAGAACCAAGAGAGCTGAGGTGTCAGGAGCACTGTGTACTCCACCCTTCCACATGGCAACAGGAAGTGAAGTGAAGGGGACAAGGTCACTTCCTACTTCAAAGCAGCAGGTTCCAAGACTCAGCCCAGTAGGATAAGGAGGTTGTAAAATCAGGGATGCCAGTAAGTCTTTATTTTCTCTCGTCCATCTTTGCGGCAGAAGCGGCTGCTAGTTGCGCTCCAGAAATGGAGGCAACAGCCAGCGTGTCATTTTTTCATCAGTGTGTCCTTCCTGAGGGCTTGAGGCAGCTTGGGTCCTGACCCTCCAGGCGCTGATACTTGAAACTCACATATTCATTAACGAGAGATGGAGTGAGGAGTGGAGAGAGGTCACAAGCACAGACTAGGGATAAAATGGGGTCTCTTAGGGATACCCTAGGGGAAAAGGTCAAAGCAGGGCTACAGCCTGACTGGCCCAACGTGCCTTCTGTGACTTGTTTGTCATCCCACCTACGAGATCTACACTGGATGCTTCAGGATAACCATCTAAAGCACCGTGTGTCTCTGGGTGAAATGGAAAATGGCGTAGGAAAATATTGGGTGAAATCTTGGAAATGACTCATACTACCGTGTAAATGGAGCCACCCATTTTTCAACAAATGTTCATCAACTGCTTCCTATCTGCTCGTCGCTGCCTTTTAGTGGAATGTCCTAATAAAGTGGAGGTTTATAATTTATACAATTAGAAGCCTTCATTTTTCTCTTACAGCTCTACCTTGCTCCTGTCTTCCCTCCTTCACACTTTGTCTCTGGATAGTGCAAACCTCTGCCTGCCTAGTGTCCACTCTGGCAGCGTGGAGCCTAGAGACACTTCTGTGTGCTCACACAAACATCATATCCTCACACACACCCTTCTTAATCCCCATTGCCGTAGCACCCACACAACCTCCAGCTACCTCACAGCAATTAGAGGGACGACACACACAAATAATAACGAGCTTGCTAGCTCCCTGCGCATCAGTATCTATGGCAACCTCATGGGGTCCACAGACTATGCTGTTCTGGTTGTAGCCAGTCCCCTGGGCAGCACTAGCACTCAGGCAGAGCTCCCAGAACAGTAAACAACACAGGAAATTGATGCCTCGATAATCACCAGAGGTACCCCACTGGGTGGTACCCCTCCCTTGTTCTGATCTTTCATCTTGAAGCCACTGAAAATTACATATTGCCCCCCTGAATGACATATACTTCCCTCCCTAATTTTGGATGTGATTTTAGAGCACGTGAGAATACTTACTCTTCCAATCTAAGAAAAACAGAGCAGTTGGAAGTGAGGTATTTAATTGAAAGGGGAGGCAGGTGCGCTGTCACGCACCTGTAATCACAAGATGGTGACTAGTTTGAGAACAGCCTGGTCTATCTAGTTCTATGCCAGCCAGGGCCGTACAGTGAGACATCATCTCGGAAAAGCCGAATAAATGAATGCATGTAAATGCAAGGGAGATGATGCCTTTAAGGTCAAAGCATAGTTGCTCACATGTTGGGAGATGTTGTGAAATCAATGCTAGGAGAATGAAATCTGCCATGTGTTCCTAGGGTGCAGGGAGCTTAGTCCATAGGACTCTAAATGCTAAGGATTACATGGCCATGTTCCAGCTGTATACACATATATGTGCATATGTATGTAAATATATTTATAAAGTGTGTGTCATCATCATCACTACCATCACCACCATCATCACCATTAGTATTTGCTTTTTCAAGACAGGGTTCCTCTCTGTAGTCCTGTCTGTCCTGGAACTCATTCTATAGAACAGACTGGCCTCAAGAGATCTGCCTGCCTCTACATCCTAAGGGCTGGGATTATTATTATTATTATTTAATGTGTATGGGTTTTTGCCTACATGTCTGTGTACTACATGCATGCCTAGTATCCTTTGAGGCCAGAAGAGGGAGTCAGAGCCTCTGGAACTGGATAGTTATGAGCCACCATATTGGTTCTGGGAATTAAACCTAGTCCCCTGGAAGAGCAGCAGTGCTCTTTAACAATTGAGCTGTCTCTTCAGTCCTTGTGTGTAATTCTTGGTCAAAAAGAAGTTTAAAATCTGCTGGACCTAGCCAGGCGTGGTGGCGCACGCCTTTATTCCCAGCACTCGGGAGGCAGAGGCAGGTGGATTTCTGAGTTCGAGGCCAGCCTGATCTACAGAGTGAGTTCCAGGACAGCCAAGGCTATACAGAGAAACCCTGTCTCGAAAAATAAAAAATTTAAAAAATTTTAAAAATCTGCTGGACCAGTAGCTTCTCTGAGCCCTTCCAATTCTGTAAGAGTCTAGTACCAGGTTCAGAAGAGGCGATAAGATCATGCATGCATGAGCCTCCTTCAAGGAACTCTGCAAGAATTAAGCAATGGTGGAGCATTTGAAAACTATGAACATGATGTGATAATTTGGATAGGAAAGCCTAAGTAAAAATGAAAGCCCTTAAGACAACCCCCAACTCTGGAGTTAGAAGTGTCCTTGTTCTGGGGACCACATCGGGAGAATGGGCTCAGTACTCAGTGCGCATGCTCCCATTCAAGTCACGGGGTGAGAGTATTACTCCCATCCCTCCACTGACAGCTAGAAAGGGGCTAAGAAACGCAAATGAAACCGACCACAGAGCCTCTTTAAGGGGGAGCCAGTATATTTGATGTAAGGGATTGAGTTTCAGAAGATTTGAGTAAAGGAGACTGAGATTTTTTTGTGTGAGAGGCTGAGACTGTGTGAGGACTGAGCCGCAGTATGGGTGTGAGGAACTGAGGTGTGGGGTAGAGTCTGAGGCACCAAGGTGAAAAGCTGAGCTCAGAAGTTTGGTAAGTTATAAGAACATGTAATGTGTGCAGCCAAGTTTTCTGGATTGCAGAGTCACCCAATAGGAGAGTACTTAGTGTGTGCAAAGCTCTGAGTTCATCCCCAGGGAGAAATAAGAACGACTACCCTTCCATTTTCTAGACAAGAGGACTAGAGGGTAGTGTAGATTTGTTCTTCGCTCTCCCAGGTCCTCTGCTTCTTGTCCCCTCTGCCATCCCCTTTTAGACTAGGTGTTCACTGAAGGCAGGAAGTATCTAATTTTTTCCATTAAATGCTCAGCGCCTGGCATTGGGCAGGCACTCATTAAATATTTGTGAAATGAACAAAGGATGGGGGTGGGGTGAGGATAAGATACTTGGAGAGGAAGGTGAAGCACAGCGGAGAGGTAATAGCGGCTCATTAGAGGCTAAAGAAAGATGCTGAGCCGCCAACCGCTGCCTGCACTAGCTCTGCTGGACAGGAAGACTGGCATGTGCCGCCCCCTGGTGGCTGGATGTGAGTGACACAGGGAGACGACTAGCTGCAGCAGTAGTAGTATGGTAAGGATGAAGAGCCATTGCTCTAGCTAGAGCTTTCAGGGAGATGCTGTTTCTTATGAGGGATAGTCATTCTGCACTCTGCATATGCTATATAATTTATGCATACCTTGCCACTCCCCTGTGAGTACAGAAGCTACCTACTTCATCTTACAGAAGGGGAAGCCTGCACAGTTCCCGGAGAAACAGTCAAGATAGAGACCTACTGAAAGCCAGTCAACAGAAAGAATGTGTGAAAAAAAACAAACAAACAGGCTTTGGGGATTCACACCTCCAATCCCAGCATTTGGGAGGCAGAGGCAGGCAGATCTCTGTGTTTCAGGACAGCCTGGTCTACAGAGTTAGAACTAGCTCCAGGACAGCCAAGGCTACACAAGGAAAGCCTATAGGGATGAATTCATGGGATGTAAATTGAAACCTTAAACTCAATGTGACCTTAGCTTCAAAGGCACTGTGTCCAGACTTTACTCAGAGGTCAAATCTATCTACCCACCCGCCCACACATCCATCAATCCATCCATCCATCAATCCATCCATCCATCCACACATCCATCCATCCATCCATCCATTTGACTGAACACTTTGCTCTGCTCTTCTCACTTGGAACACAGGAAGAATCCAACAAAACCCCTGCCTTTGTGGAGTTTGCATTTTTATAGGAAGGCAATGAACCAAGAAAAAGTAATTTCAGACTTACTTCTACTGCTGAGAAAATAGAATGAACTTATGGTGTTTGGTTCAGGTACCCACATGGTAGCTCACAACTGCCTTTAACTCTAGTTCCAAGGACTTCAGTGTGCTCTGGCCTCCGAGGGCACTGCAAGCACACATTGCACATAAACTCATACAGTCACACACACACACACACACACACACACACACACACACACACACTATTTTTAAAAACTGCCAGTATGGGCTGGTGAGATGGATCAGCAGTTAAGAGCACTGGCTGCTCTTCCAGAGGTCCTGAGTTCAATTCCCAGAAACCACATGGTGGCTCACATCCATCTGTAATGGGATCTGATGTCCTCTGCTGGTGTCTGAAGATAGCAACAATGTATTCATAGGCACAAATAAATAATTCTTAAAAAAAAAAAAACACCCCTGTCAGTATATTTGAGGAGTAGAAAGGAAACTCTAGTGTAGAGTGGCAAGAGAAAGAGGCAGGAAAGCACCTACAGGTCCTAGTTAAACTGCACTGTCCTTTTACAACCAACCTTGTGTTCCTTCAGAGTCTAAAACTCTGTAGCTCTCAAGGAGCCCACGAGGTAGACTGCTTCCACGCTCACCCACCATGATGAAACCTGCAACTCCAGCACAAGGTGAGAAGATTCCTCCACCAAGGACAGACATAAGTCTAGTCTGGAAGCTGGACATTCTGCTGGTACTTGGCCAGCACAAAGGAGAGTGTTAGATGTAGGTACAGGCTAATACTGCAATGCTTCAGACTGTGAGGGCGATACGCCCGGAGAATGGATGGATGGACAGTGTTCCCCCCCCAAGTCCGCTGATAGTTGTCTCCCTGCTTTTGTGAAGTTTTAATTCTAACTGCCATAGAAGACAGAGAGGTGGCTCAGAAATAGACCCACTCTCAAAGAAGATGTACTTACCAGAAGCAAGAAGAAAATAACGGGGTATAAGAAAATAGTTGCCACCAGCAACCTCTGGGGCTTTGAAAAATGCCTGTCTTGAGATGGTTCTACCTACACAATGTTCTATGCTTGTCCTTCAGTTCTCTCTCCCAGCATCGCTTTCTCTGAGTAGCTGCCAGGGCCCTGACCCTTTGATGGGATCACATCTCTATAGTGACAGCCCCCAAAGCACCAACCACCCCTGCTTCAAAGCACTTGTCCCAAGTACAACTTTACACCTGCTTCTGTGACTCTAGGGCTCATGAGATCAGTGTCTGTTTCTGTTTAACCCTAGTACCTGGGATGTAGCAAGAACTCAATAAATGCCTAGACTACATATAAAAGCTGAGCGCTTTGGGGCTTTTAATAGCAAGTAATTTGGATAAACAGAAACACTTGAAGTAGAAAGAAATGGAAGGAGAAGTATGTTAGTTGTTAGAGCCAGAGTGCAGGGAACATTGCCAGTAGAAAGGACAGTGTAGATCAGATGCTGAAATAAACACCAAGGACTTGAAAATGCTTGGGAAACTGGGTAGTCAGGCTGAACTCAGAACCCCTGTGTATACCCCTACTTGGGTTTTTGTTTTGTTTTGCTTTTGAGTTAGGTCTCACTAAGTTGCCCTGGCTAGCCTTAAACACACTCAGTAGCCCGGGGAAGTCTTGAACTTGAAATCCTTCTGCTTTAGCCCCTTGAGTAGTTAGGACCATAGTCTTGTACTACCAGACTATCATTGTGGATTGATTAATTTGGATTTAGAGCTTGTTGAATTTGAATGGATGCAGGACATAGGTCTGATGGGCACTATGGTAATTCAGGCCTGGGACCTTGGTGCCTCAGGACCTTTCTTGGAGTCCAGAAACTTGGACCCTGCCTTTCTCCCTTGCCTATAAGCCCACAATAGCCAGATACCCCTACTTTAATTCTCATAGTTCTATTCATCTCCTTATCATCTATTTTAGTCTCATATGTATTTTTTTTCTTTATGGGGCTGGAGAGATGGCTCAGTGGTGAAGAACACTTGCTGCTCTTCCAGAGGACCTGGGTATAATTCACAGCACCCATGTGTTGGCTCTCAGCTGTATGTAATTGAAGATTCAAGGGATCCAGCGCCCTCTTCTGGCTGGCCTCTTCAGGCATCAGGCACACACACACACACACACACACACACACACACACACACACACACACGGTACACAACTATGCATGCAGGTAAAACACCCATACATATAAAATTAATTAATTAATTAATTAATGTTCTTAATTTAAAATGTTGCATTTTTTGTTTTTTGTTTTTGTTTTTCGAGACAGGGTTTCTCTGTGTAGCCCTGGCTGTCCTGGAACTCACTCTGTAGACCAGGCTGGCCTCGAACTCAGAAATCTGCCTGCCTCTGCCGCCCAAGTGCTGGGATTAAAGGCATGCGCCGCCACCACCCCAGGCGCTGCTATATGTTTTTAATTCCCTTCCTTTTTCTTTCTTTTCTTTCTTTTCTTTTCTTTTCTTTTTTTGTTTTTGTTTGTTTTTTTGTTTTTCTGTTTGTCTGAGACAGGGTCTCACTTCAGACTGGCCTTGAATTTGAGGCAATTCTCTTGTCTAAGCCTTCTAGAGTTAGGATTACAGATGTGAGCCATCATGCCCCATCAATTGTATTTTCAAGGAAGTATTTTAAATTGTATTTATTATTAGTATGTGGAGGGCATGTGAGTGCCCATCCTGTGTGTCTGGGGAGTCACAAGACAATGTCTGTGAGGTTGCTTCTTTCCTTCCCCTTTCATATGGGTCCTGGGGACTGAACTCAGGTCCTTAGAGTTATACAGCAAGCACTTTATCCACTGAGCCATCTCGCTGACCCACAGTGGCGGCTTCTTATTTATTTATTTATTTATTTAGGGGGGCAGTTTTCAATATGGAGTTGTTTTCTGTGTGTATATATTTACTTATTTCTCAAATATTACCCTAGTCTTTATAGCAACTTGAGAAATTGAATTTTATCATCCCCATTTTGAGAGGACCGAAGCAGGAGGGTAAAGTGTTTGAGACTGGCCTGTGCTACAGAGCAATAACAGACCGAATCCAGCCTATGCTACAGAAGTCCTCTCTTGAAAAACCAAAACCAACTAGTCAAAAATGAAAACAAGCACAAATCCTACACCCTGAAGCACAGAAAGCACCCTTGGTTTTTCTAAACTCAGCCTTTGAAATGGTTGGCAGCTGATAAGGGGCTCATTTTGGAGTCCTTGAGACAGGGTGTTGGCACACACCTGGGATAGACCTTAAACGCATGACCCTCCTGCTTTAGCTTCTCAAGTGCTAAGAATGCAGAAGTGACCCACCACGTGTGTCTCGTAAGCTTACTCAAAAACTCTTATAGTTCATTTTATTTTGAGGCCAAATGTGGTAGCTCTACTTTTTATCCCAGCACTTGGAAGACCAAGGCAGGAGAATTGCTGGGAGTTCCAGACCAACATGATCTACTTGCCAATTCACCATCTCAAACAAATAAACAAAAACTGAAAAAAAAAAAACCACTTTTTTTTTTTTTAAGCTCTCTTACTGTGATCATAGGTTCCTTAAGGGCAAGACTCCCTCACTCCTGATAGCTTTCAACAGAGCACAATGTACTGTACATGATGCAAGCTTTTGAATAATTGATTTGTTGAATGGATGACCAATTATTCTGATAGTGTCCGCTTATCTTGCTGCTGGTATGATTTGACTGCTCTTTCTCTCCCTGCCCCCGCCCCCCATCCAAGAACAGAGAACATAGAGACCCTGCCTCCCTCCACAGTGAGGAAGTGAGGCTCCTTTATGAAAGCGCAGTGACTCTGTTGTCCACTAGAGGCCGCTTTATGTCCGATTTTAGAGAGCCCGCAGGACTGCAGACTTAACACTCAGCTGACCTCTGCCTAAGGAGTCATTTACAAAGCCATTTTCTTCTAGATTCCACCGCCCAGAGATCGTCTATGGATGTCTCCAGCTTCGATTTCTTCCGCTCAGATTCTTGAATCTGGAATGCGGTACAGAACCAAAGTTGGCAATAGCAGCCGGAGTGTACTGGCAACTTCTAGTCGCCCCTCCGTCATGCAAAAAAGTAACAAATTTCTATTATGGATCTACCGACACATACACTGTACCGTGCAGTGTGCTAGACTCTGAGACTAGCTTGTGAACAATCCAAACTCTCTCTGCACCCCCAACCCCCGCCGCAGCTCACAGGCTCTAATCCGGAACGCAGGCAACCCTCTAATTACTACATCGTGAGATAAGCTGCTGACGTGATTTCTATTCCACAGTCGTTTCTCACTGGGTCTCATTTCACTGTGGATTATTTTATGGGATATCAGACTTTAGAGAAACAAAATAAAATCCAGAGGCAAAGAAAAGTATTTGCCCACAGTTGGAAAAATCAGCGTAGAGCATCTGCTGTTCTGGAGGTAAAAAGATTCCCAGGGTCTCCTGGCGGTCCGAGGGGTTGTAATGAACACCAGAGATAAGAAGTATCAGGCCGTCTCCGTGTAGCTTCTCTGTTCTCTTTTCTTCAAATGGTTTGGGTGATTTTCTTGGGAAAGGAAGGACATTTTCCAGATGTTGGGTTGTAGTCCAGTCTGACCGGTGCTTGCTTTCTTTCTCTTTCTTTCTTTCTTTCTTTCTTTCTTTCTTTCTTTCTTTCTTTCTTTCTTTCTTTCGGTTTTTCGAGACAGGGTTTCTCTGTGTAGCCCTGGCTGTCCTGGAACTCACTTTGTAGACCAGGTTGGCCTCGAACTCAGAAATCCGCCTGCCTCTACCTCTTTTCTTTATTATTTATTCATTATTATTTTTTACTGTAGTGCTGGTGTTTGAGCCCAGAGCCACATACATGCAAGGCAGGCATCCTACCACGGAGATACACTCCTAACCCCTGCTCCCTTCGACCTTTTTTGCTCTTTCCTTCAGATTATCTGTCAACCTCTGAGGCATGCATGCTCTTTCACCCAGAAGCCGGAGGTCAAGGAAGTCAGGGGAGATAAGGTGGACTCGAACTCAAAAGTCGTTTGTTACAGTTACTGATAAGGACAAATGTCTGGGGGCTGAAAGGTCCTTCCTTCCTTCCTTCCTTCCTTCCTTCCTTCCTTCCTTCCTCCCTCTTTTCTTCCATCCCTCCCTTCCTTTTCCTTCCTTCCTTGTGGAGACTTCCAAGGTGAACCTTCCAAGACGACCTCGCCCTGAGGTGGTTTCTCTGAAAGGGGTAATTCTCAAGGAGATAAAGGAGGGTAAAAACCTCGCCCTGTTTAGTGGTTACTCTTCTGAGTGTGGACCAGGAACTCTGAGGACCACGTGCTCAACATTCCTGAGAAGTACCTCTGAGTCAGAGCCCCAGAAACAGCTGAGGCAGCTTGGGGCTGGAGTCTTGGCTCTCTGTCCTCTCTTTCTGTCCAAAAGCAACTCTCTCGCTAGCTATTTGGATGTGGCCAGAAACCCAAGCAAAGACCTGAGGTAGGAGCGTGGCTCAGCCAAAGTCTATAAAACGGATTGGGTCTCTGCATCCCCTCTAGAGGTGCAGCTGTGTGGTAAAGGCATGTCTGCATCCGGGGACATCTGGAGTAGGAAGTCCAAGGGGTAGGTGGAAACCAACCCAGTGCTCACAGGTCCTAACTCCCAAAGTAGCTATTGTTGGGCTGCCTCTGGGAAGGGGGTCATAATTAAGATTTGGCTTGAGTTAAGACAGCATCATTCCCTGGGAAATCTGCCAACGCCTCCTCACTGCCTGGGCGTGGGGCCCGGGACATGCCAGGGCAATGCCAGAGAGCTGACTCAGGGGGGTAAGGCATGGAGGGGAACAGAAAAACCCTTCCTAACCGTCAGCCAAGAGAAGAGACAAGGCACGCTGTGAGAGTCCTGTACTGCCAGACCAGACCACCGACAAGCTCTGTGCTGGGTTCACTCTTTAAGAACAAAGTCTCATGAAACTCCATATTGCTTGAGGTCACCAGCAGACAGCAAGCGCCTGGCCCTATCTTCTAAGTTCCCATCTTCCTGCAAAGATGGTGCAGCTCTAGGCTGCTCAGAGAGCGATTCAGGCCTGTTCATACCACTTTTAAAAGACTGTAACCTTGGGCAAGTCACTTACCCTGGTGAGACTAAGATTCTTCATTTTTCAGATGGATGAACAATAACTGCCTGCCTCATAGGGCTGCAGCAAGGATCCCATGAGATAATATTACAAAGGCACCCTGTGTCATTATAAAGCACATTTCCAATAAGGTATCATTATTGACATGATTGATCCTGACACAGGGATTGTAATCTCCGAACCCTGAACCATGGAGTCCTCCGTTTTGGTTTTTTGTTTTTGTTTTGTTTTTGTTTTTTCTTTTTCAATATGCTCTGAAGCAAGTGTTGAAATCCCAGTTCAGTCCTGGGTTCAGAAGCCTTGGCCAAGGCCGCTTCTGAGCTGCTACCCCCAACTCCAGCTCTGCTAGACTGCCTCTTTCCCTTTAGTCAGACTCCTGCAGTCCAGTTTGCCTGCAGTGATGACAAAGGAACCTAAAATAGCACACACTCTGCAAACATTGCTGCTGGAGACTGGGCTTGGGCAGAGTGTGTGGCCTGTCACCCATGGGCCTGTCTGGGCATCCCAGCCAGGTGCAGCCCTGTACCCTCAGGATCATGTCTGCCTTGCCTTTTGCAGTTCTAGGATGACAATGTCTCCTGTCAGCGCTACGGGTGGCGAACTGGATGACTACCTAGAAAGCTGTTTGGCTAAAAGCACCACGGATGGGAGATTACTGTCCCTTCTACCAGCATGGTCCCCTTGCTCCCTTGGGCCCCCTCTTTGTGCCAAGAGGCCAGGTTAGCTTTGCTAAGAGCATGGGGAGCTGCTGCTGTGGCCTTGTTGGAAGTGTTGGCACGTGTACCAGGAAAGTGTGATTCTGAGGACCCAGCAGCCAGCTGGCCCTGGCATGTCACGGTGGCTACAGAACCAGTTTGGCATGTAGCTATTTGGGTGCCTCCCTGCGGGTCATTGTGCCTGAGATTTCCCAAGGGACTTCATATGACTTACCCAGGGAGGAATGGTGTCTGCTGAGGCTACATTGATAGAAAAAAGTCTGCAGCTGGGGCTACAGGAAGGAACCGTCATTCTGGTGGCAGACGGCTTCACTCTGAGTTCTACTCTCAGTCCCCTTATTCCAGCAGCCATTTCCAGGCAGCGTGAGTCTTATTCTCGGGACATTCTCAACCAGAACTTACCCCAGGTACACATGGCACACATGGTACACATGGTGCACATGGTACACATGGTACATATGGTGTACATGGTACACATGTTCCTTTCTGGGAGTAGGAGCAGTGCTGTAAGAAAGACTGATTTAGCTTAGATCAGAATCCTGACTAATGGCCCATGGACTGTTTTATTGATGTGCAATTTTCTTTGTGTATAGAGGGTCTCACAATGCATAGCTCAGGCTGTCATGGGACTCACTATGTTGTCCAGGCTTGACCTCCTTATAGTCCTCTTGTCTCTTGTCTTAGCCTCCCTAGTGCTAGGAAAATAGGCATGTGAAGTATATGCAGCCATACCCGGCTGATATGAACTCTCTTTCCTTCCTTCCTTCCTTCCTTCCTTCCTTCCTTCCTTCCTTCCTTCCTTCCTTCCTTCCTTCCCTCCTTCCTCCCTCCTTCTCCCTCTCCCTCTCTCTTTGTCTGCTTTTGTTTTTGTTTTTTCAAGATAAGGTTTCTCTGTGCAATGGCCCTGCCTGTCCTAGAACTTGCTTTGTAGACCAGGTTGTCCTCAAACTCACAGAGATCTGGCTGTGACTGCCTCCCAAGTGCTGGGAGGAAAGGCGCGCACCGCCATGCCTGGCAATCATGTGAACACTTTTTTATAAAAAAAATTATTTTATTTATATGACTACACCGCTGCTGTCTTCAGACACACCAGAAGAAGGCATCAGATCCCATTACAGATGGTATGTGGTTGCTGGGACTTGAACTCAGGACCTCTGGAAGAGCAGTCGGTGCTCTTAAGCACTGAGCCATCTCTCCAGCCCCATGTGAACACCTTTTAACTCGGAAGTTTTCATTTAAAAAACAAATAAGTCACCCCAGATTCAGGCTGCTGAGATGGCTCAGCGGGTTAAGACATCCCCACCAAACATTTAAGTTTGATTCCCAGAGGACTGGGGCATGGTGGTGTGTGCTTATGCCAGCACTTAGGAAGCTGAAGCAGGAGGATTGTATGATTAAGTCTAGCCTGGGCAATTTAGCAAATCTGATGACTAAAACAAAACAAAACAAAACAACAACACAGAAAAAAAAAAAAGGTGAGGGATATTATCTCAAAGTTAGAGAATTTGCATGGTACCTGTGAGACTCTGGGCTCATTCCACTTGGCAATAAATAGGAGTTGAGTAGAAGTAGCCTCGTGAGACAAGTCGCCCTCCATTCCCCTCCCTGCATTGTCTGCGCCAGCACTGTGTGGTGCTTGCAGATGTGACTGCTGGCTCATACATACGCTTGGTACTTTATAAGACACATGAGTCCCACTTTCAAACAATTTGTTTTTGTTCTGCATATTCCAAATAGGACAGACTGGTCCTTCCTACTTCTCTAGTCCAATGCCCTCAATTCTCAACACTCAGATTGCTTTATTATCATGCTGCTACATTAAATTCAGATTTTGACATCTATGGCTACAAAATCATACCCAAAGTATAAAGAAAAATGAATTTTCTCTTTTGTTTCTGCAGGGACTCATGTCTCCCAGGTTTGCCTGAAACTCTGTATCCTTCTGGCTCAGCCTCCTTAGTGTAAGGATTGTCCGTATGCATTACCATGCTCAGCTGTCCAAGTATGTTAAAAGATTTAAAAATAATTCTGAAAAGAAAAAGAAAATAGTTTTCTAATATTTCTGTTATTAGTTTTTCTTTTGCTTTGCTTTTTGAGTCGAGGTCCCCTGTTTGAAGTCTTTCTGTGGCCAAAGATGACCTTGAACTCCTGAATTTCCTGTTTCCATCTTCCCTGAGCAGGGACTACAAGCATGTGTCACCATACATGGCTTAATTTTACAACATTTCTCTCAAACTGATTTTAAAATTTACCATCACTCCCACAAATACATAAAAGCACAGCTGGGAACTCAACTTATTGTCTGCCCAACAGGGCAAACAACACACTTCCTTCTTAGCTGGGGTGACACCATTTTGCAAAGCACTTCCATTTTGGTTGAACTTTGACAGTTACAGAAACTAAAGCAATTCCCCAAACCTAGCAAAGTACCAGACATAACGGAGTGCATAGTAAGTACTTAATGACTACTGAGTACTCGGATGGAAAGATGGATGGATGAATGGATGAAGGGTGGCTGATGAATATAGCAGGCATGATCAAAGCTATAAGGACCAGATTTGTGCAGGATGCTGACAGCCAGAGTGGGGGAGGCGAATGACGGAGAGGAGGCAGTGAAACTGTTCTTTGAAGGCCGTATTCTTGTTAAGATCTCTTAAAATGTGTTAAACTCCACGTTCTCTTTTTCTTCTAACCAAGATCACTGGATTGGAGTCTTCCCTGGAGAAGGACAGCTGTTTCTGAGTCACTTCAGGAAACTGCTCTTTGGCCTCAGGCCTCAGACAGTGCTGCATCTCAGCTTGAGTTTCTACCCCAGAACAAAACCTGACCCAAACCCCTGCCTGACTTTGCTGCTGATAACCCTCTGTTCTCATCCAAAAACTTTAACTCCACTCCCAACCTTGAGTTTGACCACCATGGCTGGAACTTGCTCTATAAACTAGGCTGTCCTGGAACTCAGAGATTTGTCTGCCTCTCCCTCTTGCATGATGGGATTAAAGGGGTGTGCACCGTGTACAGCTTGGGTCCCATCTTGACTTAGCCTTGGCTTACCTAACCCAGGCACATCTTTGTTTCTGATGTTGAATATACTCAACTACGCGTTAGCCAGGGTGACACCATTTTGTAAAGCACCTCTATTTTGGTTGGACAGTGAGAGTTATGGAAGCTAAGACCATTTGATTTCCAGAATTAAAGTAATTTGTTTCTCTAGATTCTTTGAGAATCTAGAGAGGTTATCCACCATCTGGCAGTGTGTAATTTACCACTTCCTGTTAAAGAAATGACCAACTGAGGACTAAACCAGAAAGATTTTAACCTCTTTCCCACCCTTCCTTTCCTGTGAAAGATGTAATAAAAGACTGCCACTCTGTCATGTGGGTCTAGCCTCTCTTCAGAGTACCTGTCTTGCTACTATCTGACTGTCTATCTGTGGCTTCAATAACTCTTCTAATAGAACTCTTAACCCAAAAGAAAAATCTACCTCAATGGCGACTTTGAACTCCAAACTTGAAAACTTTCATTAATTTGTGTTTGTTTCCTTCCTTCATTTATGTAGAGACAGGGACACATGTACATATTCCAGGCTGGCCTCAAACTCACTTACAATGTAGCCAAGGATGCCCCTGAACTTCTGATCCTCCTGCTCCTACCTCCTAAGTGCTGGGATTACAGGCTTACATCCTCATGTTTATTTTTATGTTGTGATGGCCATTAAACCAGAGTGATTCATGCATACCTGCTAAGTATACCCCTAGTCCAGCTATAGAGCATTTCCATGTGTAATCTCACTTACCACTTAAAACTATATAATCACCCACATTCTACATGTGAGATAATAAAACTTATTGTAAAATATGTTATGCAATTCCAGAGTCCTTGAACTAACCCTGTAGACTAGGCTGTCCTTCAACTCGCAGAGATCTGCCTGCCTCTGTCCCTGTCCCTGTCCCTGTCCCTGTCCCTGTCCCTGTCCCTGTCCCTGTCCCTGTCCCTGCTCCTGCCCCTGCCCCTGCCCCTGCCCCTGCCCCTGCCCCTGCCCCTGCCCCTGCCCCTGCCCTTGCCCCTGCCTCTGCCTGAGTGCGGGGGTTTAAAGCCATGCACCACCACTGCCCGGCTCTCTTCAACTTTTCCAGGGAAACAGAATGAGGTGACAGGAAGCAGCTAAGGGTCTGGGTCTTTGTCCAGCCAAGCATGGTCACATACACTTATAATTCCATCACTCAGGTAATAAAGGCGGGGGAGGGGGATTGCTGCAAGTTTGAGACTAATTTGGTAGCCTAGTTACATAGTAAAATACTGTCTCACCCCCCACCACACACATACACTCTCATGCACATGCATACTCACACACTGAAGTAAATAAATATGTGAAAAAATTAAGAGTGATAAGGCTGAGGACACAGCTCAGTTGGCAGAGTTCATGCTCAGCAATCAGGAAATCCATAGTTCAGCCACCATCTTCTCAGATATGCGGTATTGTGACACGTGCTTACAACCCAGCACTTGGGAAATGGAGGCAGGAGGATCAGAAATGAAAGGGCCTCCTCAGCTATGTGTAGAGTTTGAGGCCAGTCTGGTCAAAGATGCTATCTTAAAAATAAAAAGGAAATACAGGGCTGGGCGAGATGGCTCAGTGGTTAAGAGCGCTGACTGTTCTTCAGAAGGTCGAAGGATGGCTCGCAACCATCCATAACGAAATCTGATGCCCTCTTCCGGAGTGTCTGAAGACAGCTACAGTGCACTTACATATAATAAATAAATAAATCTTTAAAAAAAAAAGGAGTGTAGAGAAAGGGGAAGAGGCGGGGCTTGCAGTCGGATTTGCAGGTGAGACTTAAGATGGATATTTTCTTTCACAGGCACGAGAATTTCCATTCTTAGCACTCAGAGGACATGTGATGGGACACTTATAGGACCTTAAGCCACTGCACAGTGGTCAGCCCACGGTTGCCTTGTGAGGCTTCCTGTCTGCTTTTAAAGCTGGCAGACACCACAGTGAGTCAATCCTACCAACGCTTGACTCATTTTTGACCTAAATTTGGTGATCAAACACAATACTCCAGAATTTGGCATTGTGGCTTAAAAGTATGGTGGGAACATGGTTGGAGAGAGAGAGAGAGAGAGAGAGAGAGAGTGTGTGTGTGTGAGAGAGAGAGAGAGAGAGAGAGAGAGAGAGAGAGATGCACACATTGGGGGTGAGGATGGGGGAAGTTGAGACAGGATTTCACTGTATAACCAGGCTACCAGATTAGTCTCAAACTTGCAGCAATCCCCCTACCTTTGTTACCTGAGTGATGGAATTATAAGTGTATGTGACTGTGCTTAGCTGAGAACATCGCTGGAAAAAGACCCAGACCCTTAGCTGCTTCCTGTCACCTCATTCTCTTTCCTTGAAAAAGTTGACAAGAACGACATTTAAGTTAGCAAAAACTGGAATGTAACTCGCTCAGTAGAGTGTTGCCCAACACCAAATATCCCAATATCTTCTAAATTGGGTGTTGGTCTGTAATCCCAGAACTTTGAAGGTAGAAACAAGAAGAGTTTCAGAACAGCCTCAGCTACACAATAAGCTCCAGGCTAGCCTAGCATTATTGAGATCCTGCCTCTAAATTAACCAATCAATCACCGAATTGTCAGAAAGACTTGGATTTTAACCTCTGAGTCACCTCTCTCTTGCTGTGCAACCTTGGTCACGTCCTCTGGCCTCTTTCAGTGCGTGGTTCCACATCTATAAATCTACAGAACTCACCGGGTGTGGTGGCGCACGCCTTTAATCCCAGCACTCAGGAGGCAGAGGCAGGTGGATTTCTGAGTTAGAGGCCAGCCTGGTCTACAAAGTGAGTTCCAGGACAGCCAGGGCTACACAGAGAAACTCTGGCTCGAAAAACCAAAAAAAAAAAAAAAATAATAATAATAATAATAAAAAATCTACAGAACTCCCCAGCACTGTGTGCGATTTAGTAACACACGAAGAACTTAGCAGTATGGATGCCCAAGAAAAAGTCTGAAAATTGAAGTTATTTTATTTCATTTTGCCGTGCTTCCATCTGAACTTAGGGGCTCAAACTCATGAGGCAAACACTCTGCCAGTGAGAAGCGCACACTCCCTCTGTTTGGAGGTCAGAGGACCCATTGCAACAGTCAGTCCTCTCCTTCTACCCTGTGGGGGCAGGGGATCAAATTCAGGTCATTATACCTGGTACCCTTACCATCTTGCCAGCCCCTCAGCCTTATCTCTTTACAGACCTTCATTTGGGTCATTCTTTCTTTTTTATACCTGACCTCATACTTTATCCCCTTGTATTCGGGACAGGTTTCTTGGTCTCCATCCTAAGTTATGTTTCTGTGTCTTTGCTGATGGTTTCTTGTGTCACGAATCCTTACATCCTTACATCTCATTCTCAGAGCCCAGTGGACTCTGCTGTTGTGGACTTTTATTTTTTGGATGGTAGAATAATATATAACTTGAATCATGTTTGTTTATTCTGTAGTGGAACATAAGAACAACAAAAAGTTTCTTTTTAGCCAGATGGTGTGGCTCAGCGCTTAGGAAACTGAGGCAGGAGGATGGTGAATTAGAGGCCAGCCTGGAGTGCTCTATGAGATCATCTGAAACTAATTTATTAGCCTTTAAACCATTTTTAAAATGTTATCCCATTTTAAAATATATTCCTTTGAGGGTTATGGGACAACATGGCACTGCATATGTGGAGGTCAGAGAATGACTTTTGGGGTCAGCTCTCTCTTTCTAGCCTCTGGGTCCTGGGCATTATACTCAGGTATGGTAGCAAGTGCCTATACCTGCTGAACCATTTCACTGGCCTCTTTAAACTACTTTAAAGGTGCACAGTGAGATGGCTCAGTGGTTAATACCTTTGTTGCCAAGCCTGGCCACCTATGTATGATATTGTGAGTGCACACTGTGCCATAAAAGTGCCACTCACACACGAAATAAATAAATAAGTATATGAAAGTCAATGAAGACTTCATTAGCATTAAATACAAGCAATTACCCCCATTCTGTAGCTCTAGAACATTTCACCATAGAAAATCGAAGGTCTGCACTCATAAATAATAATCCTCTTCCCACCCCATCTACTGACTATACATTTGTTTACTCAAGATATCTCATAATGAGCAGAATCATGGGTCTGGTTTATTTCACTTAAGATAATGCTTTCAAAAGCCATCTATATTGTAGCATATGTACAAATTTCCTATATCAGGTGACATGATATTCCATGCATGTATATGTTGCATTTTGCCTAGCCCTCTGTCCTTAGACATCTTGCTTGCTTCTGTTTTTTGGCTACTGGGAATAAGAATGTTGTGAGCATGTCTGTCTGAGCCCCCCGATTTCAGATCTTTTGGGTGAATACATTCTATCATATGCTAATTCTAGGGTTGGCTTTCTGAGGGTCCATGCAGCTGTTTTCCACACTGACTACACCACTTTCCATCCTATCAACAATGCACAGGATTCCAGTGTCTCCCTGTCTTCACTAACACTTATTTTCCTTTCACATATGTGTATATGTGTTGTGCAGCTGTGCATGTGACTGCATAGACAGGTGTGTGCACAAGCATGTTGGGGTGCACATGTGTGGGGTGCATATTGAGGCCAGAGTTCTATTTTAGGGGTCTTCCTTTTCTGCTCTCCACTGTAGGCTTCGAGGCAGGTCTCTCACTGAACCTGGAGCTCTGGCTAGACCGGCTGGTGAATATGCTGGTCTCACACTCTTTCTCAGTGCTAGGGTTAAAGGTATGCTTTTTATGTGGGCTAAGGATCCAAACTCAGATTTTCATGCTTGCAGGTACTATACTGACTAAGCCATCTTCTCCCTTCCCACCACCTTCTTAGAAAATAATGGCTCTTCTAGGGATAGACCTTAGTTAGTGGAAGCTTAGCTACTGTGCGTGGGCCCTGGGTGTCATTCTTAACACAAGTAGCTGGAATAAGAATGACCCCCATAAAATAGAATAGATTTTATGGGTAGATTTGAGGCAGAGGGGGGATGGGAACGGGAGAATCAGGTGGGGAATGGGAGAGGAAGCAGGGCTGAGAGAGGGAATGTGGGGAGAGATAGCTAGAATTGAGATGCATTTGAGGGATGGAATGAAAACCTAGTGCAGTAGAAACTTTCTAAAATATGTGAAGGCAATCCTCATGAAGTCTCCAAATATTGGGGAGGTGGGGTCCCAACTGGCCATCTCTTGTCATCAAATGAACTTCCAGTACTGGGGCTTGGTTACATCCAATTAAGTTGTTGGACAAAGTGGGTCCTGAGGAAATCCCCAAGCAACCCAGGCTGTTGCCAAGACAATAGCTTGCTCTCCAGAAACTGACAGCAAGAACCCATTGCTGAAGACAGCACCCACACAACTCAGTCAACACGAAGGTATCTCATAACGAGCAGAATCATGGGTAAGCTAGTGCCAACTTAGGACCATCACATCTACATTCTAGTATCCTTGGTATGGGAAGGTACTCTGTAGGCCACCAAAAGAGAAATATAAACACCAAACTGGCCACAAAACCTTTATCTATAATGCTTGGTGACCAAGAAACAGGGACCAGATATCTCAGAGACCTAAAGTAAAGTCAAATGCTACTGATCAGAAAAAAAAATAATAAAATGACTACTAGCGAGACTCCGCTGTACTCATAGATCACTCAGCGCCTTGCTCAGCCATCATCAGAGGGGCTTCCTCCTGCATCAGAAGGGAACAAATTTGGAGACCCACAGCCAGGCATGATACACACAGAGAGGCCTTGGAACATGCAGCTCTAAATGAGATGTCTCCCTCAAATCCCTCCTGTCAGAGCTCAGGGAACCCCCAAAGTAGAGGAGGCAGAAAGAGAGTAAGAGCCAGAGAGGGTGGAGGACACCAGGAGAACAAGGCCCTCTCAGTCAGCTGAGCAAGGCTCCCATGAACTCATAGAGACTGAGGCAGCAAGCACAGGGACTATATGGGTTAGCACCAGGTCCTCTGTGTATCTTCCAGTTTAATATTTTTATGGAACCCCTGAATGTGTGAATGAGTGTGTCTCTGATTCTTGTACTTTCTCTTTGGGCTCTTTTTCTTCTGTTGGTCTGTCTTGTCTAACTCCGATGTGGTTTTTGTTTGTTTGTTTTGTTTTGTTTTGATCTTATTATATTTTATTTTATGTTTTGTTGTTATTTCTTAGAAGCCTGTTCTTTTCTCATGAGAGACAGATCTGGATGGGATGGGAGGTGGGGAGGAACTGGAAAGAGTAGACAGATAGGAAATTGTAATCAGGATATATTGTATGAAAAAAGAATTTTCAATAAAAGGAAAAAAAAATGCCAGCAGATAAAATTGGGGTTAAAGACTCATGTATTTGAATGCTTAGCCACCAGGATTTTAAAAGATTAAAAGGATCAGGAGGTGTGGCCTTATTGGAGAAAGCGCATCACTCGGGGTGGGCTTTGAGGTTTCAAAAGCCGAAGTCAAGCCCAGTGTCTTTCTCTCTGTCTTCAGATGAGGATACAGATCTCAGCTACTTCTCTAGCACCATGTCTGCCTGCTATGCCTACAGCCAAGCTCCCCACTATGTTGATAATGGACTAAGCCTCTGAAACTGTAAGCAAACCCTCAATGAAAAGCTTTCATGGTGTCTCTTCACGGTAATAGGACAGTGTTACTAAGGCACAGGATATGGTGGTACAGGCATTCAATCCTTTCACTAGGGAAGGTCTGAAACAGGAAAGTCAGAAGTCCAAGGTCTTCCTCAACTACGTAATGAATTTGAATCAGGTACAACTCAAAAAAACACTGTCCTTGTAATTTGTGCATGAGCTTTTGGAACATAGTGTACTAGAAGTCTGAGTGTTTTATAGACCCCTGGGATCTGCTTCAGACCCCACTGGGCTCTCTCAGCTTGAGAATGCCCTGTGGCATTGAAACCACCATGACACACAAGAAGCCACCATCCTTTTCTCCTGCAACTTTTGGGTTGTTTTCCAGGCTTTGAAGAGCAGCCTGTGTTAGTTGGGATTCACTAGAGTAGCAGAACTTATAGAATGAATATATAATATACTATATATAAAACACATTATATATTATTATATATTTACCTAATATATAAGTAATAGAAATATAAATATGTAACAGGACTGTGAGTGAGTGCACATGTGTGGGAACTCATCAGAACCCTCGGAGCGACTGCTGTTGGCCGTGCTTCACTCATGTCTGCAGTGCGCATGTATCTCTTCACCATGTTTTCTAACCTTCACTAAGGATTCACCAGATCATCTTGCTCAGATGCTCAGGATGTATTCCTTTGGCTTACCTCGTGCTCCTGGGTTCTATGGTGTTTCTATAATTATGAATAGTGTTGCACTGTAATCTATCATATAGGGCTATATGTATGGAAATTTTTGATCAGTTTTTTTTAAAGAGATGTATCCTGCTCGCAAAGGCACAATAAAATTGCATCTTCTAGATTATAGGCAATAAAGATAACAATAAACCTTATTTAACAAATCAAAAAAAAAACTATGTATATAGGAGATTTATTAGATTGGCTTGCAGGCTGTGGTCCAGCTAGTCAAACAATGGCTGGCTATGAACAGAAAGTCCAAGAATCCAGAAGTTGTTTAGTCCATGAGGTTGGATGTCTCAGTTTGTCTTCAGTAGATGATGGAATTCCTGAAGAAGTTGGGTCTCATGCCAGCGAAGGAATGAACTTGTTTTAGTTATATAGAGTAGGACTTTGGGAAGGATATAGTCAGTTTTTTTAGGCCAACAATTCTCTGAGTTTCTTTTTCCATGTATTTTTTCCAGGCTAGACACAACTGTGTTAATCCCATGGGGACCATTTCTGGCTCTGACCTACCTCTGACCTCAGAACTAGAATGGCATCCAGAGCCTTGGGGAAACTTATTTCTGAGTCCCATCAGAACCCAGGGGAACATGTTATATTCCTTTGATACTGCCCCTGAGCTATTTGAATCAGCCTTCTCTCTAGTCCCTTCCTTTGCTAAGACTCATAGCTGGTGGCTTAGGTCTTCAGGATGGACGGACGCTGGGTGTGCTGATTCACCTCCTGTGTTAGCCCCATGACTCCATAAGGGGAACTTGGAGACCTGGAATTTTGGTCAGAATTCTCCATTCATATTCCCAGAACCTAGACTCTCTGGAGCAATCTTTGTTTATATTGTTTAATGTTTATATCCTCTCTGTGGGTTTCTGATGTCAAGAGTAGGGTATGTTAAACCTGTCTCTCATGTACACACAGAACCTGGGACCCCAGGGGCTTCATACAGCTCAGGCCTTATTTCTTTGCTTAATACTACACAGTATAGCACACTGTAGAGAACTTGTCTTGTATCACCCGGGGCTCACCTCCACCACCTCAAAAAAGAAAAGAGACATGGTATACACTACTCTTCCTTGAATCCACCTCTGTTTTCTGCAGAAGCAGGTGGAAAAAAAACGTTCTTTCTGCACAAAAAGGAACATGAAGGGAAGTGACTCAGCTAGGTCCACAAATAGAACCATCCACCATAGAATGGCGTTCTCTTCCTCTGGACCACAGCTTTCACCAGGAGAGTCACCCTTCCTTAGGGAAAGCTTCCTCTTACATTCTAGGCTTGAGTGTAGCAGTACGAGGTGGGTAGTAAGGCTCTTTATCCCGAGCTACCCTCATTCTAGCCCACAGGACATAGACTTCAGGATATAGCCTTTTAAAGGAAATACTTAAGACTTTAAATCAAAACCTGACCTCCCAAGTCTGGAAGAAGCAAGAGCTTCTTGCCTGTGGAAAGGATGACAGCAAGCAAGCCCTTCCTCCCGTACATCGCCTCGGATGTGCCATCACTTCAGTTCTCACTTAGTGCTAGACCAGCCCTGCAGCTTCAGTGTCCCCCATTTCTTTCTGCCCCGGCCGACAGTCAAGTCATTCTTTTTCTTCCTAACATGCCAGCTGAGACAAGTGTGGATTTTTAGTATTACTAAGAAACATGCACCTTTGTTCAGAAACCTATTTGCCTACCTAGAAGTCCAACTTTTACTCGGTTTTCCTTATAAGGTTTTGTTTTTGTGGAGCAGAAGAAAAGCCTAGGGTCTTACACGCACTAGGCAAAGGCTCCACCAGAACTGCACGTCAAACTGTTGTCTGTTTTGTTTTGTGTTTAAGACTGTTTCTAATCTGAGCTCATCTCACCTACAAATATTTATTCCTCATTACTCCCAGTGTAAACTGTCCTTAATCAGGCTAGGCTTCTCAACTGGTCTCACACACACACACACACACACACACACACACACACACACACACACCACACTATACACACCACACACACACACACACACACACACACACACACACACACACCACAGTTAAACATGTTCAAGGTTTCTTCTCCATTACACATAAATGGTTGATTACGCCTGCCATCATTCTTACAGTAGCCACCTGGGATTTCTTTTTCCCTGTCTACCACCAATTCCAACCCAATGTTTTGTTTGTTTGTTTGTTTGTTTGTTTGTTTGTTTTTCTTGTCTTTTTAAAAAAAAGGTTTATTTATTATTGTATGTAAGTACACTGTAGCTGTCTTCGACACACCAGAAGAGGGCATCAGATCTCATTACAGACGGCTGTGAGCCACATTGTGGTTGCTGGGATTTGAACTCAGGACCTTCTGAAGAGCAGTCGATACTCTTAACCACTGAGCCATCTCACCAGCCCTTTTTTTGTTTGTTTGTTTGTTTTGAGACAGGGTTTCTTTTTTTTGTTTGTTTTTTTGTTTTTTAGGAGTTTTTTTCCCCAATTTTATTAGATCTTTTCTTCATTTACATGTCAAATGTTATCCAGAAAGTTCCCTATACCCTCCCCCATCCCCGCCCTGCTCCCCTACCCACCCACTCCCACATCTTGGCCCTGGCATTCCCCTGTACTGGGGCATATAAAGTCTGCATGACCAAGGGGCCTCTCTTCCCAATGATGGCCAAATAGGCCATCTTCTTCTATATATGCAGCTAGAGACATGAGCTCTGGGGGTACTAGTTAGTTCATGTTATTTTTCCACCTATATGGTTGAAGACCCCTTCAGCTCCTTGGGTACTTTCTCTAGATCCTTTCTTGGGAGTCCTGTGTTCCATCTAATAGCTGACTGTGAGCATCCACTTCCGTGTTTGCCAGGCACTGGTATAGTCTCCCACGAGACAGCTATATCAGGGCTCTTTTAGCACTATCTTGCTGGCATATTGTTTGCTTCGTTTTTGTTTTTGTTTTTGTTTTTGTTTTTGTTTTTGTTTTTGTTTGTTTTTCGAGACAGGGTTTCTCTGTATAGCCCTGGCTGTCCTGGAACTCACTTTGTGGACCAGGCTGGCCTCGAACTCAGAAATCTGCCTGCCTCTGCCTCCCGAGTGCTGGGATTAAAGGCATGCGCCACCACGCTCGGCTGTTTGCTTGTTTTTTAAACATGCTTTGATTACTTTAAATCTTGTCATTGCTCAATTTCCTCTAGTGGCCATTTTCTCTTCTTTTCTTTTCTTTTTTTTTTTATTAGATATTTTCTTTATTTACATTTCAAATGTTATCTCCTTTCCTTGTTTCCCCTCCCAAACCCTTCTCCTCCACCCTCTCCACCTTCCCCCTGCTCATCAACGCACCCACTCTCACTTCCTGGTCCTGGCATTCCCCTACACTGGGGCATTGAGCCTTCACAGGACCAAGGGCCTCTCCTCCCACTGATGACCAACTAGACCATCCTCTGCTATATATGCAGCTGGAGCCATGAGTCTCACCAAGTGTATTCTTTGATTGGTGGTTTAGTCCCAGGGAACTCTGGAGATACTGGTTAGTTCATATTGTTGTTCCTCCTGTGGAGCTGCAAACCCCTTCAACTTCTTGGGTCCTTTCTCTAGCTCCTTCATTGGGGACTCTGTCCTCTGTTCAGTGGATGGCTATGAGTATCCACTTCTTTATTTGTCAGGCTCTGGCAGAGCCTCTCAGGAGACAGCTATATCAGGCTCCTGTCAGCAAGCACTTGTTGGCATCCACAATAGTGTTTGGGTTTGGTGATTGTATATGGGATGGGTCCCCAGGTGGGGCAGTCTCTAGATGGTCATTCTTTCAGTCTCTGCTCCACACTTTGTCTCTGTACCTCCTTCCATGGGTATTTTGTTCCTCCTTCTAAGAAGGACTGAAGTATCCACACTTTGGTCTTCCTTCTTCTTGGGTTTCATGTGGTCTGTGAATTGTATCTTGGATATTCCGAGCTTCTGGGCTAATAGTATCCACTTATCAGTGAGTGCATATCATGTGTGTTCTTTTGTGATTGGCTTACCTCACTCAGGATGATATCCTCCAGATACATCTATTTGCCTAAGAATTTAATAAATTCATTGTTTTTAATAGCTGAGTAGTACTCCATTGTGTAAATGTACCACATTTTCTGTATCCATTCCTCTGTTGAGAGACATCTGGGTTCTTTCCAGCTTCTGGCTATTAAAAATAAGGCTGCTATGAACATAGTGGAGCATGTGTCCTTATCACATGTTGAAACATCTTCTGGGTATATGCCCAGGAGAGGTATTGCTGGGTCCAATCTAAACAGCCCCATTTCCCCTAAAGAAATAGAAACAGTCATCAATAGTCTCCCAACCAAAAAAGCCCAGGACCAGATGGGTTTAGTGCAGAATTCTATCAGACTTTCAAAGAAGACCTAATTCCAATTCTCCTCAAACTATTCCACAAAATAGAAACAGTACGTACTCTACCCAATTCGTTCTATGAAGCCACAATTACTCTGATACCTAAACCACACAAAGACCCAACAAAGAAAGAGAACTTCAGACCAATTTCCCTTATGAATATCCATGCAAAAATACTTAATAAAATTCTCGAAAACCGAGTCCAAGAACAGAATAAAACAATCATCCATCCTGACCAAGTAGGCTTCATCCCAGGGATGCAGGGATGGTTTAATATACGGAAATCCATCAACGTAATCCACTATATAAACAAACTCAAGGAAAAGAAACAATATGATCATCTCGTTAGATGCTGAGAAAGCATTTGACAAAATCCAACATCTTCTTCATGATAAAAGTCTTGGAAAGATCAGGAATTCAAGGCCCATACCTAAACATAGTAAAAACAATATACAGCAAACCAGTAGCCAACATCAAACTAAATGAAGAGAAACATGAAGCAAGCCCACTAAAATCAGGGACTAGACAAGGCTGCCCACTTTCTCCCTATCTATTCAATATATTACTTGAAGTCCTACCCAGAGCAATTAGACAACAAAAGGAGATCAAGGGGATACAAATTGGAAAGGAAGAAGTCAAAATATCACTATTTGCAGATGATATGATCACATACTTAAGTGACCCCGATGTAGTTTTTTAAATAAAAAATTATTTGTTTATTTTATACGCATTGATGTTTTGCCTGCATGTATGTCTGTATGAGGACATATCAGATCTTGGAGTTACACAGTTGTGACCTGTCATGTGGGTGTTGGGAATTGAACCTGGGTCCTCTGGAAAAGCAGCCAGTGCTCTTAACCTCTAAGCCATCTCTCCAGCCAACAGTGTAGCTTTTAAGATTTGCTCATGTCCAAGAAATCACTACCTTTAGTGACTCAGTTCTTTACGTTTTGCTATGTTCATAGCTGATAGACAATGATTAATGATTGTTAATGATTAACAGCTTATAAGAATTATGGCTAAAAAATATACATAGTGCTAGGTGTGGTGGTTCATATTCTGTAATTCCAACTTGGTAGAAGTAGGGACAAAAGGACTATGAATTCAAGGTCAGCCTGAACCATACAGTAAGGCCCCTATTTCAAAACAAGCAAACAAACGAACAAACACACATAGCATAAGACTTGCTATCAGCCATTTTGTCATTCATTCATTCATTCATTCATTCTTATAATATTTCTGCCTCAACTTCACTATCATGCCTAAAGTTCTCTTCTCTTTTTTCTGAGACAGGATTTCTCTATGTAGCCTTGGCTGTCCTGAAACTTGCATTGTAGACCAGGCTGGTCTCAGACTCGGAAAGAGATCTGCCTGCTTCTGCCTTCCAAGTGCTGAGATTAAAGGCATGTATCACCACACCTGGCTCATGCCTAGATTTTTTAAAAAAAAGATTTATTTATTTATTTATTTATTTATTTATTTATTTATTTATTTACTGTATGTAAGTACACTATAGCTGTCTTCAGATACCCCAGGAGAGGGCATCAGATCACATTATGAATGGTTGTGAGCTACCATGTGGTTGCTGGGATTTGACCTCAGGACCTTCGGAAGAGCAGTCAGTGCTCTTACCTGCTGAGCCATCTCTCCAGCCTCGATTTTTTATTTTTATTTTTATGTGCATTGGTGTTATGCCTGCATGTGTATGTCTATGTGAGATCTTGGAGTTACAGACAGTTGTGAGCTGCCATGTGGGCACTGGGAATTGAACCAGAGGCCTCTGGAAGTATAGCCAGTCCCCCCAACCTCTGCCATCTCTCCAGCCCCTCATGCCTAGATATTTTAACTACTTTTAAATGTACAGTTTAGTAGTAGTCATAAGTATATTCACATTTGGGGGGATGGGTGTTATCCAACCCTTTTTCATTTTGCAAAACTGAAACTCTATATATAGTAATTCCCCATTTCCACTTCCCTTAGCCTCTGGCAACCATTGATCTACTTTTAGTCTCTGAACTTAACTATTCTAGGTATCATTTATAACTAGAATCTTAAGGTATTTGCCTTTTTGTGTCTGTCTTGTTTCACTTATAAAATTTTCAAGATTTTTCTACTTTGTAGCACGTGGACAGGATGACAGGATTTCTTTCTATTTTGAAATGTAATAAACATCCTATTTTACTAGCCCTGATGTGTGGGTGTGTGAGTGTGTGTGTGTGTGTGTGTGTGTGTGTGTGTGTGTGAGTGTGTGATAGATGTTTCATCCACAGTTTCTTCCGCCTCATGGTTATCATGACAAACGCTACTAGGAATATCAATGTCCAGTTATCTCCTCAAGACTCTGTTTTCAGTCTTGTTGGAAGTAGGATTTTTGGATCACATGATTGTTCTAATTCTCTGAATCCTCATAATAATGCACGAGAGTTCCAAACTCTCTACCTCATCAGCAAACTGACCTTCTTTTTAAAATAGTTCTCATCTTCTTCAACTGTTTTAAACTATTTCCTCTAAGTTTGTTGTCTAAATAGATTTCAGCATTTTTGTTTCTTTAATTGAGACAGGCTTTCATTTACTCCAGGCTGGTTTCATACTTAGAAATGACCTTGAACTTGATATTTGGTTTCTGTTGTATTTTGGATAGAACTTAGGGCTTCAAGTGTATTAGGCAAGTCCTCTACCAAATGAGCTACAACCATCCTCAGCTGCAGATTTCAACATTTTTCTGAAGAGTGACCTTGTCTTGCTCTTCCCTGGACCCTCAGCGTGTAATCTGTGCCAGCACCTTCTATATACTTTAAAGTATCTTTTGGTTCAGTAAGCAAAAGTGAAAATTTTGAGTTGAGTTTGGTTACTTTATTTTTAGAAGTTGGGGTGTAGAATTTTCTTTACAAATAGAACATGCTCATGTGCAAACCTCCAGTGTGCTGTATCACGGAACAGATGATCTGCATAAGGATAATGTCACTGTTGCCTTCTGTTTGACTAAAGAGATAGTATGCTCACCCCATAAGTGGTCAGGTTTATTCCTGCAATGCAAAGGTGTAATGCAATTCAGGTGCAATCAGAAGACCCGAGACCCTCGGCCCCAGGGAGAGCTAAGGTGGTGGAGGTTGATGCACAAAAAAACCAAAAACCAAAAACAAACAACACCCCCGAAATGGAGCAGCTCCTGTATGGTGCTGGACAGATGGCTCAATGGGCAGACTGCTGAGAACAAGCCTGAGTCTGGATCCCAGCTCTCATATGAAAAGGCTTGGTGTCATCCTGCTGGTCTGTAAGGGCAGAGTTAGAGCTAGTGGGAAGTCAGACAGAGCTAACTGGCTAGCCAGTCTAGCCAACTAATGAACTCCAGGTTCGGTGAAGAGATCCTGTTCTCAGAACAAGCAAGTAAGCAAGCAAACAATAACAGGGACAGTGACAGCTGGCTCCATCAGGAAAGCATGCTTGCTGTCAAGCCCGATGACCTGAGTTCAATCACTGGGATCCACATGGTGGAAGGAGAGAAGTGATCCCCCCAATTACCCTTTGACCTCCACAACACGTCCATGGTGACATGCACACTTTATAAGTGGTATTTCTAACAATTTTAACAATATAAAAGTTACTTTAAAAGTTTTAAAAATCGGGAGAGAGAGCTTAGTAGTTAAGAGCATGTGTTGCTTTTCAAGAGGATCTAAGGTCAGTTCCCAGCACCCACATCCGGTGACTCAAAGCCAGCTGTAACACCAACTCCAGGGGGATCCAACACCTCTGATTTCATTGCTGCATCTGTGCTCACACATGCAAACACACACACACACACACACACACACACACTTAAAATAATAAAAATAATTATTAAGGGCCAGGAGTGGGGGCACATGTCTTTAGTTCCAGCACTTGGGAGGCAGAGGCAGAGGCAGAGGCAGAGGCAGAGGCAGAGGCAGAGGCAGAGGCAGAGGCAGAGGCAGAGGCAGAGGCAGAGGCAGAGGCAGAGGCAGAGGCAGAGGCAGAGGCAGAGGCAGAGGCAGGTCTCTATGAGTTTAAGGCCAGTTTGGTATGTATAGCAAGTTCCAGGTCAGCTAGGGAACACAGCTACACAGAGAAACCCTGTCTCAGAAAAAAAAGAAAGAAAAGAAAAAGGAAAGAAGGAAGGAAGGAAGGAAGGAAGGAAGGAAGGAAGGAGGGAAAGAAAAAGGAAACAAAACTTGGCACTATGGCACAGCGTATAATCCCAGAAGTTGGCGGATAAGGCAGAGGAACCTGTAACTGAAGGTCTTGCTGCACTACATAGTGAGTTTGAGGCCAGCCTGGGTTAGAGAGCCTATCTTAACCAACTAATCAACCAGCCAACAACAATATCAAATATCAATCCTAGAAATTAAAACAAAATAAATAAAATATGACCTTAAGGAGCAAAAAGAGATGCAGTAGAGACACAGTATAGGAACGGGGAGGAAACTGGACATACAGAACAGTCCTGAGAAATAGAGGGCTCTCCATCTCTGCTTTGTTCCAAGTTACATGTCATTTCTCCAGTTATCCTGAGGCCACAGGGGAGTGGGGGAGTCAACTTCTCATCCACATCTGTACTTTCCCCCTTCATTTTAATTAACTTAATGGTGAGGGGCACGTGAATGTCATGCTCAGAAGACATGGGTCCTAGGGATCAGTAGAAGGTTGTTAGGATTGGCAGCAAGTGCCGTTACTTGCCTGCCCAATGGTTATGACTGATCCCTCAAGCATTTTTTTTTCCTCTTTTGGTCTGTCTGTGGAAAAGTCCATTTAGCCATCCACTTGGCACACTCGTAAAGTAAAGTGGCAAAGTGATCACTGGGAATCCTTTCTTTCTTTCTTTTTTTACAGGGTTTTTCTATATAGCCCTGGCTGTCCTGGAACTCACTTTGTAGACCGGGCTGGCCTCGAACTCAGAAATCGGCCTGCCTCTGCCTCCCAAGTGCTGGGATTAAAGGCATGTGCCACCACCGCCCGGCTACTGGGAATCTTTTAAAGGGTCCAAGTTCAAAAGTGCTGAAGCAATGAACTTCCTGATGTTTAGAAAAGTCGCCTCAGGGCGGCTTGGTTGGCACAGCTCTGGGGTGTACATCCCCTCCCTGATTCATCCGTACAGAAAGCGCTGCTCATAGGTCTGCTGGGCAGCTCTGGCCTTCCCCCATTTATGTGGCCTCCAAGCCAAAGGGTGTGGCTTCAGTGGAAGTGGTGCTGGATACAAACTCCCAGAGGTGGGGTGGGGTGGGGTGGACATACCAATACAAATAAAGTAAAATTCCCTAGACATGCACTGGCATATTAAGAAAAAACCATTTTTCCAGGGCTTGTTTGGTCCTGAGGATCCTCCAAGAAGCCTACTAAAATGTAGATACATGAGTGTCTATCTAATGAGTTCGAATTTTCAAGGTTAAACTGAAAATCTATATAGTTTTTAGACTTTCAAGCCAGGTTGTTTTCACGAACAGACCTGATGTGTGAACATAGTATTGAGGGGTATTCATTATTTTGGTTACTAGGCATTTATCCAACAAGCCTTTTTTTTTTTTTTTTTTTTTTTTTTTTGGCTTGGGAGGAGGGGCTAAAAAGACACTATCATAGCAATTATCAACTCAGGCTTTGGGGGCTAGAGCTGAATACTGCTCGGTGGTACAGCTCTCTTGCCTACTGTAATCAAGCCCTGGGGCTCCATCCTTAGCACTGCAAAAACAAAGCACCAACAAACTCCCAGACTTTCTGGCAAGAAACCTGGGTCTGACCTGCTGGGAACTGACTGTAGGATTTTGAGCAAGTAATTCAGCCTCTCAGGAGAGGCTTTAACAGAGAAGTGGAGACGATACTGTATCTTCTTTATGAGGATTGAGTCACTTATATAGAACTTAGTCTAATGCTATAAACAACAACAGCAGCAACAAAATTGCTCTGTAAATAGGGGCTGCTGATATTTCCCCACACAAGTCCAACCGTGTGTGTCCTCAGATGTAAACGTGGTGAGAAGAGCTCATGAGAAAGGGAAATTGGGAGAGATCTACACATGTATGTAAGTACAGCCACAAGATCCAGTGACCTCTTTCTGCCTAGACCCAAAAGACACATCTGTGGCTGCTTATATTAAACAAAAGGAAGAATATGTTCATCAAAGTCTGTCTCGAGCTGAACAGCAGGAACCAAAGCAGACAGGACTCCGACAGCTGGGGCTTTCCTGGGTGCCATCATGGGTTTGAAGTAAAATTTGCATGGACTGGGCCTGCTGCTGAACACCTGTAATCCTAGCATCTGTGGAGGTAGATGCAGAATCAGGAGTTTGAAATCATTCTCAGCTACATAACAAGTTCCAGGCCACAACTGGGCTACATGAGCGAACAAACCCAAGCAACAATGAAAAGCAGGATGTTCCCCCATATAAGGACAAATACCTGCCCTAACTAGTCAGACTTACTACAGACTGACTAGGACACTGTCTTAGTGTTTCCCAAGCCCTATAATTAGCCAAGTCTGAATGGGGGCACCGGTTCTATTGTTTATCTACAGTGTGGCCTTGGGAACTTGTTCGAACTTGTGTTTCTCAGTTTAATTAACTATAAGATGATCTTTAAAGAACACTGTTAAGGATTTTGTTGTTTTATTGCTGTTGTTTTTCCTTTTCTCTTTTCAATACATGGTTTTTCTGTGTAGTTCTAGCTGTCTTGGAACTTACTCTGTAGACCAGGCTGACCTTGAGCTCAGAGTTCTGCCTGCCTCTGCCTCCTGAGTGCTTAAATTAAAGATGTGCGCTATCCCAGTCCAGCTACACTGTTAGGGTTTTAAAAGCAAATACCATACAATTAACTTTAGTTATTAGCTATCTTTTACATTTTAATTTTTTTGTAATGTTATCCAGGCTGGTGTTGAATTCTTGGGTCACTGTACCTGCTTTGTCATCCCTTTAACCGGGACAGATTATAACCCCCTTGAAGAACACAGGCCTTCCTTTTTCTTGTTTCTACCACACTGCCGTAATCACTGACCCCAGAGTAAGGAAGGAACAGTCTGCCCATGCAATTATCCACATCCTGTTCCTCTCAACTGTGCTGCTGTTTCCCCCAGTCCCTGCTGTGTGTGTGTGTGTGTGTGTGTGTGTGTGTGTGTGAGAGAGAGAGAAAGAGAGAGAGAGAGAGAGAGAGAGAGAGAGAGAGATAGGGCACTAGGGCACACACTCTCTCTTTCTCTTTGCACAGGTGTCCATGCATTCTTCCAAACCTTCCTCAGAGGTTCGTCTGATTGATGGCCATCACAGCTTAGGGAAAAGGAGCATTTTCTGCAGGTGGACAGGGCAGACAAAGGCATTGAGGGTGGACAGAGAGGAAGAAAGGAAGGAAGGAAGGAGGTGAGGATCCGGAATAGGAGAGAGGGTGGAAATGTGTCATGAGGTTCCTCAAAATCTGTTAAGTTATGAATCTCATTGTCAGTGAATGACCTCTGGTGATTCACTTCCTTTTATTAGCTGCTGTTCTATCTGTGTCATGAAGGGGACATGCTTTCATTTTGCTTAAGTAAATGAGCGCATACAGAATCTAGTTTGAGAGAGCCATGAAAACATGCACCATATAGGCTACGGATGTTATCTTGATTTTCTTCAGAACAAGACTGCATAGCAGTTCAGCTCATAGCTGAACACATTTCCCTAAGTAAGACTGACTTCTTGACAGTTTTCACCAAACCCAGCAGTTTCTCATTTCCTCTTTGAGCCGTTTCTCTAGAGTATGTCCTTAGCTTCCTCTTAAGCATCCGGTGCCAGCCAGTGGTGACCTGAGTAGTGAAGAGTAGTTGTAGGACAGGTGACTGGAGAGTCTTTCCCTGGAGAGAGATGCAGATTCCAGGCGGTTTGGAAAGTGATAACCAATACCCTTTAAAAATCTTACTAGGGCGCTCGAGAGATGATGGCTCTGCAGTTACGAGCATTGGGTGCTCTTCCAGAGAACATGGCAGCTCACAACTGTCTGTAACTCCTGATCCAGGGGACCTGACACCTTTACACAGAGATATATGTAGTCAAGACACTAATGTACATAAAATAAAAATAAATTTTAAAATTTTTATTAGACTTATTCATTTTATTTTATGTGTGAGTATTTCATCCAAATGTATGTATGTGCATAGTGTTCCTGGTGTTCTTGGAGGTCAGAAAAGGGCTTTGGATCCCCTGGCACTGGAGCAAGGGCTAGTTGTGAACCACCACTCGGATGCTGGGAAATTGAAGCCAGGTCCTCTTCAAGAGCAACAAGTGCTCTTAACTACTGAACCATCACTCCAGCCCCGCCAGTATTCGTGTACGGTAATACATTTCTGCCTTACTGTGTTTGAATTAGGGACAAAAGAAATTTGGCCAAGGCTCAAGAATTTCACGCAGAAGTCTGAGATAATTGGTTTGAGTATAACTACAAATCAGATCAGAGCCATGAAATAACAAGGACGTTTAGGGAGTCATAGACCGAACATAAATGAGCCGAGTTGACCCGTGTGTTTCTGTGTTATTGACGACATCATGTGACCTCAGGGTTCAGCCCTTGAGTACTTTGCTTTCCATGAGTAAGGACACAAATATGTGGCTTCCCCTCCACCCCTGTCTACAGGCCATTAGGGACCCAGTAGCTCCACCACCTCCCCTATTATGTTGCAGGTCCAGACATAATCAGCTTCACTTTGACTGCTAAGCACACAGTTGGACAGGGGAGGGGGCCTCAGACTCAAGGATGCAAGATAATCAATTCCATGGCCTGTTTCCCAAACTGCTGGAGTCTGTTTGCCAATGTGTTAGGAAGGAGGTTTAAAAAGAGTTACATACTGCAAAGAGTCACAGATAAGGGGGGGGGTGAGTGGGAGTCAGGGGTGTGGGGGCGAGCAACACATGCAGCTGTCTTTCCCAGCTGCCCAGTTGATAGGAACTGTGGGCCAAGGACACAGCATCCCCACTTAGCTGGAATCCTGCTGCGTACTCCAGCATGACCTGGTCTTTTGGACCAAAATGGACAAGCAAAGGAGGGAAGCACTCTAGATAGGAATTGCAGCTTACAAAATCCATCTTTCCATTTTTAGCACCTGGGACTATATTGCCACATAGTAGTTCTTTCACTACTTAATGTATGTAGCTAATGAATGAATGAATGAATGAATGAATGAATGAATGAATGAACACTTTCCACACATAGGCACGACTTCATCCAATCTCCAAAATAGTGCAGGTGGGACCAGGGCTGTTTCATTTTGCAGATGGGAGAACCAAAGTCAAAAGAGTTAAGTGCCTTGTTTAAAATCATTCCACTACAATACCATACTGAATGTTCTTAGTATAGCAACCCAAGAATATATCCCATGACTCAACATGAAATTCCTTCTGGATCCAGCTAGTCAGAAAATAGCCTTTAAGGGCTAGGCATGATAGCACAGGCTTGTAATCCTAGCACTTGGGAAGTGCAGACTAGAGTGAGTTTAAGGTCAGCCTGGTCTATGTAAGACCCTATCTTAAAGGGGCTGGAGAGATGGCTCAGTGGTTAAGAGCACTGATTGCTCTTCCAGAGGTCTTGAGTTCAGTTCCCAGCAACCACATAGTGGCTCACAACCATCTGTAATGGGATCTGATGCCCTCTTCTGGTGTGTGTCTGAAGACAGGTACAGTGTACTATAAAAATAAATAAAGCTAAAAAAAAAAAAAAAGACCCCATCTTAAAAACTCAAAGCAATGGTTAGCTGGTTGGGAATGGTAGCACAAGCCTTTAATTTAATCTCTGAACCCAAGGCCAGCTTGGTCTACGTAGAAAGTTCCAGGACATCAAGGGCTACATAAAGAGACCCCCATTTCAAATAAAACAGACAGACAAACAACCCAGAACAAACAAACAAAAAAATAAACCAATACAAAAGCTTTCAGGGCTCATTTCCCTGGATAGAGAAGCCAGGCTCGGTTTAGACACTGCTCAGTGTGCACAGGGACTCCTGTGTCCTCTACTCTTTTATAAACAAAGCTTGCAAAAGAGCCCCTCCATGTCTATGTCATCACATCTGACTCAGGACGTCTGCTCTCCTGAGATACAAACGCCACTTGGAGTCAGGAAAATAATGAAATCATATGCATTTGCTTCCTTATTTATCACTCTCAATAGAAACTTCAGGCAGTTTAGAACACAAGGGAAGGTCCTGGAATTCAGGCAAGCAAGTAACACGCATAGCGTGGGCATCCTAAGGAAAAAGAAGAAAAGAAAAAAGAGTGTTTCTGGAAGGAAGTCTCCAGATTAGATAGAAAGACTTGAGGCAAACACTGGGCTGGAATATTTTATACCACCTGCCTGAGCCTCTCTCTTTACAGCATTCTGCTGCTTTATGGAGACTGTGTGACCCAGACAGAGCCCAGGAGAGAGACACGGGAGAGAGTACCTGGATGCAAGTGCTGCCATCGGCATGCACCAACGATTTTTTCCTTGGTGCTTTCCTTGCATGCTGTGGGATGAGAATGTAATTCCTGTCTACATCATAGGGCAGCTCTGAACCGGAAGATGAATTGAAGATGTATCTGAAAATGTCTTTAAGATATATCTATAAGATAGAAATACCAGACAAAAAGGATATAAGCCTGTACTACAGAGAGAGAGAGAGAGAGAGAGAGAGAGAGAGAGAGACTCAAACTTACTTGCCTTGGATTTCCCACATAATCACCTTTTATAATCTAAGCTAATCTTGATCTTAAGTTATGTACTCTTCCATGCCCTAACTCAAATAATACATATCAATCATTTGTTGAAAGCAGCAAATAGAAGTTAAAAGTAACTTTCTAAAATCTACCATAAAGGTTGAGTGAAACTATTTATGGACATTGATTGATAAGCAATAATATTTGTTATCTGGTAGTTGGAATCAGTTGGAAGCAGTGACTTAATTCCTTCTTGAACTCTGTTTAAGATTCTGCCAAGTATCCATTCCTTCCCCGTGTGGGGCTTTCTGTACTGTTAAATATGTACATAGCAAAGACCGTTGTTAGGGACATACGAACACCATTCACACATAGAGACATATACACCACACATAGACAGAACAGACACCACTCAAACATGCAGCTCACATAACAGACAGACACACATAGGGATAAACAAGTTCACAAGACAACCTTCAGACAGGCACAAATGCAGATTCATGCAACAACAGACAGTCATAAGACATAGTGATCATGAAGTAGAGAATTCAAATTTAGACTCACTTGTGGTTAGAAGACTGCAAGGGGAAGTGCTTTTATATCTTTATGTCTTTTATATTTATATATTTCCTTAATGCAACATTATAGGTAACTTGGAATTAGTCACTAATGTGTATAACACACACACACACACACACAAAGAGAGAGAGAGAGAGAGAGAGAGAGAGAGAGAGAGAGAGCCTTAAAGTTCCCTGTTACTTTTCTCTGTTCCGAATTCACTGATTCACTCACGAGCACCTCTGTGGTTAAGACATGTAGCAAATGATGAGGGAGGGGCAGATATCTAAGACCTGTTCTTTGCCTCCAAAGAGTTGAAAGTCTAACACAGACTGCACCAAAAATAGAGATTTCAGAGAGTGTAAAGACTGACCAGAGAAAGGCAGTTAGTTCTGTGAGGAGTTGGAGGCATGAGGACTGTTCATCCAGGTGAAGAAGTGGCAGACGAAGGAGGAAGAGGGCTATCACACTGCATAGCGGTCTCTGTCCAGGAGGAAATGAGGTCATCCTGCTCTCAAAGAATCAGCATGACAGCCTCCAGCCAAGTAATTCGGAGTCATGAGAGCTGTTGGGGGAGCAATGTGAATCACGACAGCCTGCTGGGAATTTCCTAATAACTAAACTAGAGTTTCGGGGTAAATCTTCAGGCTGTAACATCTCTGTTTACATTTTGATCACGTTTGTTTACAATTAGTGGCTTCTTAAACATAAACATAACTGGCCACAGTCTTCTAAAGGAAGTAGCAAGTTGCCTCTGAGATCTATGGAATCTCTGATTCAGTGGTCCTGTGGGTTGCTAGCAGCTCAGCTTTGCAGGGAAACTAATTCTGAAGAATGATGGTCAGTCAGTACCTGCCTACCCAAAGCTGGGTATTTAATGTGTATTTTCCTATCCAGAGGTTGGCATTCTGGGCCTCTGGCTGGGGAAAGTCAAGCAGCCTCCTCCCTCCTACCTCCTGGCATTCTTTTCCAAGGTCCAGGTTGACAGTTAAATGTTGTAGGCTCAGGCTTATGGAAATAAAGCAGAGCTGGGGCACTAATGAATGGTGAGGGCTCAGGCACCTCTTCTATGGAAGGAGCATCAAAATGACCACTAGTCCTTGTCTCTGAGGCACATGTGAGTGTGACTGACCCTTGGAATCTTTTCTGTGCACTCCCTACTATGCCTGAGGGGTGTGTGCACGTGTGCATGTGTGCATGTGTGCATGTGTGCAAGTGTGTGCATGAGGGAGGGTGCTTTGTCTTCAAGATGTTCAGGGCTCATTTACACATGACCTGTCTTTATGTAAGCCTATTTTGTTAGATAAATAATTGTTTTCATCTTAACATGATGATGTAAAATTCAGAACACAAATGCATTTACAGTGTGGAATTGGCAGCAGAAGAGATGGCTAGGCTCACACCCAAAAGTAAAATATGTAATTATTTTTTTAGAATGGCTGATATGAGGACGTGTTTAAAGTTTTAAAAGAACAGTGTGAAATAGTATTCAGTGAAAAATAAACATTCCTTTTATCTTTTCCTTCAGACCCACAGCCTCTCTACTACAAGGGGAGAGCAGACACTCCCACTGCTGTTGCACGTTGATAGCCCACACTAACGAGGTTTGACTATTCCCTTTCTTTCTTTCTTTTTTTTTCTATCCTGTTACAATTTACTGTTCGTGTTACTGTTCACATCACTGACTGCTCTTCCAGAGGTCCTGAGTTCAATTCCCAGCAACCACATGGTGGCTCATGACCATCTACAATGGGATCTAGTACTCTTTTCTTGTGTGTCTGAAGAGAGGACCGTGTACTCGCATACATAATAAAATAAATAAATCTTAAAAAAAAGACTCCCCCCTTGATTGCTTATTTGTGTCTGTGTGCAACCACAATACCAGTGAGGTATGCACTCAGTCCTGTTCTGTGATCCTCTGTATTGGGTGTATTCTTTTCCAGACAAATAAATGGATTGTTCATTATAAGCTTTTTCGTTGTTTTGTTTTTGTTTTGTTTTTGTTTTTGTTTTTCAAGACAGGGTTTTTCTGTGTAGCCCTGGCTGTCCTGGAACTCACTTTGTAGACCAGGCTGGCCTCGAACTCAGAAATCCGCCTGCCTCTGCCTCCCAAGTGCTAGGATTAAAGGCGTGCACCACCACGCCCGGCTATAAGCATTTTCAAAAGACCCATTGACACTTCCATAGCAACTGGTGTACCAAGACTTTGCTCCCACAATCCTAACATATAGTAACCATTGCTGTTTTTTTTTAAATTATTATTATAATTACTTTTGAGGATTTCACTATGTAAATTAGGCTGGTCTTGAACTCGCAGAGATCCACCCACCTCTTTCTCCCTAGTGTTCGGATAAAAGGTGTGCGCCATTATGTCTGGCCCTTGCCATAAATTTTAAAACCGTCTTTCAAAGATTGGCCTTAAATCAAGCAGCAAATCTGAATAAAATCTGACCTTGCCTTTCACCTTCTGATGACACTATTATACTCCCTGACAACAAACTTCATTCACTCTTCTGGTTCACTGCTTGCATTAGTGACATTTGGGGAAATCAGCATTTGACATGTGGGTACCTTTGTTAGTAGGGTTTTTTTTTTTCCTTCCGTAAAGGAACTGCGACTTATACCTCTCTATTAGACATCTGAATCAGTGTCGTAGGCAGGTAGGGGGACAGGTTGGTGAAGAACTGATTAAACCACTAAGGAAGAGGCTTGAGATCAGCGAGCCAATGGCTGGAGCGCCCTCACCACGCTACACTGGGGACGCACTAGGTGAATGAAAGAAGGAAAGAATGTACTAGCCGCCGGATCCCTCGATCTAGACTGCGTTAGTTTGCTCAGCTGGAAATCCCGTGACTTCGTCAAAGTTGGGAAGCAAGCGCGGTCCAGTTGCGGTGGGATGCAGGAAAAGGAAAAGGAGAGAGAGAGAGAGAGAGAGAGAGAGAGAGAGAGAGAGAGAGAGAGAGAGAGAGAGAGAGAGAGAGAGAGAGAGAGAGAGAGAGAGCGC